>VFFE01005648.1:0-94042 GCA_008921705.1 Burhinus oedicnemus
TTTTTTTTTTTTTTTTTTTTTTTTTGGTGATTCACTGGTTCTTTTTGTGCCACAGGAAGCCCAGCGTGACAGCAGGTGCGGGAGGGAAGCTGAGCTGACACGTCATGGTTTAATCTGCTCTGAGGATGGTAAGAGTGCTGAGCCGTCCCGGGTCAGCAGCAGGGCTGTGTTACTGGGTCCTCTCCGAACGTCCTCATGGTAGGGCAGGAACCGAAGGTCTGCCACACAGCTTGGACCAAAGTTGTCTTCTCTCCGGCAGCAGCCGGTAACATTTGCTGAGGGAGCAGCGTCAGAAATCGGGGGTGCACAACCATCCATCTTCCCTGTACACCCTTCCAGCTTCTGGCACTTGACAAATCCAGGGATTTCCCGAGCCAGAGGTGTTATCTGGATCGTTGTTTTTAAGAGCCCTTCACACGCCTCTGTCCCTTTGCTTTGGCCTCCCGGGTGGTGACTTTGTCCTCGGCAGCATCCTGCGGCAGAGCGCTCCGCAGCGCATCTGGGCTCTGTACGATAAAAGACTTCCTTTGATTTGTTTTAAATCTGCTGCTGCGTAACTTTATTGGATGTCCTGGGGGTTTTGTGTTCTGAGAAAATGGGAATAATTGTTTCTTATTCACCTCGTCTCAATTGTCCGCGGTTTTATTGAACTCTCTCATATTTCCTCCTCTCTTTCCTCTGCAGCCATCTCACCCCTCCTGGAATAAACTGTTCTGTTCTTCTGGTCATTCTTCTCTCCTTTCATTACTTCCAGCAATTTTATAAGCCTTCTTCACAAATCCTTGGCACTCGAGTGTCTTCCGCCCCCTCACCTGGGCTCCCGCCGTCCCCTCGTGCTCAGGGCTGGACTTTCCCTGCAATTCTCATCCGAGCCCAGAAACCGCCTCCTTTCCCAGCAGGGACCTTGCTGCCCTCCTCTGTTTCCTGCTAATACAAGCCTGGAAGGTCCCCTGCTGATACCACTAAATTGTCTTTTACTCCACAGGTGACTAAAAATCTGTGAGAGAGGGAAACTCTTTGGAAATAAACCCACGTATACTTATTTTTTTTCCAGTGACAATAACAACAAATGCAACAGAAACAAACTCCTCTCCTACGACGGGGGCCATGGGGGACGCCCTGCCTGAGACTGTCTTTCTCCTACCATGCCCTGCCTCAGTATGAAAGCTGACAGCCTGGGAACATCGGGATTGATCGGCGATGCGCTTTTCAGGCCAGCGCCGAGGGATGCCGGTCCAGTGCCCATCCCCAGGGTCACCGTGATTTTCCGGTCGCCGTGGCAACTTACAGCGTTTGATGCCCGTTTGCAGAGATGAAGGGAGAAAAGCCGAGAGCAGGAAAGCGGCAGAGAACGTGTGGAGCTGGCAAAGAGCAAAACATCAGCACTGCTCTCCACCCCAGAAAAAGGAGAACGGGGACAAAAACAGAAGAGTGGTGGCAGGGAGAGGACTGGGAGGATTTATCACACCTTCACACGGCTTGACTGTAAGCATCGGCTTGGGCAGGACCAGGACTGAGCCTCTTGGGCTCCAAGAGCTGAAAACAAAGGGTGGGAGGAAGAGGAACTTGTGTCTCGATAAACACAAGGTTGAAAAGGTGATAGGTCGAGGGATTTGGGCTCCAAGAACTTTCTCAAACCATAAATTTTCAATAGCGGTGCTGAAGCCAGGAAACCTGAGCTGGCTTTCAGAGATATATTATCTCAGGAGCAGACAGGGTCAGTTCTTGGCCTCCTCCCCGATTCCCACCTTGTCTTTGTTACAGCCATGGTCTGCGCTTGTACACGCTTGAGTGTGCGCCTGCGGCAGGGTGCTCGGGCAGGTTTGGGACACACCTGGGCTGCGACTCCGGGTGCCCAGCTCAGCCTCGGGAGGGCAGAGGGATGCTCTCCCTGAAAGTCTAGTACAGCCTCTGCCCCTTGGAGCAGAGGTTTCTAACCCAGAAGAGGGGTTTTCTTTCTGTTTTTTAAACCAGAAGAGGTAGCTGTGATCATCCAATGTGCAAAATGAGCCCTTAAAGCTTGTCTGAGTCATTTGAAGTGGGGTGTACCAGGATGTCAGTGGAAAGAGGTGGTCTGGCTGAGGCTGCAGCAGCAGATGTGTGTTGGGGCCCTGCAATAGTAAGATGATGGCTGACCCCATCACTGTGCCTTCCCCGCTGCAGCCAGGCAGAGCCTTGCCCAAAGCATCTCTGGGGTTGGTCAGAAAACAGGGTAACAAGTTGAGAGACAACAATGTGATTTTTTTCTTTTGTCATTGTGCAGCGCTTGGCAGTGGCCCTGGGGCAGGACGTGATGCTTACGCCCAGTCAAGTGAGCAGGAAAAATAAACATCAGCTGATTATTTGATGCCATCTGATTGCTCAGTAATGCGGCACCGGGGAAACACAGCCCCAGCCCCTCTCCATCCCTAACGCTTCCAGCCTTGCAGCCGAATGACAGCCCAGCCTCAGCGTTCTCTCTGCTGACTGCCTTTGTTAAAGCTGCTGGCGATTTCGGGGGGGTTATGGCAGGGGAAGGTGACACCGCCGCGCTGTGCCGAGGCAGACAGGAGTGCTGTTCGCATGTGCAGCGGCAAACAATTAAAGCACTTGCTATGAACAAATTGCTCCAGCTAGGCGTGCGGGAATGCCACTCCCTCCGGCCGGGGCATGGTCCTTGTGCCAGGACTGTGGCCAGTGGATGTGGGCTGGGAAAAGCTCCGCTTTGCTCTTTCATTGCCCGGGGTGTAAAGCCTCTCCTGGCTGCCTTGCTCAGTAGTGGTGTGAGCCCTGCAGCCGGTGTCCCCATCTCCTCCAGGTCACGGTCCTGGCAGAGATGGCACTGGAGCTGCAAGGGGCAGCGTGGGATGCTATGGGACGGCGTGGGCGGCAGCGCGGGGGGTGCTCAGGGAGGGTGTGCTTGTGTCCAGGAGGAGCTTTTGGAGGGAGAAGCGGTTTTCCTTTCTGTCTGGGAACGCCAGCTCTTGGAGGGAGGTGCAGTCCAGCAGCTGGAGCCTTTGCTGGGAACCAGCAGTGCTGGGGTTTATCATCAGTTTGCCGACTCTCCTGGTGACCCAGGGAGGGAAATGCTCTGGTTCATCAGCCGCCGTCGCTGCCCCAGTGAGTCTGACATGAGCAGCTCCTGAGAGGTGCTGGGCAGGTCAACCACACGCTGCTTGCAGGCGAAGCGTTGCTTGAACACTGAGCAGCCTGGGGTGAAAAGTCCCGTTCGTGTTTCCTGCAGTTTGTTTCCCCGTGTTTCGTGTCCCTTTTTGCATTTGCTTTCTGCGGCTGCTCGACAGCGAGTTCTCTGGCAGGAACACGCACGGAAACAGCTCATTTAAAATGTAATCTGGCCCAAGAACTAGTTATTGAAATTATTTGATGAATAATTTAGGATAACAATTAAAGTCAAAAAATTCATAAATAGCTCATGAGCAATTCATGAACCGGAAAAGAGGCTAAAGTTTGTCTGATAAGTGCTTTGCTACCAATTAGTCACAGACGCCTGGCCCTGAGCCGGGTTGGTCCGGAGCAGGGACGGCTGCGGCTGCACCCACACAGCCCCTGATGCAGCTCAGCTGCGGGGCTGCCCTGCTTTGAGGACATGGAGAAGTGGGCACAGAGGACTCGCGATGCGGGGGACCTCCTGGAAGAGGGAGAACCACTGAACTCACTGGGAATTGTGGCTTTGGCTGTCCTGAAACTATTTGTGAGTTTGCCAAACACAGCTTCAGCCTGGCAGAAGAGCCACAGGGGCGCCCACAGCATC
This sequence comes from Burhinus oedicnemus, assembly GCA_008921705.1. Classification (NCBI taxonomy): domain Eukaryota; kingdom Metazoa; phylum Chordata; class Aves; order Charadriiformes; family Burhinidae; genus Burhinus; species Burhinus oedicnemus. The sequence goes on from VFFE01005648.1 coordinate 3,752, forward strand.
GCTGGTGGTAAAAGAGCTTGACTCAGTACTGTTGATCCTGTTTGAGTCCTTTCACCAAAGGACATGTCACACTGAGCCTGGGAGACCCCCCCAAAACTGAGCATAGATGTCAGCTGGAAGAAGAGGTGTGCAGCAGTCCTGGGGCAGGGAGATCCAGCCATGGCATTCTGGTCCTCACCTTCTCCTGGGCGGCTTCAGCTGGGCATTCCCCGCCTCGCAGGCTCTCCTGCTGCCTCCCAGGCCCCCGGACAGCAAACACTGCAACAACAATAACAGAATTAAGTTTTATTTGAGCTGAAATGAACTGTTTCCTGGCTGCTGAAATGACCTATTCTCCCTCTCTCCGCTCCCCAACCCCATGTTCTTTTTGGATCAAACAAAATGCTTTGCTCAAAATGAAACAAAATGTTTCAATTCCCTTTTGGGTCATTTTTAGTGAAAGAAGCGGAGGACCAGCGAGCTAGCAGCCTGATTAAAAGGTTCGGCGTTCTCACTTGGTGCTTTTTCCAGGGAGTTTGTGCCTCCCTTGCCGGGGCTGAGGCAAGAGCGGGTGTCCCAGAGGTGCAGGAAGGGGTGAGCTCTGCCCCAGCCCACCCTGCTGAAAACCTCCCACCAAGGCGGCACAGCCTGAGTCTCCCCATGCCTTCACAGCACGGCTGGGCAGGGTGGGCTGGCCAGAGAAACTCAGTGAAGATCCCACCTGTAGGGACATCTTAGCTCCTGTGGCCGGTCTGTTGGAGGATGCCTGTCTCGGGGGAGTTTGGCTATTAAATCCCCTAATAAGCAGAAAGTTAAAGACCAGGACCATGCACGAGCAAACGTCTGCCAGATGTTTTTGTCCCAATTAAGGCAGAAGAGGAGGGAGACAATAGGCAATTAATTAGCTGAGAGTGCAGGAGGTGCAGCAGTGAGTGAGCATTACTGCATCCCCGAATGCAGAGGAGCCCTTGCGGGGTCGGGACATGCCATGGTGCAGCCCTCTCCTGTGCAGCCCGGGAAATCATCCTGGCAGGCGGGAGGCATGTGGGCTCAAGGCCACCTCTCCTCCCCCAGCGTGAGGACCTGCTTGGTCCTCAGTGCTCCCCTGCACCCCCCAGCTCCGTGGACAGGACCTGTCGCAGCAGAAGGAGATGGTGCTGCCGTGCCTCAGTTTCCCCAGCTGTGAACTGCAGGTGATAATAGTCTGCTGTTCAGATGACGTTGTCAGTAGAGCTAACATTTGGCAGAAAGTGGTGTGCCTGAAACAGGAATATTTTCTGGAAGTCTGCTGATATCTGGCATTTTAGCATAAAATTTTCAGAGCTGTTTAGAGTGGAAACAGAAGATACTGGTTCAGCTTTCCTGACTTTCTCTGCTAGCGTCTCACCCTTTCTAAGGTGAGGAACAGAAACCTTTGATGAGCTTTTTATTTTCCAAACTATTTCAAGGGTTTTTTTCTGATGTGGGATTAAAAAACAAAACAAAACAAAGAAAATGTGAAATGTTGGAATTTCCCAGAGAAGAGAAACCCCGTTTCTGGACCAGCATCCCTCACTGGTGTTCAGCGAGCACCATTACATGCAGTGAAGGTACTGAGCCTGGCAAGGAGGAAGAAGCCCAGCTTGGCAATGTCTCTGGAGGAGCACAGAGCATTTTTCCCAGGTTGTTTCCCTTGTTTATGGCAATGCATTTTGCACTACAGAGAAATTACAGAATTCAGATGGCAACGGCCAAGAGCAACTCTCTTTGTGGTGCCCTCTTTGTGGTTGCAGCGGCGTTGGGCACAGAGATGGGGTTTGGGAGGTGGGGGGGGCAGCCCTGTTCCCCCCATCGCCTCAACCCTTCCTGGCCTGGTGGGGGTCTGCGGGGGGATTGCCCACCTCGCGCCCCACCACCTGCCTGGCATCGGGCACGGAGTCCAGCCGGCAGCTGGCGCGTTCGCAGGCATCTCCAGGGTGAGGGTTTATGTAGATTTATGTTAAAATATTCCTGTGTCTTCACTCCACGTTTATTTTTATTGATTTGCAAATGCAAACCTTTGTTCTGCGTGTGGTCTGTAAGCTTGACAGTACATCAGTAACTTCAGATTGAACATTTTAATATCTTTTTCCTCTCTTGTCCCTGCCCCCCATGTGCTCTCCCCACCTTTCCCCCAGGCAGCTCAGCCTGGCACAAGAGAAATGTGAAACAGTTCCCATCCCCTACATCCTTATCCCTGTCCCCTGCATCCCCATCCCCTGCATCTTCATCCCCATCCCCTTCATCCCCTGTGTCCCCATCCCCTGCATCCTCATCCCTATCCCCTGCATCCCCATCCACATCCCCTGCATCCCCATCCCTTGCATCCCCACGACTGTTTCCCTAGCACCATGCCTCCTCAGCCCTCTCCTCCGGACAGACACTGTGCTGCTTTTTCATGCAGGGGGCTGAGGACAGACAGAAAGGGGAGAGAGAGCAAAATTTTAACACACCCCCCCCCCCCGTCCCCTTGCTGCCTCCTTGATGTCAGCTCAGCCGGCTTTCTGCCTGTCACTTTAAATGGATGTATTTAAAGCAAATGCAGAAATTGCCATTCAGCACAAGGCTTGTAATAAAGACGACGTCTCCGTTTCCAATATATATTTATATGTAGTTTGGGTTTTGTCTGGGGGGGATGTGGGGAAAGTCACAGGAAATGCCAGGCGTTGACATGTCCGTGATAGAAAATAGCTCTGTCCTTCTCCTATGAGGTGCGTGGTATTTTCCAAAGTGACATTTAACTGAAGGGAACCTGTGGCAGTGCTTTTGCTTGGGGCAGCGTGGAGGCAGCTGCCTCTCTTCATGCGAGGCCAGCAGGGTGGCTTAGACCTCTGCAGCCGCGAGTGTATGGGGTCGGCTGGGAAGCTGCGTGGGGATGCTGCTGCCCAGGCACCCTGGATGAGCAGCGTGGACCGGCCCCAGCCCTGGCCCCTTGCCTGCACCCTGTGACTGCCCCCAGGGTCGGTCCTCCCCAAGGTGGCCCTGCTTCAACCCAAGAAAATAATGGGGAGCACTCATCCATCACGCCGGCTCGCGAGGAAAGATTTAAAGAGCTAAGTCCGTCTGGCTTGGCAAGTCACAGCTGTGAGGGAAGGGGAGATGAAAGGACAGTGTGGAGGGTGCAAGCATCAGGCAGGGAGCACGGGCACTTTGCAAGGCTAGGGGTGGTGCCCAGGAAGGGGAAAACAGGCTGGATAATGGGGAAGAAGCTTCCTGGTGTGGAGGAGCTTCCATCACAGGGAAACCTGCAAACCTCATCTCCTTCTTCACACCTAGGGCTCCTGACCCCAGGAACAGCAGCCTCATCTTGGGGGTCCCTCCTTCCCTGCCATCCCTTGGGCTGCTTTTGGGGACACTGGTTTACCTCCATGACCATAAGCAGCCAACTCCACGGATACCTACTTCCCTGGCACCGGGCTGGCAGTGGGCTGCACCCCATCGCACAGGCTCAGCTTTGCAGGATTGCACCCACCTTAAATACAGCACGTAAAAACATCACACTCCACCTCCTGTCCCCCTGCGCCCGAGCCGGAGTGTGGTTTGCGTGGCAGCTTTGCCCTGCCTGAGCCCCTCGCAGGCACATCGCGCAGCACCGCTTCTCTGCGGCTCGGTTTATATTTAATCAGTCTGTTCACTGCGGCTCTGTCTGCCAAGCGCCCGAATCATCAAAGCTCCTCCAGCAGCCTGGACACATCCATTTAATGGACTGCTATGAGACACATCCTTACTTCATTACTTCATTATTTACAGGAGGAGGTTTTCATGCTGGGGCCAGCAGCCCAGCACCGCCGGCTGCCCGCATCCCCCTCGGAGGCTGGCAGAGCTGCCGAGGGGAGGGCAGTCCCACAGACACCGGCACAAGAACCCCCAAAGCCCCGGATTACAAAGCCATTAACCATCATTGTGCTTAGAGATTTAAAATGAAAGGATTTGAATCCTGAATGAGAAATTCCTAGTTTTTAAATTTTTTTTTATTTGCCCAATTGCTCTGTTTTTTCCCAGAGTCAGGTCGTTGCAGCGGTCAGAGACGGCTCCACTTTCACACTGTCTATGCAGAGAGAAAAAGCAATGTCTGCCAAGGAGGAGCAGGGAAGAAGAGCGATCCTGACCTCCTGTGATGCCCATTAATTGTCAGATTTTTCCAAACCTTCCCTGATGCTCGCACAGGGCACTGGGGCCCCTCGTTCAGCGCACAGGTCACGGGAGGGCACCGGTTTTGTGATAGGCATTTCATCACATGGGATGGAACCTCTGCAGCCCCAGCTGGGCTGGGAGCAGGCAGACCAGGCTGGGCAGGGAGGGCCGGGGGCTTCTCCTTCCCCATTATCCAAAATCCAGCCTTATCCTTCTGCTGGTCCCTGGGGCTTAACTATCTTTGCAGCTCTCCTGACGGAGACGTGATACTTCGGAGAGCCCAGACAAATGGGGCTGGGGGACCAGCCTGCAGGAGATCTCTGAGACAACCAGTGTAACAGGATATTCTGAAGAACCGGATCATTTTATGACCATTAATAACATTTGCAGCTACTGAACGTTATCCAGTTTTTCAGGAACAGGAAGAACTGATGCTGCAGGGCTGAGGTTGGCTGGAGCGGTTGAGGGGGAAGCCTCTTGCTCCCCATGTTGTAACACTGGGTATTTGGCCAGGTACAGCCTGGCTGACCTCCTCCTCGGAAGCGGGAGTCGCTGGGGACATGACACACACTACGTGAACCAAAGGATGCTGCCAGAAAGCCTGGCTTGCGCAGAGCAGGGCTGTGCTCTGCTGCGCAATGAGAAAGGCTGCTAAGCTTCCAGGTCTTCTCCTTACATGTTAAAGGGGAGGGGGTGTAATGGTGTTTTGCAGTCAAATTCACTTGCTGCTAGGAGAATTAAAGATATGCTCCCTTAGCTATTTCTGTCAAACCCTCCTCTCTGTCCATATACATATATCTATCTCTATACACATACACACCGTTCATCATGCCAGAATCCGAGTGACCTGGAGTAGCACAGTACAAACACTGTAGATCTTATGTAAACAGAGGTTATATATATTTTCCTCATTTATTCCTCCCCGACAGAAAAGCGGCCTCTTTCACAAGGAAAAATAAACCAACACAATGGCAATCCCGAGTTCAGCAAGTGTTTCCTAGCAGATTTTAACCATGTTAAGTTAGGTGGTTGTAAACAGACTGACAGCATGCCTCCCAACCTTTGAAATTCCTCGCAGTCAGTTTCCTGTCTCAAATTCACACCATCGCTTTTCCACCGGGGCCTTAAATTAATGCCCGGCTGGGGTGCATAATTACCAGCTCCCTAATGGTCCAAAACATCCTGAAGGGCTGAAGTTTCCTTTTTGATTTGTGGCTCCGAGTCGGAGTTGTAATTACCAAATTGATTTTAAATGCAGGCTCCGTTGACAGACTATTGGCAAACGGCATCTCTGAGTCTTCAGTCATTCATAAAAATAAAAAAGAGGAAGCCCTTGATGAATATACCTTGATCTGCAGCTGCTGTTTATTTAATACAATTTATGGGCAATGGTATTAGGTTTTATCAGGGAGCTGCAGCTTTGGAAACACTGCTTTGGCAGGAGCGGTTGAGCTGAAAAGTTGGGTCATGGCTGTGAGCTGCTGGAATTGCTTTTTCACATGATGACCCCTCTCCTCGGCTCGGCTTGGCTCGTCTTTTCCCCCCTTGCCCGCTCTGCTCCACAGCCTGGCCATCATGGCTGTCTTGGTGCAATGGGAGGGGGCTCTCAGGCTGCCCGACCACAAGCAGGTAGATGAGTGGCTTCCAAAAAAGCCAAATAAATACAGAGGCAGCACATTTTCCGTGTGCTGATGCAATGCTGGCAGGTGGCCTAAATGTCAATCACCGTCGGCTCCCACCACGCGCAGACCCTGGGACCTGCTGAGTGATCCCACCTCTGTGCTTGGCACCCATGGCTTTCATCTGCAGAGTCAGCAGGACAGCGCTGGGTGAGGGGTTAACCCGTGCCTCTACCAGCACCCCATCTGCACTGCTGCTCCCCTCGGCCAGGTGGGATAGAGCAGCCTTGGTCCTTTCCTCCCAGTCCCACTTCTGCCGGCCAGTTGACCAGTTCTCCTGGGGGCAAGTTGTCTACCCTGGATTTTCAGTACCAAGCACAACGGGGCCCTAACCTCCTAAGAAGGTTTCTTGGGGTGATCTCCCTCTGATGAGGGTTTGCCGCTGTTGTGCCCTTTTCTTCTGTGTGGTCTACAAGAAAGATGATAAACCACATACAGGAGGAACTGGAGCCTTCAAGGTTTGGAAGCAGAACAACAGAGCTGGAACAGGAGGAGAAGGGAAAGGTGTCACAATCCATTTGGATCTCTCAAATTTACAGGACAATGTACTCTGTGATTTAACCTTTATTTCATGAGCTCATTAAGAAATACAATAAACAAACATGACAAACGGGCTCAATCCCTTATTGCCCAGACTAGTCTATCACATGAATTCACCTATTCACCATTCAAGTCATAAGGTTTCATAATGTATAACCCATAACTCTTAATATCATGTGCCTATAAGCAAAAGAAAATAATTAGTTCCCCAGCTGATGACAACGGTGTTCATCCTTCCTCCTCCATCACAGGTGTCCCCTGTGTCACACTGGGAAGCATGAAGGCCTCAGCAGTCCTGCTGCTGTTGGATCTACTTCCAAAGCTTTTTGGGTAAGCTGATATTTTGTACACTCCACCTTGGAGGTTTGGTCTATACCACTTCCATAAGTTAGTGGATTCTGAGGAAACTGCCAGACAAGATAACAGCTGCCAGAGATGGCAATCTGCAGCTGATCATGGCCGCATCATGGTCCTTCAGCTCTTTCTGGCCACCTGTCCTGCCTACTTGGTGCTCTCACTTTGACCTAATGACACGGCTCCCAGCACACATCAGGCCTTAGCGTGAGCTGGGTTAGCCAAAATCTAAGCAGGAGTTGAGTGAACAGTCACAAAGGGTCAGCAAACCTACCGGGGAGAGACCCAACTTCCCTGTGTGAGAAGGTAAAAGTGACTGAAGCCCTTGAAACATCCCTGTCATCTTATTTGTGGCACAAGAGAGGTGGCTGGCAGAGGTGGCTGTGAGGTTGCACGGGAGAACTGCAGAGCGCAGTCCCAAAGTTGTGTCGGGAGTGCAAGAGCTTTCTAGTCAATGCTATATACGCAGAGTGCTCGCATGGCTCTCCCTTCCTTTCCAATATGAAGACTGCGTCCATCCTGCCACGATGGTACCGAGCTCTGCAGAGGCTGCAACGTGGGCTGCAACCCCAGCGCGTAGGACCAGCTCTTTAGCATTGGGGTCGTTCAGATACTGAGCCCATGTGGAGGCAGAGCCAGGCCAGAAGTGTTTGCTCCCTCCATTTAGCACCACTGTTCAAGGAAATGGTATTTTCCGGGATCTGGACACCTTTCTGCGGTGGCGCCATTTTTTATTTCAGACAATCTGGTTTCAGTTGCCCACCTGCGGAAGGGTTGACAGAGTTTATCTGGCCTTCAGTCAGCACTGGAAGCTGCTGATTAAAGCAGAAAATATGAAGGGTCTTAAAAACTAAGGTGCATCACAGCTATCAGCTGCTTCCCTCCCTCTCTTGAGTTGGGAGGATGGATTGCTCTGACAGCATCCCACCCGCCTGAGATATTGGGTATCTCTCAGGGTCATTCCCAGGGCAGAGCCGAACAACTCGAGCCCGGAGTGGAGTGATATTAAGCCGGGGATGAGGTGCCCCGAGAACTGAGGGGCTCCGGTGGATTTGAGGGAAGGGTTAACTGAACAGCGATGGCTTTTGGGGAGCAGAGGCTGAGGATGAGGGTGTCTGTGGGAGGGGGATGTCGGCTGCCTGCAATCGCTCCCCTGGCCAGGATGATCTCAGGGAGCCGGAATCCGAAAGCAGCCCCAGGAGGAAGAGGCAGTGCAGGCAGGGAGCGGGCAGGTGGCGCGGGGTGACAGGCAGGGCAAGATGAGGTGGCACCCGGGTGATATCTGGGAGGTTTGGGTCCTGTTCTGATTTTTTCATGCCCCGTGTCCGCAGGAGGGACAGGCAGCAGGCATGCCTGCCAGCAGCGCTGGGCAGAGCACGGGGGCAGCAGGGAAAGCAAAGGTGTTTGCAGACAAGTGAGTGTCCCTGGGGTCAGAAGGGCCCAGGGAAAGGTGTGGGAGAGGCCGGCTGATAGGAAAGCAAATAGTTTGGCTGCCTCCATGGAAAAGTACCTGGTCTGTTTTGTTTCCTAGGTCCGTGATGAAGGATAAGGATTTAGGAGAATGGGAGGGAGAGCTGCAGTTAATCCACTGATTAACCTGAGGAGAGAGAGGCACGCTCTAAATCAAAGCAGAAGGGCAGGAGAGAGAAGTCAGTACCACCAACCCAAACAACAGCAGAACACGGGGATGGCTTAGCTCCGGTGAGGTTTAAACGCAGAGATGAAGACTGTGAGGCAACCAAAGGGCAAGGTTAGAAACGCGACAGAAAGCCAGCGAAGCAGGGAGCAACGTGAAAGAGCAGAGACAGAAAGAGGAGCAGGGTGAGAGTTCCCAGAGGGAAATGACAGGGACATGCTGGGGTTTCATCCGTTGTAGTGGGGTGGTTGGCCGGGAAGTTGTGGCTGAGAACCCCGACCAGGGGGATGCTAAACCTTTCTGTGAAGATGCTGGGCTGGATGGCAATGACATCTGTGGGTCTCACGGTCTCGAAGTAATAGGGGTAGGGCAAATCCCCAACTCGGCAAATACATCTGATTTGGGATGGATTTGGAGCCAGATCTGAACTTTGGGGATTGGGCCTGATGCACAGAAGGATGAGAGGCTGTGGGAGATAAGGGCATATCCAGTTCTGTGGAATCTGGCACAGCTCGGGCTGTGTAAAGCCACAGAGTGTGATTTGGGTTCGGCACTGCCATGCACAAAGTTCTCTTCCTTTTAGAGCTCAGGCTTGGCAACCCTGTAAACACCGTGGGAGCAGCCTAACGCCACGGCTGGGCAGAGGAACGGGTCCCCTGCAGGGATGGCTTTTCGCATGCCATGGCTATGAGTACACAGGCTGAGAACATGGGTCAGGATCGAGCAGTGGGGCAGACCCGGCACCAAGGTGTCCCGCAGGGGTGTCTCCACGCAGGTAGGCTGCGGTGCGCCCTGGGGCTGGGCTCCTCGTGCTGCTGGTCCTCGGTGGGCAGACCTCCTGTTGTCACAGCATGGCCACCAGCTCACTGAGCGTCCTGGGTGCACTCTGCCAAAATCCACCTGCTCTGAAGCTGCGTGGGACAGGTCTGCTGGCACTCCCCAAAGCGATCAGTGGTGGCAGTGTCCCTGCTGTCCCGCCACAGCCTTGCTCAGATGTTGAGTCTCATGTCATTAAATATGTGTCTGGACAGAGACAAAAGAACATGCAAAGAAACCCACCCTAAATCAACTTGTCCTCTCTGTGGCTAAAGCTCTTCTCCTGCTATTGTGTTGCTTGATTTAATTGCTACCACATTGCTGTCCAGTACTGGGAGACGTGTGCGAGATATGTGCCTGCGTGCCGCGGCCGGCGCTGTGCGGCATCGCCAGGGCTGCCGGGGCTGGAGGTATTTGCAGGGTTCGTGCGTTGCCTTCATGTGTGCCTCGGTGCACCGTGTGTGTGCTGTTGTGTGTAATTCGTGTGTGCGCACACACATGTTTCTGCTTTGGTTACTATCATTACAATGTATTTACCACTGTGCATTTCACGAATATGCTATTTATACTCCAATAGAGTGTGTCATGCTTTGCATTAGTCCAGCCAAATTACAACTTCAAAGTTCTCAAATTCGGCGGGGGCTCCCCGTCTCTCCCCGGCGGAGGGGCAGGCACAGGTCTGAAAGGTTTCTTATTTATTCTGTTCGGTATGAAGTTGAGGAACCGCTTTCCATCTGGAACCATGTGGAATTTTTGCATTTGAGATATTTAACCTGACTTTAATTTGAGTCGAAACGTCTGATATTTCTGATAGTAATACCATGCCGGGGGTGCGGAGGCGGCGGAGGGGGAGGACCAAAGGCACCCCCCTTCCCTCCGCAGAGGCACTCCAGCCGGTCCCTGTTAAGCGATTCCTGGCATGCGAGCGCGCGGCAGACAGTAATGGAGAGCCTAATCAGATCTGGGGAGCTCCGAAATCGCTGGAGCGGTGGCAGAGTAAGTGGGTGTCCATGAGAAACCCAATAGTTCTCAATTCATTTTCCTCCTGGCCACCATCCATCCCGGGGCTGTGCGTGCCTTCCCTGGCCGGCAGCCCCCCGGCAGCACTGCCCTCGCCCCGCATGTGCCACTGGAGCGGGGCTGTTGTGCCAGTGGGTTCTGCTGGGTGACTGCCACTGGCAGAGGCTGACAAAGGCTGACAAGTCCTTCTTTTACCCCTTTTTTTTTGGTTTTTGAAATGCCAGTGAAGTGCCTCTCCAATACATTATTTAAATCAGGAGAAAATGAGGCATTTGCCATTTATATCTCATTGGGTTCATTAAAAGGTGACTGCATTTATGTTGTGCACATGATTTACCTCACCGCTCTTTTAAAAATACTGGGCAGAGAGGGACCCAGATCTGAGATGCTGGGGAAAGCTGTGCAGGTCTTCCCAGGCGGGCTTTCTTTAATCAAACATCAGGGCAGAAGAGGAGAGAGCTGCAAAGCCTGCGTTTGGAGGCCACCCCCGGCAGGGCAAGCCCTTGCTGATGCCAGCCCTGCAATGGGGAATGCTGAGGTCCAGCAGCCACGTGGAGGTGGGTTTCAGCCTTGCAAGGGTTAAACAACAGTAGTCGGGGAAAATAATTGCAAAATCTCAAATTAAAGTTCCCCTGCACCCTGGCCCCTTCTTTAAACTTTTAAGAAAATGTTACTTAAAAGAACATTATATTATTGCAAATCAGATTTCCTGACTCTGGTGCAGACATTGTGAACAAGTCAGTAATTCCACTGCAGATCCTGAGATAAGGAACGACCTTTAACCCGCCGCTCCGCAGCAGGTTTTAGATGTCACAGGTATTAAGGAAATCTCCCTCCTTCCGCAGAGGACCCCGACTGACTGGGAATGGGGAGGGAGGCTTGGCCATCCTGGAGCACAGGATATAGATGGAGAGGGGCCAGAACTGACGTAGCAAACCAGGGGCGATGGAGGAGGTGGGGGCAGCAGGTCGGGACCAGATACTCAGTCCAAAGGCTGGGATGGAGCTGCAGTGGTGGGGAAGAGCCTCCAGTCTGCGAAGCAGAAGTTCATAGAGCTGCTTCCTGGCTCAGGCATTAAAAACTAGCTGGGCTGCTATAATCTGTATTAGATTTAAACTGTGCAATAAATGTTTCAGTTTATTGATGCCAGACTGCAGCCAATTACAGCTGAAGTCACCAATGGATTAGAGCATGATGAGAGACCAAATGGCTCAGGGAGGGAGCCCGCAGGGTGGCGAGGAGCTGGTCAGAGTGCACACCAGCATCCTGACTCCTGGGTCGTCAAGTCTTTCCTAAATAGAAGTCTTGCCCAGAAAAATAAAGCTGGTGATGATGTTTCAGTCCCATCACATGTGCTGCAAAGCCCTCAGGCCCTTCTGCTGAATGTGTCTGCTCCAGAGGTGTTGGTAAGGCAGGGCATGGGGCACGCAGGGCCATGTCCATCCAAGAAAAAGGGTGGCCATGTCCCAGTAGAAGGGTGTCCAGCCATGTCTCTCTCCTTGGCTGCACCCTGAGAGTGTCAGTGGGGTAGGAGCAGGGTGGGAGAAGCATCTGCCTGGGATCTGCATCTGCATCAGCCGGTTACTTCATCCGTTGTATAGTACGCCTCAGCCATTTGGCTTTGCAAGCACGAGCTGTAGAGCATCAGGGTTTCTGCTCCTTTCCTGTCTTTTCTTTTCCTTTGTCAGCTGTGCTCTGTTCTGTCCCATCCCTCTGTCATCGTTGATTTTGGCTGCTTTCCCCTCCACCTGGACGGCACTGTCCCTTCGCAGTGCCACCAGGACCCAGGCTCCTCTGGTCAGCAGATGTTCCTGGCAGGTAGGAGGTCTGGGGCTGGTTTGCTGACAAGTCAGGACCACACATCAGGGCTGACTCCTCACTGCCTCCGCTGTGGGAAGGGCAGCCTTTCGGCCATGTGTTGCCTCCACACTTGCCAAGGACAGCCTGCATTGGCCGGGGGCCTGATGAGCCACCACAGGATTGCGGCCACCCTAAACACCAGTGAGTTCAGTGCTCAGATGTATTGCTGGTGAAAAAAAACAACAACCCCAAATCCTGTCTCTCTGCAAAACAAAGATGCAACAGAAGATGAAAGGCCTTGTTGCTGGAGGCAGACTCGGAGCCTCAGTCTCTGGAGCAGCAGGGTCCCTCCTGGGTGATGTCCTGGTGGGATGCTCAGAGGTCAAAAGTCCGGAGTCCAAAGCAGGGAGCAGCACCACAGACAAACACTTACCCCTTCCCAGCTCCATAAAAGTCTGAAGCGGTCCATGGATCACTTTGTAGCAGTGAGTGGTAGGTGTAAGCCCAGAAGATAAGACCCATGGGGCAAAATCCTCTCTGGCTGGGATGAGTGCCAGGCTTATCACATCCCAGGGGAGTTTTCCCTGCTCTCCACAGTGCTATGCTGGACCTCGAATGCCCGCACATGCTGCTGAGCCTGGCAAGACATCGGCTGGAATAGGAAGTAAGTGTCGAAGCCAGAAGGATGCAAAAAAAAAGTGCATTTCCAGGGCCCCTGCCATGGGAGGATTAGAGTAAAACCCACAGATTTCTCAATATTTTCCTGACCCAAAGTGCTGAGTTTGTTTTGCTGTGATTTATGGGATCCTGTTACTCACTCTTTGTGAATAGCGAGACAGTCACTGGGGATTTATTAAAACATTCACAAGTCCCAAAACTCTGTCACATTTTTGCATGAGTAATAATTTGCCTGAAAATTTGGAGGAGAAGGCAAGTTACTTGCTACTTCTTGTTCATTACCCTGGCCGCCGGGAACGCTCCCGGCATCCAGGCAGGGAGCCGGCAGGAGGGCACGTGCCTTGGCCAGCCAGCCCTGCACGAGGAGCTGCAGAAAGCCAAAGCCAACACTTCGCAAGCAGCTCGGCGACTGAGCATTTTTCCTCCCAGCTATTCAGTGTATGGGACTCACAGGTCAACTAGAAGGAAATCAAGCTCAGGTAAGAAACATTTCACGTCTCCTGATGGGCACCTCGCTTGCTGTTAGCAGCGTTCATCTTCTGCGGATGCCCAGTTCCATCTAGCATCGGAGCTGACCCACAGCTTATTTTCCACTGCCTTAAGCTCCAAATAAACACCAAGCAGACCTACATTAAAATAACATTAAGAAACAATCCAAACCATGAGGGGAAGGAAATTCCTTTTTTTTTCTTTTTTAATTCAGATGGAGCTTTTTTTGGTCTGAGTCCTGGCAAACAAACAGCTGAGATCAGTGCCCAATTAGGTGCTTTTGGCCTCTCTGAGCAATGAGAAATGACCTAGCTGATTTCAGTCATTTCCCTGAGCCCCTTACAGAAAAGCTCTTGCAAACTTGGAGTCTGGGGCTGAGAGCTGACGTGCTGAATTTCTCTTTGCTGCCACTGCTGCCCACCTGGCCATGACAAGCCTGAGCATCCCCTTGTCCCCTACCCTAGTTCAGCCTTCTGAAACCCTGCCAGCACCTCAAGGCTGCGCTCCCTGGACCCCACCAGCTGAGCTCGATGGGGCTTCGGGGCTGAGTGGGACCAGTCTGAGCATGAGAGACCTCCAAGGAAGGTCCATCAGCTGCACGGAGTCGCTGGCAGGCTCTTTCCCCCTCCATCAGCAGCAAACCAGGCTCCTTGTGCAGAGATATTAATATCAAATAGTCACTTATTGGTTTTAAAGAGACTATTATGTTTTCTCTTTTGCCAAAAAAAAGACACTTAGCATTGTCCTCATTAAATCTTACCTGGGGTAAGAGAAATCCCTGTCTCTGCATTTTGTGTTCTTACTCCCGTTTTGCTCCAGTTTGCTAAATGCAGTTGCTTTTAAATATCTGTCACAGAAGTGTCTGCCTTCTTGTGATGGCTAGATCAACCCCTATGAAAAGCAATTTGGAAAGCGACTGGAGGAAAGGTGCTTGAGAAACGAGGATGCGATGGCTTTTGCGCATGCTGACTCACTGACAGTGTGTAAGCACTCTTCAAAGGGCTGAAAAGGCTGCCCGCAGCAGACAGTCCCCACCGGTGAGCTGTGCCAGGGAATTTAGTAAGCATATCACAAATTCCTATTGGAAAAACAGGCCAAAGAAAGGCTACAAAATAAATAATCGCTCTCGCTCAAACGGCAGCAGAAGAGGCAGTAAAACGAAATGAAAGCACTGAGCAAAGCTGTTGTGTCTAACAGGAATCCTGACCCCTGATCCCAGCTCCCCTCTTTTATGTTTTTCTGACTTCAGCACTATTGTGGGCAGATGCCTTTGAATATGATTTATTTGTTTGTCTTGGCACCCAAACAAGGAGTCCTGAGACCAGAAAAGACGATCGAGAGCCCACTTCCGAGTTCTCCTTCCCTTTCAGCCCGCGCACACACACTGCCCTGTGTGCTCTCGCAGAGGCTTTGTTACGCCAGCCAGCAGGGGGAAAGAAGCGTGCAACAGTTGATCATCTTAAAACAATACACTTCGCTGGCCCGTGGCCCAAAGGGTTGGACTCTATTACTCCAACTGTCAGGGAAATGGGGCTGGGTTCAGGCGAGGAAAGCGCCTCCGTCCAAACCCATCGATACCTGCATCACAACAAGGGCATCGAGGGGCTGCTTGCTGAATTCCTCTCTTAAGATCCCAGATGGTGCTGTCCGTGCACGCAGCGGCAAAGTCCCCTGCTCTCCAGGGAGCCCGGCTGAAATCAAAACCTCACCAATAGCAAGCGGGACGAGGAGGGCTGCAGGGTTTGGCCCAACGATGCTATCAGAAACGACTCCAACAGCTTTTTGGTGCAGTTCCAAAAGTCTTTGTTTTTCCCAGCTTTTTGCTGTTGGATTGCAGAGGATGATTTAAAGCCAGAGCCAACTATCTACAAGAATGAAACAGTTTCACAAATTGTAAGGCCAAAGGGACCATTAGATTACGCAGTCCAACCTCCTGTACAAGACAGGCCAGCTCTACTCTGTCTCATTAGTGCCTTAATGCTTGCTATTGCTGCAACTGCTTCCTTCTGCTGATAGCTTCTTTCTCTCTCCAGCCCTCTTCCAGACACCACAGTTCTCACTGTCAGCTGGGTCCAAGACTGAGGACAAATAAATTCACCTCGGGCAAAAAGAAGCTTTCAGCTCAGAGGCTTTACAGCATAACAGCTTCAGGTTCAAGGGGCTCCGTTGTGGTTCTTTCTTCTTCCCTACATGTTTTTCTCACGCTCAGCGTGGGGTTCAGGGGTGATAACTGGAGTGGAGATGGGCTCTGCAGGAGATGTCCCTTGGGAATATGTGGGCATGATGTGCTGAACACTGGCGGGAGGTTTATGTCCATTTAGCCCCTGACTGCAAAGCAGGCTCATCTTCAACTTTGCATCAATCCTTCACCTATATAACAGTCTACACTGGATCAGCTCTCAGAGGCCATTCCTGTTTGGACAGTGTGGTTTCTTGCATGTCCAAGGTCCAGAGGGAACAGAGTAGTGTCCCGCTGTTCCTGGTGAGGCTGCAGCTCTGCAGAAACAGCTCTGAGCACAGCCCAGAGGTCACCGAATATTCCCCTGTCTTCTGGCTCATATTAGACAAAGGATGAAAGCCCACGAAGACTATTCTTCAGTGACAGCTACTCTACCTGCACTGAAACGCTGCCCACAAGCTGCGATGGGAACGCACTCATCCAAATGTGCCTGAGCACACTTTTGCTGCCTGCCTGGCTCCCCACTCTTTGGCCTGCAAACCCAGCTCTGATGCACGGCAGCCCTAAGTGCAGATCTCACCACCAACAACTGATGCTTTCTGGAAGCCGTGTCACGTAGTTGGGAAATGTATATTTATTTCTCTTCCTCCCTCCATAGTGTCCCCTCTCAGCTCAGGAACGTGATGCTGAATTTTCTGCTTAGAATTTGCTGCTCTGTTTGAACAGGTTTTTCTATTCCCCAATCACTCACCATCTCCACTGCACAAGATTTATTGACTTTTATTTATTTATTTTGACTTAGTCATTTTTCATTTGGGACAGAGCAATGTGCCGAGTGAAGACGGCCTGGGAAGCCCTCTGCGTGAGTCATGGCCTTAAGCCTTTGAGCTGCTTTGTTTCCTTTGGTTTAATCTCTTGACTGCACTAAACACATTGGACAAAGCTCTGCTTGTTCGGGGATGGCCAGGGCTGGTGCTTCAGGGGGTCAGATAACGGGATCCAGCCGTGGGTGGGAAGATGGAGAGCAGAGCGTTTCTGCATTGGCAGCCCAGGCTCCTCTTCCACCATCTCCAGAGATCATCATACCCTGGTGATGCTGAGACCCTGCTCCTTTTGCAGCTCTTCTGGCAGTGTTGGACAAGTTGAGGCTGGGGACGTCAGGAATTCATGCTCCCAAGCCATATACCAGGGTGCTCATTCACAGCCCATATGGCAAACATGAATTTTGGCTCCTTGGGTTGCAGTAGCTCTCCCAGTCTGTTCCTCCAGCTCTTACTCATGCATTTCTTTTCACACTTGAGTACCACCGGGAGAAACTGCTGCTGAAAAGGGCTGGTGAGCGGTTTATGGTGGGGCTGCATGGCTCACCAGGGACCAGAAGACATCCCTGTCATTTCTGTTCATTGGGGAGCAGCTGGCTGGTGCATGACAATGGGGTTGGAGCTGAACCCGCAGGTCCTGGGTGCTGGGTGTGCAGGGACTGTTGCACACCATTGCTGCAGCTCCCAGCACATGTGCCAACCCCTTGCAAACACTTCCAGCCAGCGCTTTCCCTCTCCCTTCTGTCAGAGCAGCTAGTGGTGGGGCTCTTCCAAAATGGTTGGCTGTTGGCACAGAAATCACACTGGAAGAGCTTCTTCCAGATGTGCACAGCTGTGCGCACACTACTGCTGCTCCTTCCACAGCGCCGGCTTCAATGTGTGCCAGGCAAGGTGGGGAGGTGGGGGGAAACCGGTCAAGGGGACGGAGTCCACATCTGTCAGGCCATGGTGTCACCTCATTACATGTGGCAGGGCCATCAGGACAGGAGCTGCTGTCGGTCAGCGGTGCCTGCCAAAGCAGGCAAGTCCCCAGCACATCCCCCTGGGGTTTCACCCTGCCTAGTTCTGACAAAGTTCAGCAAGTGGGACTTCCAGTATTTCCTTTGGCAGAGGAGCCTTCAGCCTAATTATCTTACTCTTACGTCATTTTTGTTTGCCTAAGCTAAGATTTCCCTGACTCGTTCTCACCTTAATGCTTCTGGTTTTGCCCTGTGTCTTTGCGTGTGACTGTTCTCCCTCCGTCAGGCACCCGTAGGTACCAGCAACCCTCCTCTTTCCTCCTCTCTCCCCCAATATGGCCATGAGAGTTAGGGTGTTTGTGTGCTTACCGGATCCCTGACCCTGCAAGGATGCTGCTGCCATACGTGTTTCAAGTTCAACGCTCCAAGCGAGCGTTGCTATTAATTCCAACACAAACCACGATTACACTGGGAAGCAGCACCTTTGCTGAGGACCAGGAGCATTAACACGACATGTCTGTTGCTGATGGCTCCTCCAGAGCTCTTGTGGAGCATCTCTGAGGGCCAGATTCTGCAGGGCGGGGGGTCATCTGGATGCACTTTGTTGCCCCAGCAAAGGCAGCGCTCATCTGCAGGTCCCTCCAAACCTCTGCTGTCTCTGAAACATCTCCCACAGAAGCTTTACAGCACACTGGGGAAGGAGCCCATGCCCAGGACACGGTCCCCCTGCCACACACAGAAACACAGGTTAGATATTCATATCAGAGGAACAAATGATAGTGATTTTTTTTCCCTCTCTTTGCTTCAAATTGCTCCCAACAGAAGGGTCCCACTAATAAAGCATCAAAGACATTGGCCATATCTTCCTGAAAACTGGCTGAATGAGAGCAAAGCCAGGAGAGCAAAACTGGGAGAGCAAAGCCAGGGGACCCCCCAGTGTGCATGTTGTGCATGGGGATGGGCACGAGTGGGTGCAGAGGAAGGAGACAGTCATCATCCCCTCGTGGAAAACAGCCCTGTGAGTAACTTCTGGGCTTCAGCCTGTGCTGAAATGTGGGGTGGAGGAGTGAGGGACCAGGGCAGTCCAAGCCGCTTCCTGTGACTTTTCCTCGGCCGCAGCTTTGATCTATTTTTAACAAAAACTGCTGAAATGCAGGGAATTGGGTCGCTGGCTGTGTGCGATGCTTGGCAGTGGCTGGGCGATGGAGGCCAAGGGGGAGTGGGGCTCAGCCAGGCTCCTTCAGCCACCAAACACAGCAGCAGGCAGGGATGTGACCCCTCCATGTCCTCCTGCACCCCTCCTGCTCCCACCCAGGAGGGAGGGGACCAGGTGGGGAAAGGGAAGAAGCAGCAAACAGCTCTAAGTCATCCCCTTGGCCAGCCAGAGCCCATTACTTCAATGGTGAGGCTTTTTTTTTTTTGTTTTAATCACATTAGGGAAGGATGCGTTTGTTTTTTCATCTCCGGTTGTTGTGTCCCTTGGGGCCCCGTCGCTACAGCTCCTTTGTTTGTGAGCAGAAAATACTTCCACAACCGAAGCCTGGCCGAGAAATCCTGGAACAGGTTGTAAATCTCTGAGGCCGGCCGATTGACACACACCTGCTGGCTGCTGGTATGCAGCTGGGGAGAGGGGGAAAGGGGAAACTTGCTATTTTTTTTTTCCTTCTTTTTAATAAAACTAGCATGATTCTCATTCAGATTTTCAAAAGAAACCGTGTTATTGCAAACAGGGAGGTAGCGGCAACCGTCGGCAATGGCTTTCCCACCTCTTCAAAGACCAGCAGCTCGAGCTGTGTCCTGTTTCCCCCTGTGGGCAGACAGCAAAAACTGGATGAAATGACAGAGATTAGGGGTGATGTCCCTGATGGGAACTGGGGCCATGGGACCAGGAGGGGCTATCTGAGTGGTGGGATCCTCATCCTTGGGCGTGAGTAGGAGGAAATCCACGGGATGCTGCAGGGAGGGGTCAGCCCAGCGTGAGCACTGGGTTGTTGGATAAGTGGGAGCTGGTGTAGACTAATTGGACCACAGAAGAGGAAAATAAACTTTACAGCAGTGGCCTGTCTGTGGGATAGGGCTTTTGGGTTGTTTTTGGTTGTGTGGTTGTTTGTGACCACCCTAAACAAAAGGAAAATGGTGTTTCTTCTTCTTTTTTTTTTTAATTGTGTGGGGATAAAACCCTAACACAGCAATAGCAAGAGGTTTCAAACAAAAGATTTTTATTTAATTGGCATCTTTCTGCCACAGGAAAGGAAAAGAAATCTGTGCCGAATTGCAGACCCTAATAAAAGCCTCATTTTTGGGAGTGATTCATTAACTTTACTGGGAGCGCGTTTAAAAAATAATTTAAGAAAGAAAAGAAAAAAGGGCCAAGATTTCCTGTGCCTGCCTGTAATATTAAACCTGCTTAAGCTACAAGGAGACGCCTGTGGATGTAATTGCACGTTTCCAAAAGCCTGCGTCCGCACAGCCGGCTCCAAATGGCCTCTGAAGCTACAGCGGTTTCCCCAGCTGCAGAAGGAGCAGGAAAGAGGGGGGAAAAAAATCTGATGGGCAGGCATTTCTGTCCCTTTTTATTTTCCCAGTGTGTGTAAGACGCAGAGTCATTCCTTTGCCCGCCTCTCTCTTTCCTGGATTCAGATTAAAACGAGCAAATGGCCACAACCCCATATGGTCAGTGGTCCCAGCACATAAGCTGCTTATTCAAGCTGAAGTTGCTTTTCCTCAAGCGCTGCAAACCGGGGCTTCTGCGGTTCAGGGGTTTGCTAAATGAGGGTAAAGCAATTAAGCGATCTCAGATGCGATGGCGTTAGGTGTCTGGTCCCTGAAAGGTGGGGCATGGGAAGGGCAAGTGCCAGCCCAGCCCTGCCATTGCCCGGCTGTCGTGGCTCAGCCGGAGATTTCTGCCCGAGAAGGGCACGTGGTAGAGCTGGGTGATCTCCTTTCAATGGAGGAGGAATTTTTCAACAAAGCGGGGTTTTTTTGTTGTTGTTGTTGAAAAACGCTGATGCATGGAAATCAAAACCTTTTGTGGAAACATAATGATTTCAATGAAAATTTAGTTAGTGAGGATTTCCTCGAGTTCAGGACGGAATTTCTCATCAAAATGAGCGAGAATGACTCCAAAACCCTGCTCTGCCCAATTCTCAGCATCTCCAGCTGACGCTGTCGTGGTTGTCCCCACCGGTGCAGAGGGAGGAGCCACGTGGCAGCGTGTCCGTGCAGGAGGCTCAGAGCCAAGTCTGTGCTCATCAGCCTCGAAGCAGGGGGCTCCGGAGCCAGGGCCGAGGGATGCGAAACAGGAGCCAGGCAAAGGCAACGGCTCCTCTCCAAGGCAGGAGTGCGGGCAGGGCTGCGGGAGGGGACGGGCCCAGCACCCCTCCGTGCTGCGTCTACATTTTCCTACTTCCACTTGAATGAACAATTGCACTCGGCTGAATCACTGGAGGGGAAAAAAGAAGCCACTGACACCCTGTAGTTAGCAATGAGAAAGCTAAATATAGCTCTTACTATGGGTTATGTGATAGAGAAAGGAAAAAAATGAGTAGGCATGATGCTCAGTCACTTTGGTTAATCTGATTACACCCAAAAAGATTAAAGGAACATTATCCATTTCCCAGTGCTCTCCCTCCTCCCGGGATGCTGTACCAATCCTGTCAGCAACCCAGCATCCAGGTCAGGTCCTCTCTTCAGGGTCTCCTGCCTGCCTCGGTCCTGCTCCAAGAGCCTTCACCTCCTGCAGTGTTTTCCTGATGGTGTCCCATTTTCAGATCCTCTTCCCACTGCTCTCACCCCTAAAATGCACGTTCCTTATGTGATGCTCCCAGTACTGGGTTCATTCTCCCCTACTATCCCCTCTCCACTCTGTGTCCCCATCTGCTTCTGCCTGTCCCCAAATAGAGCTTCTGTCCCCTCCTGTAGCCAGTCCAGTGCCAAGAGGTAGAAAAGGATGGAGTGGGCTCCATGGGAAGGGAGATATCCTTGGCTAAGCCATAAACTGTGATTTTTTTTCAGAGGCATTTCAAATCAATCAAATTTGGGGCAGATTTCCACAGAAAAAAGCAAAAGGCATATCTCTGCAACTAGAGCAGCTTCTTGGAAAATGCTGAGCATCTGTTCCACGTCATGGGAGAGCAAGAACTTCTCAATAAGATAGAATAAATATAATTGGAAATTGAGTTGTTTTCTTTTTTTTTAATAGCAATACATGGTGTTTTTCTGTACCCGTGTTCTCAGAAATGGCTGTGCCGTGTGGAGTGGATTGTTTCCTCAGCTTCTGCCTCAGGCAGATACCAAACATGGGAAATTTCAGCCCAATTGATTCAAGTCTGGCAAAGCTCTGCACGAGTGACTGCAGAGCCTCCTGATGGGAAGTGTCAGGCAAACTTAATCATGAGCGGTGGTACCACAGAAAAGATTGTGCTCTAAACCCTGGAAAGTTGGCACGGCAGCACAGCGTGCTCACTCTCTTTCACATTTAGATGTTGCAGAATTTGTGTTTTTGCGCTGCATTGTTCCACTCCTTTTTAATTTTTTTTCCTTTCTTTTTTTTTTCCCAATTTCTGGCTCTTGCGGCTGCTTGGCTGGAGCGAAGCATGCCAAAGTTTGGATGACAAATCGTCTTGTAGCATCTGCTAGGAACTGATAAGACAGGAGCCTGATAAGCCTAATGTGCTGCTCCTGCTGGACAGTGGAAAGATGCCTTTGTCTGGCCATGGGGGATTCTTTCCCCCCACTGAATCCAGAAGCCATTACATCCAGGGATAGAGGCTGGGCTGCAGCCAAGCACCCCAAATTGGAAAATCAGGCCGAGGGTTTGGGAGCCTTGGGCAGCCTCTGCCTTTGAGTGTGGTGTTTTTTTTCCAGGCTGTTGACTATTTCACGAGGTTAAACACATATGTAAAAGCAAACCACAACCCCAACTAGTCATTCTGCCTTGAATAAGTGTCTGCAGTTTTTTGGAAGAGATAACAATGCTGTCTTTGTTTCCTCCTTGCTTCCCTCCCTCTCCACCTCGCTTTTTTTCATTCCCTCTCTCCTAGCATGTAAACCATGATAGCAACAATATTTCATTCCACAAATAGTCTGGGAAATGGGGCTGAGCACACGGGTAGGGTGATGGGAAAGCAAATACCAGTTTGAACCAAAGAGACAGGAAAGTTTGCTGAGCACAAGATGGCATCACTCCCCTGGTCCGTCTCCAAAGCATGACATGAGCTGGTGTGATGTCTGTGTGAGAAGGCATAAGGATGGCCACCAAACAGTGTATTTTACTCTCCGAGGCCTTGTTTTACGGGGAACGTCACCACACTGTCTGCCTAGCTTTCATCTCTTCTTATTCTCAACTGAAAGATTGATCCGGTGTAAAATAATGGCAGTCTGGTAGAGCAACTCCCTCTGAATTCTGCGGGCAAAGCTCTCCTCTGAGCCCAGCTGTTGTCCATAATGATAATTGTTTCTTAGAAAGGCCTCTGTGCTGCTTGAACGTAGTCCAGTGTTTTCCCTTGATGATAAAACTTGGTGGGCTGCATTGTCTGCAGTGCCTCGGGGTTGGCGTGGGAGCGGGGAGGGGGTGACCAGCCATCGCCAGCCCAAGAAATTGCTGTTGTGCAACAAGGGTTGGGAGCACATAAGAAATAACGTCCAACTGGAATCCTCAGATGCATATGAGTCTTCCCAAAGAGATGTTCTCTTGGGAACTCATACAATATCATGTTCCTCTGTGTGAGCAACAGCACACCAGCTACTTGCATAGACATGGTAGTCTGGAAGTCTGGACTAGCTCTGACATGGAGGTACATGACCTCTTTGAAGTCCTCCAACTAAAGTGGAGGTGGTGCTCTGATTGTCACCCACAGGCAGAGGTGAGGACGTGAGCTGGACCACACCTACGCTTGGTTATGACCACACTGATGCTTACTGAACCCTTTCACTGGACCATATTCTTCACAGGGTGAAGACCTGCTGTGCAGTGTTAAAAACAACCTACCACCCTTCCGCATTTTCAGCAACTCTGACTAGTTCAGACCTGGCCTTTGGGCACTCAGGGTGGCCCTCTCACCCTAGCACCTCCAAAATTAGACTTTGGCTGTCCAGAGCAGGCATTTAGCTAGCATATATTTT
The DNA here is from genome assembly GCA_008921705.1 of Burhinus oedicnemus. Lineage (NCBI taxonomy): Eukaryota > Metazoa > Chordata > Aves > Charadriiformes > Burhinidae > Burhinus > Burhinus oedicnemus. The sequence continues at coordinate 26,977 of VFFE01005648.1, forward strand.
AAGAACAGATGATACTTGTGCTGACTTATATTACTGGATAAAATACCAACTAGACCAGCAAGGAATGGGGTTGTAGAGTGAGTGGGGTAAGGAAATGCTTCATGTCACTATGAGGGCTCCTTCGCCATCCCTAGAGCCATACTGGGAAGAGTCAGTCTAGAGCTGACCGAGGTTATGCTTAATCCAGAGCTGAACTACCCCAGAGCCAGGGGTTTCAAAGGCTGTCTTGGTTTACATCTAAATCTCTTTTATATAAGAGTGGGACACTTGTCCTTGCTCTGTAGGATACCAGTATCATGGGGACCTAGCAAGGGGATGAAAGGAAATGTGAAAGGCTGGATCCTGTCACTGGAGGCACACGGGTGGATTTTGGTCTACATCCTGATCCAAAAGAAGGATGGAACCCTAACAGAGAAGTATCCTGGACAAAAGATCTGTTATCATCAAATGAAAATTTCAGTAAGCCACGAGCTGCAACTTTGGTCTGAAATAAATCAATCAGTTCCTGAAAATAACACCAATATTTCAGTATGTCCCATTTAACGCAATTTTTGCCCTGTCCGTGGCTGTTCTCTGAGCTCTGGATTCCTCTGATATCAGACCAGGCTGAAGGGAAAGCGCTCTGGTTGAAACCCTGGGAGACAAGGTGTTGACAGAGGAACGTTAAGAGGGGTGTGGGGGACCTCAACACCCTCTGGCAGAGTGTGAACAAAATTGGGCCAGAGATTTTCAAACAAACAGTCTATCACACAAGCTGTACCCCACCGCAGCATCCACCCTCCCCTCCGGCCGGTGCAGCTGATCCCTCTGGATCCTGAAGCTGCACTGGAGCAACGTGCTCCTCACCACATGTTTGTCTCCCTCCTCGTCCGCCTGGTCTGCAGTGTGAATCATGTTGGAGTGGTTTTCTTGGTTCACACTCTCCATTTTATGTGACAGAAAAATAGTTAATATTGTATTTTTGTATTTTGTGTACTTGTTTTATCGGTACTCATTAGCATGCTCTGATATCACTGAAATCAAACTTTTGCCTGTAGCTAGACCAAATTATTTTCTCTTACTAAAACAAACTTTTGGTTCATGTTGAAAGAAATTTATTGGAATTTCTATTTTGCTGGAAATTTTAGCTTTTTACAGAAATCGAGAATAAATATTGGTATTGCAGGCTGAAAAATCTACTTTCTGGTCAGATCTAGTGTATCTGTTCCCATACAGAATAATATTCCCATGCTACTGACCAGCAGCATTGTGGTCAGATCTAATGCATAAATACATTAAAATAGCTACAGTATGAGCCAAAATGACCTCAGTTTCTGTGGCAAATATATAGCACAAAAATAAATAGATCTGCCATACATTTTAACTACAGTAAAGCAATCTGAGTGGGACCATACTGGTTTAATTTCTGTCATGTATTTAAAACCTACCCCACTTCGGAGGGTCCCTTTGGTGTGATGTGGAGGCAGGCTGGGGTGTACACACGGTATCGGGGATGCTCTGGTGTGGCTGGAGCTGGGGCTGCGGTACTGCTGGCTGGGGGGGCCTTGGGACCCCCAGAAGAGGCAGGGTACCCATCGAAGGGTCAAAGAAAGGGAAGATGCTAAGGAAGCTTGGGGAGGAGAAGGGGGAGCAAAGGGGCGTCACAACCACAGAGAGGGAATGCAGACTCGGTCTGGACCAGCAGCCTGTGCGAAGGTCCGTGCTCGCTGCCGGGAGTGAGCAGCGCTGGAGGTGCCTGCATGGGGGCAGGGGCGTTAATCCGACACCCGGAGATGTGTCTGATATTTTATTTATTAGAAAAGAACCTTTTTCCATTCCCTGCTTCCCCGAAAAAAAGGAAAGAGCAAGAGGAAAAAAAATCTCTTAGGCTCATTAAAGGCAAATGTTCCCACTTAGGAAAAACTGAGGTTTTTTTCACCCGCTGCTTATAAGAAACAGCAGACAGCCGCGTTCTCTGCATCCCCGTCCCCTCCTCCCTCAAGCACCCCCTTGGTGTGCTGCACATCCACCACCCCGCAGCTCCATCAAGCACAACGTTGAGAGAATGCACACCAGTTGGGCTGTTTCGGCACGTTCAGGCTGTGGTGTCCACAGAAGTACCAGCAGAAGAGGATGCTGTGGCCCCTCAGCATCCTCTTTGTCCTGAGATGATCTGAGTTACTGAGTAACAGGGGGACGGAAGGGCTGCCCCATCGCTCACCTCTCCCAAGGTTCCTTGGCCGACACAGGGCACAACTAGAAAGTGGCCAAGTTTGCTCTGCGGAACGGCCGTGTTCCACCGTGGGGAAGGGCAGGATGATGCAGGGACCCAAGTATTTGGCCGGCTGTCCTCACATTTCAAAACACTGGCCCCTGCAGAAAGCCTGGCCCTCTCGGGGGTTGGGCTGATTTGCAACATCTCAAGCTGAAAAAATGTCAGTGCTCTCTTTGGGACATAGGAGGAAATGTGGAATGAAATAGCGACTGAAAAGCTTCCCGGCCTGGAGGAGCCCAGCCAGGCTCCCCTTGTCCGGGCGGCAGGACCGGAGCTGGATGCTGAGTTAACCCGCATCTTGGGGGTGAGCCCATGTGGGTTTGGTGGGGCAGCAGCATCCTTTGTGCAGCCTCCGGCCACCTCCCAAAGTTCCCAAGAACTAAAACTGTGCAGTGAATAGAAATGGGAGCTCGCAGGGAGCAAGACCAGTGCTGGGAGGGAGAAATTATGAGATCCCAGTTGGCAAAGGACAAAAATGGTCACAGATGAGATCTGAGAAAGGGGTTGAGGGGGAAAGAAGCCTCTTGGAAAGGTCCCCTGTGAGCAGGACACAGCCAGGGAGAGGGGCGAGCCGGGGAGGTGGATAAGCGGATGGAAGGGAAAGGCTCTGGGGACATTTAAAAGAAATCCACCTCCATGGGGCATGAAAATAAGCTTTGTTTTAAAAAGCAAACAAGCAAACACGTGTTCAGCCCAGCTAAATACAAACTCTCAAAGTTATTATTTATTATTTCTACTAAGGCAACATTCAGGAACTTCTTTAAGATTGAAAGGGTTCCCTGTGTTCGGCTTTGTAGCAATATGGAGCAAGAGACAGCCCTTTAGCAGGAGATCAGACACAACAAATAAGAGTAAGGAGAAAGAATGAAGGGTGGGAAGACAAAGGAAACAATAACAAGGCTGTGTGTTTGCTCTTGCCAGCTATGTACACATCAAGAGGGGTTTGAATGTTGGATGGTTTAGCAGCTTTTAAACTTTTCTGTAAACCCAGCTTTGAGCAAGAATAAAGTGGAAATAAATAAAAACATTTCAATTAATAGAACTGTACCACTCCCCTCCTTAATGTTTCTATCTCTTTGCAAGCGAGAACATTTCTGCTGTGTGCTCCATACTTGCATACTAATGCAGCAGTGCTGTGAAATCAAGAGCTCACACCACCTCCAGTTTAACGTTAAAGTGTGATTACGGTCAGGAAAGTGATTCTGCAAGGGGAAAAGACATGCTATCATCACCGTAACAGCTCCTGGTTCCACACTGCTTCCTCCTTGGCGGCTGGTGGGTGAAAATGTGCTCTGCTTACAACCTGGAAGATGAATTCCCTGTCTGCTGCCTGTCCCCGGCTCAGGTCGATGACTGAGAATCGAGGGGGTTCCTCACTCACCTTCCTACACCATCCCACCACCAAGAGGATGAAGATCTAGGGATGACAACCCAAGATGTCTGCAGGTGATGCAGGAAGCGATCACCTCTGTGCTGGCTCCTCTGCAGCCCCGAGACCCAGGGGAGACAACGGGGAGCCGTGGTGCCAAGGGGGTCCACGCAGTTGCTTTCCTGGCCATGATGGCACTCTGTGCAATCCCATTACCACCTGGAAATGCAAGCCACCAGCTTTTGATGAACTATCAGTGACTAACAGAGAATTGTTTTGCTGTCCCAGGTTACAGGGTGAGAGTCAGAGCAGAGGGTGGGTAGGGGCATGGGGGGAGCCAAGGTGGTGTTGCCTTGCCTTTCCACCAGCACAGCAAACCTCCTGCTTTTAGCACTAGTCTAATTTTCCCTGTGCCTATAGCAAACCTCCCAACAAAGCCAAGCAGAGATTTAAAAAAAAAAAAAAAAAAAAAAAAGTCCGTGGGATTATTATTTGTTATTTACCCTGCTCTTCAGGGTTGATGAGTGCTGTACAAAACTCAGAGGAAGAAATATTTCTTCCAGGTAAACATCCGTCCCTGCTGAAGTCAAAACGGATTTTACTACCGACTTCAGAGGAGCCGGATTCTCACTTGGTGTCTTCTCAGTCTGTTTCACACCAAGCAAGAATCTTCAGGCACTTTGAAGGGGTCAGGTTCCTGCTGGGACACGTATTTTTCTCTGTGGGAAGCAACCTGAACTGCTGTCTCTGGCTCACAGTGTTGCCGATGGTTGTTTTCAGGAAAAGAAGAAAGTGGGGAGATTCCACACACAGTGAGTGGCACAAGGAAAGGGTTTGAGAGGAAGGGGAGCACTAATGAGAGAGGAGCACAGGGCACAGTGGGGTAGGGAGGATGCGGAGATGAAGGCAGGCTGGAGAAGCACAGATGATGAGGACCCGGCTGGAGACCTGGGCATGATGGGGAAAGTGAGAGGAAATCAGACTTTCGGCACATGGCCCGTGAAGACCTGTGTATATTCTCAGTAGATTGAAATTTTGCCTATGATACTGAGTTTTCCATCTTATCAGTGCCCTGCCAGTCCATAAATGCACTTTTTGCCTCTCTTCTCCCAGAAGCAGGAGGTATGCACTACCTCAGCCTTTTTTCCAGTGCTTGCCCTCATTACTTGGGCATCATCTCTGACTCAGACCCTGGTTCAGGTCTGTGCATCCAGCATACCTCTGCGTCTCACTTCATAACTCCAAGGTATGACCTTGCCTGTCCATCCAGAGCTGAGGCTGCCAGGCTGTTATCTTTTCATGACTTGTTTCTTGACACATCCTTTTCTCAAGCCTTAACAAATGGGAGGGTAGCCTGCTAATATCCATCCAGAAGGCTGTTACCAAGATAATTTTTCTGGCCCTTCACTGGGACTGCAGCCAACCATAGCTTTTCTTTTCCTCACTGGATCCACCTTTTTACTCCCATCCAAAAAGGTGTTTGTCTTCATCTATCAGCCCCTTCTAGAGCTCCCCCCCACCCATCACTCTCAGACAGAAGTGCAGGGTCAGCTCTGCCTCTTCCAACCTGTGATAACCAGCTTTTATCAGTCACTACCTACCTTTTCAAGCAACCCTGTATTTCTTCATCTTCCCTCAGATGGAGAAGGCTCCTTGATATATCTGATAGTGCTTCTTTGGGTCCCTTGTTAAAAGGCTCCTCTGCTGCACTGGCTATACAAAACGTGGGCATGGATATCCCCGACTGCTGCCTGGCCAGGGGACCAATGCTCTCTCCTTGCTCCCTTTCTCTCTTTCCATCTATGCCCTCCTGCCTCCTACTTAGAGTGGAATAATCTGGAGGTATCAGTCATCTTTTCTTCCAGTATCTGAAGGGAGCCTACAAGAAAGCTGAAGAGGGACTTTTTACAAGGGCATGTAGTGATAGGATGAGGGGTAATGGCTTCAAACTGGAAGAAGATAGATTTAGATTAGATCTCAGGAAGAAATTTTTCACTGCGAGGTGATGAGACACTGGAACAGGTTGCCCAGGGAAGTTGTGGATGCCCCATCCCTGGAAGTGTTCAAGGCCAGGCTGGATGGGGCTTTGAGCAACCTGATCTAGTGGGAGGTGTCCCTGCCCATGGCAGGGGGGTTGGAACTGGATGATCTTTATGGTCCTTTCCAACCCAAACCATTCTATGATCTTTTGCTTTGGGCAGCCCCCGGGTCAATGTCGTCCCAGTGCATGATGTAGCTGTTGTAGTATGATAAAGCAGATGATAATGACAATAATAATTAATACGACATTCTGGGCAACAGCAGGGAAATTACAGTGCTTTGAATAAACATGAGGGTTTGGTTTTCAGATAATGTCCTCTTAAACAGCAGAACAGGCGGTCAGAAATGTCACCCACATTGTACACCAAGAGCAGGCTGTTAAGCAATCACAACTTTGGTGATATTTATTTGGTAAATGTGACTGTGTGAGTTCTGTCGCCCCATTCAGCATCTCCACGGTGGGTTAGTTTTACACTTCGTAGTGCTGCATGACAGTGACCACCCCGTGTCAGAGCTCTGTGCAAATGCAGGGTGACAGTCTCATGCACAAGGGCCACGGGGTTGAAGCAGAAAGCAGAGCCTTTCCCCGAGGTTCCTGGCAGGAGCCGTGCCTGGGAGCAGCTCCTGTGTGCCCACAGCTGACAGCAGCTCTGCACGGTGCAGGGGAGAGGTACCAGCTCTCCATCGGCCGCTCCAGGCAATGGCAATTCAATGGCAGAGCAGAGCACATCTGGCAGGTGCGTGCACAGCAGGACGGTGTTTTGCCAAGGAGATTGTTTATGCTGATTTGGGAACCTGCAAGAACCCGTCAGGGCTGACAGGACAGTTTGCTGAAAATGTGGCTTTACACCCATGTAATGTAGCTTTCTCCCATGCTTTTCCTCAGGCTTTATCCCAAATGTGATGTTTCAAAGGGGACCAGGGATAGTGCAGACATCTCCTGGATGGTATCCAGCTGCTTTATAGTTTCTGAAGTTTTCTCGTTTCCAAATTTTTCTCTGTTACCAAATTATTTCACTTAAAGTGGCTTGGCAGGATCTGTCTCTTCCCGCTGTGACCAGCATTTCCGCATGCTTACAGAAGGATCGGCTGCCCTTTGACTCTGCTGACAACCCATGCTTGTCCTTATTAATCAAAGGAAGCCTCAATTAAACAGTATTAGTGATAGCACTGACAAACTGAGAATAGGAAGCCTGATGTGTAAATAGAGTCATAAAACTCAGCACACAAACACACACAGAGAGCAGCCTCACCCCAAACTCCTCGGGCTGGAGAAATGCTCATGTAAATCAATGGGAAAGCTGTGGGAATTAGTACAATAAACCGAAGGGCAGAGCCTGCTGCTCTCCCTCGGCTTGCAGAGTACCTTGTTCTTTGAGCCACCCCATTGATTTCACTGGGGCTCTCCATGGAGTAAGTCATTGCTAAGTATGAATAATTGGGCTGGCACGCAGCCCTCAGGGCATGGGTGATGGATGAACTTTAACTTTCACAAGTAAGATGAGACCCAGACTGGCTGAAATGAGAAAGGTGCTGACTTTCCTCCCTCACCTGGAATTGAAATGGAAATGAAACTGTTTTCAAGATAATACAGCCAACTTCATTCTCATTTTTGTTACACATTCTGTGTCTGCACAGTGCATGCACTCTGCACACATTTCAGGCATCTGCCTCATGGGAAACATTCCCAATTATCTGCTCTCTCTGCCTGCCCCATTCCTCACAATATGACTCATTCAGACATTTGCAAAAGCTGTTCCCAGAGGAAGCCAGAGCATTTTCAGTGGGATGCTTTTCTCCCTCGAATTGCTGTAGGACTGGATTGAGCTCCTGGGTCTTTAGATCTACTGCCTTGGCAGCACGCAACCCTGCAACCTGTGTTAAATTAGAAGGGTCTGTAGAGCATCTACTTCACCCACCACCACCAGCCGAAGGTGCCTTTCCATCTCCTTGGAGGAAACAAAACCTCTGTGTAAAAGTTCAAAAGTAAAGAATCAAAAACCAAGGGAAAAGTCAGAAAGCACTGGCGGGTATCAGCAGCGCTCACGGTCTCTGTGACCGACCCCATGGGAGCACACCAGGTCTCTCAGCCGGAGCGATGTGTTCTGGCTTTGTCGTTGAGCAACAAGATCGTTGAATGTCTCATAATATGCTGGAGTTTCTTAAATGATAAAGCTGAGCAAAACACTTCAGCCTCATTGAAGGAAAATATTTAGAGAAGGCTTTTCAGTGTTTATAGTAAGAGTTTGGAATTTTTATTTCATTGGAAATTTGGAGCTGCTAACACTGTTGCTCAAATATGGGATGAAAGAAAACTCTGAAACAATGATATTTTTGGCTGAATGAGAATTCTGTGTTGCAGCCAGCTCTAATAGTCTTGTCTTATTTTCCACCAAACACAAGATAAATGAGAAATCTTTTAAGTTTCCCAAAGAAAGCGAGAACAAAATTTCTAGCCTCAGTTTTCAGAGCCTGAGGTTGTGGAAAGAGAAGACTCTTCAGCTGACTTCCAAAAATTTGCAGTGATTGAAGTGTCTGAAGCGGTGCTGCAGGTGATCTGTGGCTCACCCGTTACTGATCAGGGTGATGCTTTCAGAGCAGATCCCAGCCTTAATGAGAGAAAGAAGCAGGTCTGAGGGCAGCTCTGCAGGAGTTTGTGTGTGTACGTATGTGAATGTACTCAAGGAAGTAAACGATGACATGTGGCCATTAGGGCTGGTTACAGAGTGCACGGGTTTCTCCTTCCTTCCCCCCACTCCTGCCTTGAAAAGAAAGATGTACTGGGAAAAGCTTACTCATGGTAATAGTTTAATATAGAAATGCAGCCCATGGGGGCTGCAATCTGAACACGCCAGCCGTCCCGTCCAGCGTAGGAGCTGGGGCATCTCATACAGCTGCTTTGCCGTGACAAAGTCTCCCTTTCTGATGGGTGGGGATGGAGTTGCTCTGCGGGACTCCAGGGTCCGGGGTCACTGCTCGACAACCTGGAAATGTCAACGTTTTCCATGCTAGGCTGCTGCTTCTGAAGAAATCAGACGCTGTTTTAGAAGCGTTATAAGGTGTGCCTGATTAAGAATAACTTTACTTGTAGGAATATCCCCACTGGCTTGAGTTCTTGCATGTGCTTGCATGGGTTTTTTTAGCTTTGGAAGACTTCGTTCGTTTTCACATTTCTCTCCCACATCTCTTCTCTGCTGGTTTCTAGCAATTATTTGGACTTAATAATTTCAAGAGTTTTATTGTAATGATGTGGAAAACTCTACTGAGCTGCAAAGACAGCAGGAGAGATGGGTGCTCCCTCCAGGTGGGTCTGGCACAGGGGCAATGCCGGGTGCAGGGCTGCCGCCAGGTCTGAGCTGTCCTGCAGCTACTCCTCCAGATGTGACCCAGCCTTCTGGGTGTCAGGGACAGGGCAACTGTGAAGGATGTCAGTGAGAAATAACATTTCCCTTCCCCTCAGCTGCGGCACTGCTACGAGTGCTGTTAGATGCTGGAAATGCATGTGAACGCAGGTGGAAGGAGGGAGACAAAGCCATGAACTGCAGTTAGGGGATCTGTCTTATTCCAGGTGTGGCAGGGAGATGGAAGCGTTTCTCTTCTCCCTCCAAGGAAATAATGATCCCAATGAGCTCGTGTGTGTCCTCGTTTTGGAAGGTTCCTACCGTGATGCACGTCTCCATAAATAGCAAAGGCCTGAGCTCAGCTCCTTCGTCTCAGTGGCTGTTGAATCAATACTCCATTCCCCAGGTTAATGCAGTCAGCAGCTCAATTAAGGGAAAACCCCGTGGGAATGGGAATAAGTATGTTCTTTGGTGGAGTGAACAGCAGATCCCTGGTAACTTGGCTCACAGAGCAATCAAACGCAGGTCATTGTGCCGGGAAAGCACTCACGGAGGCAGGTGTCTTCATGGGACCCATCAGCACCCCAGCTCCTGAGGAAATTGGCTCTGGGAACGGCAGGGTGAGCACTGCAGCAGGTTCTCCAGCTTGAGGAAGGCTCTGGGTATTGCAGTGATGACAGGGGTGGGAAGGGACATAGGAGCCCCTCCGCTTCGGAGTAACGTAGCTGCAACAAGAAAAATCTCCAGCTAAAACATGGATAATTTTGTCTGTGTTGTGCGTGTTGCCTACAGAGCTCTTTGTGCCTCCATGTTCCTGCTGGATTGGTTGACAGAATAAAAAATGAAGTAGATTAATACAATCAAAGTAAAGAGGAAGATTGCTGTCTCTGGACTAGGACTGTGAAAAGGGGTGGGAGGAGAACAGGGGGATGGTGTACGATAGACAGGACCCCCCCTTCCTTTCTCAAATGAGCTTTCACAATTATCTTGAGGTGATTTTGCAAAATTCATGTTGACTGTGCATGTCTCAGTTTCTTCATCCTTTTGTAAGGACATGAGAAAAGGACAGCACTGGAGAGATCCATATCTGATGATGTAACCTGGAGTCAAATGGCCAGTCTGGATTCAGCAGTGATTTGTCTGAGAGACATACAACAAACAGAAGTAAATAAAGTGTGCAAGGGAAACAAACGCTTCTTTGCGACATGGATAAGTTATTCTGTTGTTTGATAATGGCTTGGCTAAGCTGGCAGTTAGAATCAAGAACATCATTTCTCTAATCCAGATGGCTAATAGATGTGGATTGCTTTTCTAAAACCACTTGACAAAATGCAATTACTGCCGGTTGCAGAGCTTCCTATATGAAAAGCCAGTCTGGGTGCAGACTCTGTTCTTACTGAAAAAGCCACAGGTCTGAGTGGAGATGCTGTGATTCCTGGGTCCAACCCCAGTGAAGGAATCAAGGGGTTTTCCTACACTAATCTTTTGTTGGGAACTTGAGGAGGTCTTCTGCATGGCTCCTGCACCCGCACCCTGCTGCTCAGTACGAAATGCTGGGGCTGATCGGGGTCACTAGTCTCAGCATCCCATGGCCCACCACTCCCCAAGCTGGGATATTTTTTTCCTGGTGCTCCTTGGCCATGAGAGTGGTCAGATGCCTCCCAGCTGCAAGGCTCAGACCTGCTCCCCTTGCTGGGAAGGGCAAGTGGTGGGTGTGTGGAGTGGACTGCAGAGCTAGAGCCCACTTTGAGGTTTCATTCCAGTTTTACACAGTAAACAGTTTCGAGGTTAAAAACATACTTTCATTTACTTCTCCATTTTGGCACATCTGCTACTCACTAAAGCTTTTTTTTTTTTTCTCTAAAAGTGGTAGTTTTAGAAATATTTAAGCAGGTCAGCAATGCTTTTTTTTCTGAAGAAAAGAAAAATTAAACCATGGATGAGAGAAATTTAAAAAGGGCGAGAGAAGTGATGGGGCTTGGGGACACCTCTTCCATCACCAGGTGAGACAGTGTCCAGGTGCACAATGGACGAGCGTTCACATTTGAGGCTCTCCTCTTTTCAAGCCAGCTCACCCCGTCCTTAGACTAACCCTGGGATATTTATAGATGTGATCCTATAGAATCCAGTGTCCTCCAATAGGGGAAATTATGCCAGATGAATTTTCCTTGACTTACTGTGGTGGAAAGTAAAACAGAGGTGAGTCTGTAGTGAGGAGCACTTTCCAATTTGCACTGAAAGTAGAGACAAAGTTCTCTATGTTCACACTTTAAAGCCTGAGTTCCACCTCCGGGCTCAGCTCACGAAGCCTCCACCAGCCAAAGGAATGCTCTCTGGTAGCTTTCTAGTTTGAACAGTTATTTTGTTAGAGGAAACACTTAAAACTAAAACTTTGCAGAATTTCCCCTGAGGTTATGGTGTTTGTTTAGGCTTCTCCAACCAAAGAATCTCAATCACTAGAAACTGCAAACCTCCCACACACATTCATCCCTCTCACGTCGCAGGCACAGGCCGTTTTAAAAGTTTATATAGCAAACAACAACACAAGAAGAGCTGCTCCCTCCATATATCATAACCTCCAAGGGAAAGCAGAGGAAGGCGATGCCGGCCAGCCTGGCGCGCTGGCTCTGGGAGCCGGAGAGGAGGTGAAGAAGAGGAGCAGGATCTGAGCTACCCAGCAAGGAGAGCCCTGCTGCTGGGAATGGGCACGGAAGCGGGCAGAGGGGAGACCTCGGAGCTGCTGCCCAGCCCCTTGGCAAGCGAGGCATCTCCAGGAGGAAGGCGAGCTGCCTGGGGAGGCATCTGTGGGAGGGGGTTACCAGCAGGTCAGGAGGATTACGAGGGGCAGGGGATGAGTGAGAGTGCAGGAGGGCAGCGCGGGCCATGTCTTCCTCCCGTTGACAAATGCAAAACGTTAACTCTGACCTCATACTTTTTCCATCTAAAAATAACACATTATCAGTGCAACGATGACTACAGTGAACCACAATTTATCGCGCCAAAGGCAAAGTTGAGGATGTGCATTTGAGGGTGATAAGGGTCAATTTTGGACCATGCTCAGTGATCGCCTGTAAGCTATAAAAGAGCTTTTTGGGGACAGAGAGATCTGAGGATGATATTTGGACCTGGATATTGGCCCAGAGAAGGTTGCCTCGATTTTGAACCCACTTAATTTGCAATGGTTGTGCTAATGGGATTTGCACTTGGGTGTCCTTACCGCCAATCAAACCTTGTGCCAGGTTCTTCACCAGCCTCTGCCGGAGGTGTTCCTTCAAAATCAGGGGGGAGCACCAGTTTATACCAGCTGAACATTGACCCCAAATTACTCAGCAGTTTTTACATCTCAGTAAATGCTGGCCTGCTTGAGCTGCTGGCCTCTTTAGGGATGCTGCTTCTCAGGCTCATACTCTTGGAGCAATTATGCTGCTGTTGATCTGCTTGCCTTTGCAGAGCTGTGTCTCTACTGTTGGGATACCAGAGTTCTGGGTAGGAAGGACTGGAGGCAAGTCAGAGCTAGGAAAGCAATCAATTGTTAGTTAATGGAGTTACGGTAAAGATGTTATCCAAAACCACCGTGGCTGCCTAATTATTCATAACATCCCTCTGGAGATTCTCCTTTGGCAAACTGTGAATCTGCTGCTTTGTTGCCATAATAATAGCAGTTTCAGGGCTTTAAATGAGAGGGTACAAATTACCATGCAGCCACTGACAATATGGCAACTACCGAGCATTGGATTACATGGTAATTTCCATGCAATATCCAGGTTATTACATAGTAAGTGCCATGTCATTACAGGCTAAATCAATGATTATCACCACTGCTTGACAAATTCACCTGACAAATTTTGCCTCCTTTTCGGTCTATGGGATGACTGCAGGCAGGATGCTGTTTCCATGAAAGCATGGTGCAGGCATGTTCGGGATCGTCTTTTCTGTCCCTGGATTTACCCCTGCACCAGTTAATAGCGCTGGGTCGGATGGGACATATATGTATAACGCTGTGAACCCTGGCTCTGTGTGTGCATGTGTGCGTGTCCGTGTATATGTGTGTGTTTCAGACACAGACAAGGTGTCTCCCAAGGTGGGAGACCTTGAATATCCATGCCAATGAAGGCAGTTTGAATGTTCCCAAAAAGGGAGCTCAAGTGCATCTGGAGGAACCATTTAAAACTTTTGAGCTAATACTAGCAGAAAATTATTTGCAGTCTTCTCTCAGCTTTATCATTTCTATCTTGAATGCAATTACACCCCAGTTCTTCTGTACATGCACTGTGAAATAACTAACTCGTGAATGACAGTTGCTTACTTTATATAATCTAAAGCCACTTAAAACTGCCACAAATCTGATCCTTAGTTTTCTGACATCGTTAAATTAACTTGCATTAAGCTTGATGGGGCCTTATGGATTTAAGGAGTGGTTACACACTTGTGCAGAACAAGAATTTGTTCAAGTAACTCAGGTCCTGTGAATGCCCTCCATCTTTTTACAGAAAGATCTATAGAAATCTATATCTAATCTATAGATCTTTCTATAGAATGATCAAGACCAGACTTATGATGCTTGATGGGTGTTAGATACATCCAGCTTGAATATCACAGGGAGGGATATTCAGCTGCAGGCAATCAGCATCACTTCCCAAATTCAGAGTTTTACACTGGAGAATAAACAACTAAACAACAAATGAAAAGATTCAGGGGAAGGGCTGTAACACAAGTGAAAAAAGTTTTTTGTCCTTTCCCCAGTAAAATAATTGAAATGGTCTTAGAAGCAGCTCAAATAGTGACAATATCGGCCCAGAAAAGAAATGCTGCAGAACACCGTGCGAGGCAGGAGGTTGAACCAGCAGCCCCTGCAGCCCCACGGCACAGCCACCAGCAGACCCCCATGCTGCATCCCCACCACCAGTGGTGCCTCCTTCCCCCACTGCCTGGCAGCTGCAAGTAGATTTTCAAGCTTAACTTTATAATAACCCCTAGCTAGTTTAACTATTTCTTAATCACCCTCCCTGGCAGCTAAGTACTCGCCATTTTTTCAGCCTTTCCTTGGACTCTGCTAAGCTTCACGCTTGCTGTCGGCTCTTTCCCGGTGCAACTCCATTGCTCTTCCAGTGTGCTGATCAGAAATGAGCTCTTACACTGTAAGCACAGTCCTGTCAAGTCCTTTTAAGCCATAACACTCCCCTGGCTTCAGATGTTGGTTTCAGCTGAACTAGATAATCATTGTCAGTTGAAATAGACGATCATGCTAGGTCCCTTCCAACTGAAATACTCTGTTCTGTTCTGTTCTATTCTATTCTATTCTATCCTATCCTATTCTATTCTGTTCTATTTTGTGACGTTAGGAAATTTTCATGTTATAGCCCCATATTGCTATATCATTTGCATTTTAGTTGCAATGGTGTCCTCCCAGACACTCAAATGCTGGATGGGTCTGAAGCTCCAGATCTCCCCCCATGCCCTATTATTGCATTTCCTTCCTCTGTCCTGCTCATGCTAAGAATTGACCATCTAGATTAAATGGTGCAAATATTTGCCTAATATCTCTTCCCCAAGCAGACCTCAGAGATGAAAAGGGATCTCTCTTTGATATTTCAAAATATCCCATGTGGATATAGCACTGCGTTTCACACATGGATCACAGGCCTAACAGGTTTCTTAGCAGGACACCTGTATTTCCATTACGTCTACTATTCAATAACTTACATGTAAAACTGCTTTTGTTTTGGTCCTGCAAAACAAAGCTACAGAGGCTTCGGAAACCTCTTTCTGTCCTGCCCAACTAGAGATGCCATCTTCGACAATGTACAGTTATTCCTGGGTAATTAGCTCTGTGTTTTTCTTCTCCACCACTAGTGAGTATGGTATCGTGAGATTATCATCAGCCTCTTGACATGATGATAATTATCCTTCAGTAACTTTAAAGATAATCATAATCCATGAGGACAAGTAATTTTCCGAGTCTTTCCATGGTATTTGCAAAGCCCATAGTTGGCTGGAAGTGGAAAAGGTGGCTGACTCGCACAGAGGGACTGTGCACCACGCTCCCAGCCCGAGCCCTGGGGGTGATGGGCACGCCAGGCTGGTCGGGAGAAAACACGAGCCTTGAGGACCAGGAGCTGCTGAGCTGGTGAAAGGGCAAAGGATGTTATCGCTCCTCCCCTGTCCCCATAAAGTAATAAGTCCCCAGTCCCTCTCCAAAGTAATGAGTAATGCCTGTCCTGAGAGTCTTTCTAATAATTGCCATGAACAAAATTGCTGCTGGGGGTGGACCGTCCGCTCTGGCAGCATCCCAGGGCAGGCTCTGACGCCGTCAGCTCCCCCCGGCTGCCAGAAGCCACGGGCTCTTTCTCATTTAGAGCCCTGTTCGTGAAGATGCTGCTGCAGCTGCTCAGAGGGAGAATTAGGCTTCATCAGGCGGCGCTGACATTTAGCATCAAATCCCCCCTCCCATTCTTCTGTGTGAATTTCCTTGATCGCCTTTCAAAGCGAGAAATAAATGGTGCATTAGAGAGAAGGAGAGAGAGATGAGCTTTATTAGCTGTTTATGGAAGAAATTAAAATTGTTCATTAGCAACCACGGCACCAACAGTGCCCCTCCTCCTGACTCCGTCCTCGGGGCCCAGCCAGCATCGCTGGCAGAGCCCCGATGGGTCCCTGGGAACCACTCGCCTCGTGTTTATTTGGGCTGGCACCTGCCTGACGCCTCCCTGCCCTTCTGCAGATGGGTACCTGGGGGACTACAGGAGAAATGTCACTGCTCCACTCCTAACGGGAAGCATCTTTTTCCTTCCCACAGCCTGAATCACTCAGCCTGTTGGCAGCAGCTTGGCATTACCGCCGTGAGGTCTGGGGTGGTTTGCTGTGCTGCAGAGCATCTGGGGCATGAGATGCTTTGCTGAAAAGGATTTGAGAGTTGAGTGAGTGGGTGACGGGAGGGAGATGACCTGGTGGCCGTGCACGCCAGCCATCCCATTACAGGGTGTCCCATGCCAGCCAAAACAGTCTTTAGGCTCAGGCGATGTCA
The DNA here is from genome assembly GCA_008921705.1 of Burhinus oedicnemus. Classification (NCBI taxonomy): domain Eukaryota; kingdom Metazoa; phylum Chordata; class Aves; order Charadriiformes; family Burhinidae; genus Burhinus; species Burhinus oedicnemus. Next base: position 43,005 of record VFFE01005648.1, read on the forward strand.
GTATAGCAAAGGGCTGGCTCTTCTTCTCTATCTGCTGTCACCTTCTGGGCAGTCAGTTGTTTCCATGCTACGATTTTATGCTGAAAATTGTTCTAACAGAAGGGCTTGCTAAGAGATTTTTGGGGCTGTGTGGAGCAGGCTAAGCCAGCTCTGCCTGTGTCATCCTCCTCCTCCTCCGTGCATCGCTGTGTGCCCTTCCCACCGGCCCCGCTGTGCTCTAACCACAGAGCCCTCTCGCCTGGCTGGGACGTGACCCCACCGTACCGGGGCCGGTGGGAAGGAGGGAGCCCCGCCGCGCCGAGCCGGTGGCACGGGGGGCAGGCGGGAGGAAGCGAGGCCAAGAGGACTTCAAAGGCTCTGTATCTCTTCACGCAGCTGCCATAAAAAACAATCCAGGTTTCCGCTCCTGAGTCCCAAGTTGCCCTCGCAAGGGACATCTCTCAGGGCAAACGGATAAATCTTTCATCTCCTTGGTCTGGGTTTTATTAAATGCCTCGCACATATATGTAAAATACAGAATGCTGATAAATACCGGAGAGTTACAGGCAGAGGCAGATAGAGATTAACTCACTGTACTAACTGAAAGTCTATTCTTTCGATTAAGATTGAGAGCTCTGAGATGTGCAGAGATACCAAAGGCTCATCCAGATGACACAGACTGGGAAAGCGCCGAGTCTGCCTTCAAGGTGGCACTGGGAAAGGTGCCACCTCCTCTCGCATCCCCACGGCCTCCAGGATTGGTGCAGCAGAAGCTTTGCAAAGCTCAGGATCGTGAAAAGTCTGTGTAACCTGGCTGCAAGGAGCAGGGGAGTCCTGCTCAAAATGAGACACTTCTGGGCAGCATCCATGGTTCGGGTAAGTAGAGGAGGAAGGGCTTTGCACTACCTGGCCCACGGCATTCGTGCAAGGGGGGCTTCAGCAGCAGCCCCGCTTCCCATCACTCCCAGTGAACCTATACTGATATTACTGGAGAATCCTTGGGAATACAGCAGGCATTTGGGTGAAAATCATGTCTCCTCACATGAAAAACGGGCACAGCTATTTTGACTGTCAAGCCTATGAGAGAGGAACTGGGCACTCCGGGAATGTGAGACTTGCTGATCAGAGGGAAGGTGCTTGATGTTTAATTCTATCCGAGCTGTAGGACTTGCAGTCACTCGCAGGGGAAATTCGAGTCCCACTGAAAAGGCTGAATGAACTGGCTTGTTTAATCAGCAGCAGCACAGGCTGGGGAGAGACAGGCTCGACAGAGTCTTCAGATGTATAAATCTAGGCAGCAAGAATACAGAAGTAGCCTGTCTCTGTTTGTGGTGGGGGAAGACAAGAAGTCATGGGCTGACGCTGTAGCAAAGGAGATTTGGGTTCACAACAAGCAAGGCGTTCTCCAGACTGGGAAGGTGACTCCACACCAGGGCGGTGGTGGAGGCTCCGTCCTGACAGTCTCCAGGAGCAGTTTGGACAGACGTTGAGGGCTGAGATGGGGACAGCCCATCTTGCTGCATGCCTGAGGCCATACCCAGTAAACTTAGAAAGCAGTTGCCCCAAGGCATGGGATAAAATAAAAACAAGAACAAGAAGCCCAAGAATGAACTTAAAATGCCCTTTGGGGTAGCCAAGCGCTCAGGGGGTTTCTAATCAGCAGCCTATCCATTCCCCTAACCTCTGCAGTTGCAACAAACACTTCTAAACAGACAGATTTTTCCATTAAGCCTGGAAGAAATGGCAAGCTGCCTTAATGAATGTCAAAGTTAATACCACGTTTGTTATAGACTGAGACTGCAATGTGATGGTTTTATAAACCCATTCCTTCATTACCGTTATCAATATTATTCTTAGTTGATTCCTGTCTGCAAGCCAGATTCATATCCAGGCAGATAGCCTTTGTCTGTGGCTACTTTACATGGGAGCTGGCTGCCTGAGGATCTGTAAGCCATCCTGTACCAGTGCATTTTAAAAACAGTAAAAAAGGGAATAAAATAAAATAAATAAGGCAGGTTGAGCGCATAAAGCGTATGTCTGAGTGAGTGCTTAGTGCGAAGCATCAATGAAACGGCTGGGACTCTGATTGAAACCAGACTCAGGAAAGAAGGGCTGTAAACGTTTTTTCACTGCCTGTCCTAAGAAATTTATGTCTCACCCACTCCATCATATCCTTCAGGGCTGCCTTTTTTGCAGCTGTCTTCAGAGACCATCCGCTGAGCCCCCTTATGAAGTCCACTCCATGATGTCACCAGGAACAATAACTCACTCACCTCCCAGCATTATGCTCTGCAGAGAGGTACCCTATAAATAACGGGCCAAGGATGGGGGGATACCTGCGAGCAGCCCCTCTCAGGGAAAATCCTCCTGACATGGGAAGGGAAGAGAGGGAAAGTATGCACGTGTGGTGGGGTGGGAGGACCCAAAGTGGGCTTTGTTAGTAAATGAACACAAACCCACAACTGCACAAAGCAAATGGGGCAGAAAAATCACTGACATTATTTCTAGCAGGACCTGCTCAGCAGAGTCAGAGTTAAGCCTCAGCTGTCTGGATATCCATTATACCTACCCGGGCTCACTCCGTCCTCTGAAGAAATCAGAACCGTCTGCAAGAGCATGCATGGGCTCTCCGCTCCCCCAGCCCAGAAGGTCATTAGCTGCGTGTGATTAAAATGACTCAGCAACTGGGATGAGTTCTTCCTTCAGTAGCACCCAATTGGTCATGACTAAAATTTGCTCTGACTTACAGGGTTTTCTTGGGGCCCACATCCTGGTCAAGCTGCTGCTCACCCATCAAATTTCTAGAGAGCAGGTGTCCACATCAGAGAGCACAAGGCCCCATCGAAGGCTCATATCCCCATAGTTGTGAAGTTGAGCATAATTGTTTCATTCTGTCTGATAACATGTGGTTTTGTGATATTTATAATACAGCGCTATTAAAAGGGGAAAAAAGAGATCAACTCAAAATCCCTCCACCGCAGTTGGCTCTAATTGTCCCTGTCCCACCACTTCCCCCTTTCCCAGTCCTGCTTGTGGGCTGTTTTGGCAACAAAGCAAAAGCCTGAATGAGCTGTTGAGATGAAGTTTAACCTTCAGTGAGATGGTCTCTCCTGGGGAGGACTAAGTGCTCTTGGATTTGCCTGGGAAGCTTGGACTGCTGTTACCTGGGGCTGCATCCGCTTAGGAGCAGAGACAGAGGAGTGCCACCTCCCTGGCAGACCTTCACTGCTGTCAGTGGGGCCACACCAAAGGTAAATAATGACACTTCTCTTGCATCCTGCAGGGATTTCATCAATTAATGACACTAGTGGACTGGAGTCAACTGGGCTTGTTCTGGCATCTGGAAAATGTACAAGCTGAGAAGAAAGGACTGTTCTCACATCTCTTGCATTTCTTGTCTTCCACTCGTGGATTTGCAGGGTTTGGATTTGAGGTCCCAGGACACTTGTTGAACCACACAAGTCCCCTCTCCATGATGACTGTTGCCAGGAAAGCAAACAAACAAAAAGAAACCAACAGCATCTGCGGGACACCCACTATTCTGAACTGCACATGGTCGGAATAAAAACAGCTCTGGAGGGCACGAGCAGATACTCTGTGCTTTGTGGTGTGGGCCACTGGTCCCAGTGCCCGGAGCAGTGCCACACGTAGGGTCTGTCACACCAAAATATCCCCATTCCCAATGGCTGGGCATCTGGCAGAGTATGGGATTTCATGGTGCATGTCTGGGGAGTTGTTACTGAGCTGGAATTTATTGCCCTGTCTCCTCTCCTCTCCTCTCCTCTCCTCTCCTCTCCTCTCCTCTCCTCAGTAGATACAGAAGTGGGGGACGGTGATGGTGTCTTTTTTCCTTTGTTTCCTAGCAATCTGAAATTAAAAACCACAAAAAAAGCCCACCATGACAGGAATATCTGAAAGATGAAGTGTGCTCAGCAAGGGTGGCAGGACAGGTCCTTGCTGTGTTCAAGGCACCTCATGGATGGACCTTTGTCCCACACCAAAGGATAATATTTGTGAAAAGGGCTTTCTTGCATGTCCCCAACTCCCCCCCCCGAGCCTTTTCAGGCGGTTGACCCTCTTCCTCCTCTTTTTAAATTCTAAGTTGCATTCAAAGCCCTCAAAAAACACTCCAGCAAACAGCTTCCCCGCACAGAAATTATCTGTGTGATGGAGAGGAGGTCTGTTGCCATGGCACCGCAGCAGCCCCGCTCTTCGCCAGGCGGCTCCCAGGGGACTTCACCCCTCGATAGCTGGGCAGGGGCACAGGACCTCTTGCCGGGGAGGGACCTCCCAGGGTCCCTGGGGGCTGTATCACCAAGAGGTGCCAGCAGCCTCTCCCTCCGGGTAAGTGTCCACTGGTCCTCGCCAGCCCTGCTGCAGCTGCCACTCATGATAACAAGTCATGGGCAGCATTTGTGCCCAGAAAGAAGCACTTTTTCCTTCCTGTGGAGTGCGAGGGATCCTGCCTGCATGGGGCAGGGATGTGGCCCACCTCTGGCCGTTATCTCCCAGCCTTCGCACTCTCCCTTTCACCCCGCTTCGCTGGCCACATCCCTCCCATGCGTACGGGCTCCTCTCGCAGTGGCTGCCTCCCGTGCTGGGATAATGACTTAAACATTGCCATGGCATTTCATATTTCTGGCTGAAGCACTTCTGGGGTTTCTTGTTCTCGTCGTGTCCTCGTGCCGCTGGGAGGGCTTCTCAGCACAAATCTGCATTATTTCCACCCTCTGTGACACAATGGAGACAATGTTATTAAAAAAAAAAAAAGATAATAAAAGGAAGGGAAGTGGCTCGTGTTTAACCTTTTGCAGGCAGCAGGGTGAGTCTGGGCTCGCTGTTGTCAGGGGGACAGGAGCAGCGCTGCCTGCATGCCCGTGCCAGCTGCCCGCGCCAGGCTGCCCGCCGGAGCTGTCGGCTCCCATCATGGCCCTGAATGGAGGCGGGCGTCCTCCTGCACAAGGCAGCTTTATTCCTTTGGATGGGAACCAGAAGAAGTGGGAGAAAGAGGCGCTGCGTGCGCTCAAATCCCCTGGCTGCGATGTTTCGGTGTATAATTTTACAGGCAACCAACCCTCAGTGAAGGGGGTAGGGACCCTTGCTTTGGGAACCGCTCTTCCTTCCATCATGGGCACTTCTTGGCGTAGGAGCGATGGAGGTTTTGTCACCTGGTCACTGCTGCTGCGTGACTCACTACGCAGGAATTAGAACACGTAATGGTCCGGTTTCCAACCAGCCATTCTCGGATCTGAGTGTCGGTGATGGATCCGGCCCCTCCATTGTACCCTGCTGGATAGCACAACGTGATACCTGCTGGGCTGTGTTTCTGGGGGCTGCAGAGCATGCTGCAATGTGCTTTTGGCGTGTCTGTGAGTGCGTCTCATTTTATAGGGCTTGTGGTATCGGTTGTCGAGGAGTTCGTGCCTAACATCGGGAAAACGCTTCCTGGCAGCTGTGCTGCAGTTTGGGGTTTGCAACCTGAACAGGGGGGACCCATCGTGGGGCTGTGGGGACTGTCCTTGTGTCTTGGGTAGCAGGAGAAGAGCTGTCTGTGAGTACTGCCTACAGGAACAAGCAGGGGAGCAACGTGCGACTGCAAAGCCCGGCTAGTAGCAGAATATTGTCAGATCAAAATACCATCAGGTGATCTACGGCTGACCAAGGAGTGACGGAAAACTCTTCCCAACTACACTTTAATTTTTCTCTTTCTGGTGAATTTTGGAAACATCTGTGCCTGACTCTCATATTACTCTTATTTTGATTTCATCTTTGACTTCTGTCCACAGAAGTAATCATGATTCCTTTCCCTTCACCCCCAGAATATATTGTGTATCCATGTCACTACCTTCCCAGTAGTTCACACTTTATTTCTTTCTGAACCCTCGGATAAATACTATTCAGTCTTGGTGATTTACTACACTTTCTCCAGTTGCTCCCTGATTTCCTCCTGAGACACTTCCCTCACTGTTAAGGTCACATTCTGATTTCCTATACACAATGCCTTTGAAATGGAAATGTTTCCCCTCATTGTCTTCTACAGCACAGATCAAGACAAAAAATGTGCTTCTCCCGGGTTTTCCACGCTCCATAATTGTCCTCCTCTCCCTGGTGACCAAACACATGCCACAATCACACAAGCAGCATCTTGCATGTGAAGTCCTGAAACACATTTCCAGGCCTGTTCTGGCATCTCTTGGTCTCTTCTGTTATACCGTAGCTTCCACCAGTGGCTTTCCCAATGCATTAAGAAGTTGTTTCCAATCCATTAAGAAGTTTTCCATCTTCTTTTAAAGGGGAATTTTATGTAACTCTAGCTAGCACAAACTCTATTCCCATGTCCAAAATGGATTCCTCTTCTTTTTTCCTTCACGCTTGACTCACCTACATGCACAAGTCAGGTGGGTCCCATCCACACGTCCAACTGACATGCCCAGATGAGGAGGTCAGATGCTCACGTTCAGCCCACTAGAAAAGAATTTTCTCCAGGAGGTTTTCATGTCTCTCCATTGCTCACAGAGAACATGTCAGGAAAGAAGGCTCTTATCTGAGCTGCTCAGCATCCCCAGCATTGCAGGGCTGGATGTGGGATGGGTGCCTCAGCCTCGAGCCCTTCATCTGCAGATTGGTTCTCGTCTCGTGCCAGGTCCGTGCCAGCAGAGTGCTGCTGAATGTAATTTCCTGATGTTCTGCTTGTTAACAGTTGCCCACAAAGATTTAGAAGTCTCAGATGTGTTTCCAATCTTTTGGTTTTGGTAGGGTGATCAGAAGGGACCAAAAGGACTTGTGACTATCTTGAAAAGTTTTTAGAAGTTTGTCTGAATCACTAATATTTTGGAACAATAACCTTCCCTGAGACTTCAAGCCATTCCTCCACAAATTGGATTTTTTGAAAAAAACCTGTGATGGATAGCATTTGCTATATGCTGCGGGGGATAGGATTTCTGCTAGAGCTCAGCTAGCAGAGGGTGTGGTATAATATATACTGAATTATTTTAGCTGTTGCATGTTTTTCTCTGTGCCCTTTTTCACAGTCTGTCCCGGAACAGGAACTCCATAACATTTGATCCTTTAGAAAAACTTTCAAATCCATAATGTTCAAGTGGGTTTGAAATTAGGTGGAAAGAGTTTGTTCATCCCGAGGAATCACTGAAATGGATTAATAAGAGCTCCTTGTGTTACACTGGGAATCCTAAGAAACAACCAAGAAACAACCATATCCAAAAGAAAATGTGAATTATTAGATAAAGTAATGCATTTTGACATACCTCACTTTTGCATCTCATCACAGGGTGGTATCTGTCAAAGGGCAGTCTCCGGTTCTCATTAAATTTGTCGCTGGCATTGCCCATCACTGGTATCACCCGTCAGGAGATCATTACAGAGACCCAGTGGCTATTACTTTTTTATTAGTAATGGAACAGGGAGGAAATTGGTGGCACAGAATTGATACAAATCATTAAGAGTGTCTGATAATTCTTCAGGTCAGAAAGCCCAGCTGCGACTCAGCAGGTTTCCCAGATCTATTTCCCTGTTTTACAGTTGTCATTGTCCTGTGAAACCTCAACTCCAACTGCACTCAGCTGAAAACCCTGGAGCTGCCTCTCCTCTTCCTGCGGGCAGCCAGAGGGAGCCTCAAGCACAACCCTACCTCCACATTCCCACCTAGAGAAGTATCCAGGGTCTGCTGGTGGGAACAGGGAAGAGTCTGTGAGTGGCTTTCTCTGGTGACCCCGATGGTCTCACTGCTGGCAAGGAAGGGGAGCAGTCCCTCTTCTGCTTGCCTGTGGTCAAAGGCTGCACTTGATAGTCACTGGAAAAGATCTCTGCCCACACTCTTCAATGGTGTTTTAGTGGAAAAATAAGGAAAATCTAGGCAGGACAAGATTTCATGTGTTGGGTGGCTTCCAGCTCCTTCCCAAGACAGATGATGTCATGGCAAACAGAGCTATGGAGGCACCTGAGCCCTTGACTCTTACTGAGGGATGGTTGGTTCATTTGCATTTTCATTTTTCCCAGATAATGGGGAATCAATCATTTATGGAGGAGGTGGAGCACACCGAATTGTCTGCAATGGTACTTTGAGGAGCTTGTTCCTCCCCAGGCTTGAGACTGAGAGTTTTTATTGAGAGATGAGCTGGTGGGGAGCAATCCTCACCTCTGGATGGCAGTGTCAGGTCACAGCATGGACAAGGTACATACGTGTCCACACAACCAAAATGCCACCACGCAATCAGCCACCTACCCCTTCCCACCCTGCAGTGTGACTGCTGTGAACACTTACTTTCTGCAAATTTTCTGTATCTACTTGCTGGATTATTTGCCAGTCAGCATGAGAGAAGGATGCTTGGCAGGTCCTCTCCATTTGCGAGAGCTTTCCCTATAAAATGGGAAGAACAACCACCAGCACTAAGGGCATATACATAGTTCATTAAGATATCTGAGCCTGAACATGGTTTGCAAGCCATGAGCTCAGCCAGCTGTGGGGGACTTTTCGGCAGAACAGTGGGAGCCAAGAAAATACCTCTACAGCAAGGTCTTGGAGTACAGCTTGCCAAAATAATATCATTTTATGGACCTTAGAGGTCACTCCAGTATTTCTGCACCATAATGATATCGATACATTTTGCAGTTTGCAAAGCACTTTCTCAGGGTTAAGTGGTGGATATTCCCAATCCCACTCCTTCCCATTACAACTGGACAAGAATGGTGATTCAGCTGTGAGCTGGGGAAGAGGGGAGGTTGTACCTCATCAGCAACTCTCTGTGCATGAAGCAGTAGCTTGCTAGGGAGGAAGGACGATGGTAAACCATGGAAGTGCTGACCCTGGAAGACACCGCCAGGGCACAGTCCCACTGACAGGACACGACACCCTGTAGCCCCACCGCTGCAGTGCTTCGTGGCAGAAGGGGAAGAATTTCAAGCCTTTTTTCCCTGTACAAATTTAGATTAATGTAATTTTTAAATGAAAATAAATTAATATTGAAAAGTCAGAGGCTGGAGAAAATATCAAGATGGAATGTCTTGGGTTGGTCCAATTGTTTTCCTTCAAGGGCAAGGGAGTTCAAAATAAAGAAAAAATTACACATATAGATAGAACATGCCAACTTTTTTTGAAGCTGTATTTTTACACCTCTCTTAAACTGCTGATGGACATATTTTGGCCAACTGTAATTTCTACAATATCTGTTAATAAGTTGTGGCCCATGCCTCTAAAACAATACTTACCTGCTATGCAATTAATACTAGGGAGACAGCAACCTTGAAGCTTCTGGCCATTGGGTGTCAGGGAAAGCAAGAAAAATGTATGAAAATCCAGAGCTTATAACCTGCCTAACCTAGCCATCGGTTGCCCTTTCAGCATCCAGCGTGGCTTTTGCGTTCTCAGTGTTTTCTCTGTTTAAATACATTCCTCAGCTCCCGCTCTGGTCTGCTGATGTACTTTGTCTGGTTGATGTTTCTCTGGGGTTGCTTTTCCATTGTTATTTATTCAGGGCCAAGAGGCAGAATGCATTAAAGCCACCAGGGTGCCAGTGATATTTTAGTCTCTCAGAGTAATTCTTCTCCAAATTGTTACACATTCAGTCCCTCTTTATTCATTTCGGCCACTTCTGTGGATTTTCCTGGGGGCGGGGGGTGGAAGGCAGAGGGTTTGGTTTGACTTTCTAGCTGGTGGTGTTCATGTGCAGTGAGCTTTGCCTTCGCACATATGGGAGAGCGGGTCAGACGGGGAATAGGTGTGCAATGGTGCTCGCGCATAGGGTCGTACAAGGAGGTGGGAAGAGCCGGCTGGATTTGCGGAGGGCTGCCTGGGGCTGGTCTTGCTTGCTGTCAACCACCTCAGATCCAGGCAGCATCCGCTGTCCTGCCAGCCCTCGGGGACCGTCTGTTCCTATGGCAGGCTCCCTGTGGGCAGCCGGGCAGCCCCCACACGCTGAGTCCCAGCAGCTTGGTGTTCCCTTCCCTCGCCAGTGCTTCGGGGCTCGGAGCTGGCACGCCTGCCAAAGCACAGCTCCGATCTAAAATAAGCATCGACAAGCCAGGCCCTGCCCTTGTGGTGGGGGAGATTTTCATTCCCATTTGTTCTGCTTTCAGTATACTCTGCAGATGCTCAGCTTTAATGAGGGCGAGTTGGATTTTTTTTCCATTCTGCCCCCCCTGAACAAAGTGCTAAATTTAGATGCCTGGCATTTTCCAGTGAAAATAGTCTCAGGGGCTTCACTGATACGCAGCTCCCTGGTGCCCAGGATTCAGACGGTGGGCGCTCTCCATCAACCTGTGGCTATAAGGGCAGCACTGGCTGCTGACCGCCCCGAGACCTCTGCTGCAGGCAGCTCTCCCACAGCATCCCACCTTGAAGCAGTTCCCCAAGTTTAAATCCCACAGATCAGGGGAAAAGCCCTGGCCACAACCACTCTTGTTGCAGCTGTGGCTACCCCATCCCAGAAAAGGGATGAAATCCCAAATCTAACTAAAGACTGAAATTTGCTGGGGATTGACAGTCCAAGCACCATTCCTGGAGCCAGTGCTCCTCCTGGCTGGACAGACCGATGCATGCTCATTAGATCTGCTCCCGGGTGAGGTTACGGCCACGAGCTGTCAGCCTGTGGCCATAACCTCACTCGGGAGCCAATCTAATGAGCGTGCATCGGTCTGTCCGGCGCTGGTTTTCTGGCAGGGTAGAAATGCCCAAGTAATCCAGCTGGGGCCACCGTGTCCTCTTACCCTGTCATTTGAACAGCAGTAACCTCAGGACAGCATCAAAAGTCTCTCCCTGGCCTCAGTGCCAGCGGTCCATATCACAGCACTTAGTGCCAGCCTTCTGCATGATGGGAAATAGGATTTCTTGATGGCAGGTGAGGGCAGCTACATTGACCTGATCCTCTGCAGGCTATCCATCCTGAGATCACCCTTTTCTTGGTGCTGCTGTCGATGCTTCTGCCTTTCTTGCCCTTTGGTCTTCAGAGCATCCCTGGGACCTGACTTGGTCCAGTTCCAGCTGTGGCATCGGGGGAAAAAATAACTGCTGATGTGAACCATAAGGCAGGGAGATGTCTGAGCAAAGGCAGTGGGAAACCTCAGAGCCCAGACCACAGGCCTCCCCTTTTGCCCTGGGGTCCTTCTCAGTGCCCGGCAGAGCTGCTCTTCCGGCTCTCTCTTTCCCCAGAGAACGCAGTTTCTCCTTTCCGCTGACAGCGGCTTTCATCTTTGCTTTCAGAGCACAAGTACCTCGTCCACATGAAGGCTTTATCACTCACGTGCTGGTGATGCAGCGAGCAGCGCCTGCGAACCGGGGCAATCCTCGCGCAGGGTCCAGCATGGGATGCAGGGACCCTCGTGCCAGCCAGGCTGCAGAGCTGAGAGCTCTCCCCAGCAGCCCAAGAGCAGGCAGGTTTAAGAAACCCATTTTCAACAAGAAATAAAGCCCCCAGAGCTCATACAATGCAACTTGTTCCTGTCTGGAGTCATTCAGTATCACAGACGCTTCCCAGCCAGCCATGGTCTGTACCAGCGCACACGAGGACCGCGTGTGGGTTGCAGCATACCCTTCAGGTGACGTCTTGGTGTGATTACAATCCGCAGTGGCCATGCCTGGAGGCTCCAGAAAGGGGGACAGAGTTTGCTGCTCTCACCAAAGGAGGAGAGGACTTGCTCAGGGGCAAGAGAAGGGTCCACCAGACCCCAAAGCTGCACGGTCCTCTCCTCCTCGCCTGCCCTGGCTCTCCAGCATGGAGCTAATCACAGCGGCCGGTTCTGCTATTGTGTTCCTACCAAAAATGTCAGGCTGATATTTATTCCTGGCTTTTGCCCCTCTGCTTTCCCTGGAGCGAGTGATATATGAACAGTCCCGTGTTTCCACTCCTTGAAGCTGCTGGATCAGTCTGATTCACGCCCCCTGCACTTGGGGTTCACGGGCTACCCTGGGACTTCCTCAGGGTCACAGGGCTACCTTTGGATTTCCTGGATTGTCTGAATTCCTCTTGCAAAGTTGCTACATTTCTTAAATTCTATTTTTGGATTAATGAACATTTGGTAACAATACGAAGCCTGTTTGTAGCCAGTGGGGTGACCCTCCTAATGTATTCCCCATGCCTCTTCTTTCCGTGGGCCAAATTCCTCCCCAGGACAGCCCTGGAGCCTTTCCCAAGTTTACCCCAGGAATGAAATCAGCTCCATGTCTGCCATAGCAAATTTTCTCTTGGTCCACAGGCACTTTCTGTTTTCCCCACCTGCCCGAGAGGGAGAAAGGAAGGAGGGAGAGCAGATGGAGGCAGAGCTGCAGAGGTGAAGTGTGAGAAAGGCAACAGGGCAGAGGAAACATGAGCATCATATCAGGAAATTCTTCCGAGCAGAGCGAGGTGTCAGACTGAGCGATTGCCTTCACGGGAATGGGGAGCAGCTCCGCATCTCTGGGGAGAAAAGGCAGATTCAGATTAGAGCAGACCAAAGCCCACTGGGTCCCGTGCTGGCTGTGAGCAGTCAGACCAGGATAAGGATCCTCTTGTTCTCCTCCGTGGAGTAAAGGAGGATCCATGCATTTCAGCTCATTCTCCCACAGTGCGGAGCCAGAGCTGGATTCTGGCCACCTCCAGCTACCTGGTCCCACCGTGTCTCCTGAGCTGCAGGGAGCCAAAGCCCCCTCGTAGCACCCAGACCTGCTGCAGCTTCCCAGAGAGGGTTTTCATCCCAAGGGAGTGGGAAGTCCATAAAACATCCTGAGCTATCGGCACAGAGCCGGTGCCACGGCTGCTCCGGCAGTTCTCGAGCGGATCCCCTCTGTGTGCGTCTGTGCTGAGGCTGCATTTCCAGCCACCGCAGGGTCCCCACCAGCTGACACCGTGCAGGAGGAGTAGCTAGTGGTTTGATGCAAAACAGGGGAGAAAAAGTCCCCAGTGACTTTTTTGCCAATTTCATCCCCAAATAATTCTGCAGAGAGAATTTTTGTGTAATTGGATTAAGTGTGGGGAATTTGTCCTTGTTGACAGATTGCACAGGCACCGAACCAAAATCACGGGGGTTTTTCACTTAATTTTCTTCCTTTCTTTTGTTGGAAAAAATATGCAAATAGTAATTCAGATTTTTGGCCAAAACAGATTTATAAAACCCTGATCCAGCGGATGGATTGTTCCCCATTAGTCCCACAAAAGCCACTGAAAACCCTTTCTTCCTCTAGTTTCATTTTATGGGCGTGAGTAACTTCTACATGGCCATTTTTCTGAAAGGGTAACATTTTTTTAACAGCAACCCGTGTTTAAGGTAACCGAAGCCGCAGAAGATTCCAGTGATATATACACTCTAAAAAGGAAGGGCTATTAAAGAGATAAGATATTTGGAGAACATGCTCTCTGCAGCGTTAAATAGCGGAGGAGGGAGATAACTTGGGAACTCTGGTAAAGCCACCAAACATTATGTGAATAAAACTGTTAGGAGAATCAATTTTCCTTACTGCAGAGATTGTGTTTTCCTGAGTGTGATGTTTATACATTGGCTCCTTTCCCACAACACAGACACATTAAACTCTCGCGCAGGGCCCCATCCAGCGCTCGCTGCAGCGGCTGGAGAGGCTCGGGGCGAGTTCAGCGCAGGAGCAGGGGAAGCCTTGCTTCAAACCCTCCATCCTATCCCACGCACGCAGGTCTTACCCATCCCGTGAAACGCATCCCACCTGGCGGCCGCAGCACCCGCAGAGGCACCACCAACTCATCACACGGATGAGCCAGCACCGCTGAGCCGGTGTTTGCCGCCGGAGCCAAGCCCTGCGTGGCTTTCCCCTGCCAACAGGGCTTTGCCGTGCAGTTGGGTCGCACAGCACAGCCAGCCGCTTGCACAGCACACCAGGACACCCAGAGCTGCCTCTGCCCCGACGGCTAATAGCCTTAAGTGTGCAGAGCCAGCTTTAATGACAGTTATTTACAGAGTTATATGGGCCATATCCAGCACTCTTGGATCAGCCCCCAATCTCATAATGAGATTACCAAGTTTATTTTAGTTGAGAAAGACACCAATAAAAAGGATTTAAAAATCCCTCGGAGTCTAGCCATACCCCAGAGCGCCCAGTCAGTGGGAGAGCTCCTAAAACTTCTCAGTTTGTTTTCCTTTCGGAGGAGAGCCGAGGCCGCTGCCTCCTGCATTTCTGTGCATTAGCAGCGTCTTCCCAGGTTGACCCCATGTATTATGGATGCGCTAAAATCTTCATGTTCTGAATGGAAACTGCATTATTCATGGCTCTGCTTATAGTTTGTCTTTAAAAGCCCTGCAGCCTTTTAATGAAATGCTCCGATTTTAACATCAGCTAAGACCAGATATTTTTGTTTAAATTTTTTAAAAGTAATCTCTGTGGATTTTTCTCCCCCGTTCTCCCCCTCCCTTTGAAGGCTCAAGGCCACTCGGAAGACGGGATGGGGGTGGTGGAGGACAGAGGCAGATAAAAAGACGTGAGGTTTCAGGGAGCAACGGGAGCTGCAGCCACGTGCCAAGGCCCTCGCACCACTTCCAGCCCCACACGTGGCATCGGAGGGGCTAAAACCCCTCCAGCTAACCACGGGGAGCGGGGCACTTCGTGGAACATCAGCTCATTGATGCAGCCAGCAAATGCACCGGGTGCATGCTGTTAAGCCTGTTCCAGCCTTGGGCAATGGCAGCTTCTCCTGGGAGGGTTTGGTTTGAGTTACACCAATTTTTTTTTGCAATTTTCATATAACAAGTGAAGAGGGGAAGATGGAGAGAGTGACACCACTTAGCGGTTGTTGGGTAGAGTCGGGATTAAGTATGGAAGGTGTAGGCAAGGCAATAGGCGGTGGCTGGGTCGGAGGGGTGTGGGGACACCACAACCAGTGACCTCCACTGAACAGCCTTAAGTGTAGCCATCTCCTAAGGCTGGAGTGAGACGGAGTAAAGCCGGCAAGCCCTGCGTGGTCTGGAGGCAGGGAGGGAGCCCCAAAGGGATCTGCTTCGCAGTGCGGGAGCACGGCATGGAGCAGATGCAGCACCCGCGTGGGCACAACCCCAGTTCCGTCCGTGGGGCTGCCTCTGCCTCCACCTGTAGTGAATTTGGCCTAATGACTTAAACACAGATCCTGTTTCCATGCAAACATCCCAAGTGTTCTGTCCCTGGTGGCGGGGAAACTCCTTAAATCAAAGCCGGGCGATCCGATAGCCGGGTCCGCAGCTATGCGCTTTATTGATCACATCTGGGCTGCCGGGCTCCGCTGGGGCTGGGACGGGGCTGTGGCAAACTGCGGGCTGGATCCCCGGGGATGCATTTCTTCCCTCCTCGCTGCTCCGCAGCCCTGGCCCTGCACAGCCCCTAACACCGAGTACTGGAAGGAGAGAGAAGAAACGCAGCGAGCCTCTGACAGCACGAGCCTTTCTGAGCGTAATACCGTGGATTCCTTTTGTTTCTCAAGTTCCCATGAGTTTCTAAGCACATTGAATGCGGTTATTATTGTTTGGTATGGTTTTGTACTAATTCCTTGTTACCTCTGAGACTTGGGTATAGAAAGGTTTGAAAAAAGCAAGAGATTTGAGGAATTTCCCTTCCTCTCCCCTCCAAATGTGATTAAACACAAATCTCCCCTCCCTTTGGCGCAGGGCTGCGACGTGCCGCGGCGGTGGCTGGCAGCACGGCGCCGGGGTGGCCAGCGGGGCTCGTGGGGTCTGTGCTGCGGCTGAGCAGCTTCCCACGATCCCAGGCTCATTCCTGAGCTGTTCCTGGTAACTCTTGGTCATTAATGGTGTGGGATGTGCTGGAGATGGCGAGGTCCTGTGCAGCCGTCCCACCACGCTGTCTGACATGGCTCAGTTGCTGTCTGGGATGGAGCATTGTGTGTGATGTTGCAGCTCTCCACCTGGGTTTCAATTACCTGAGAAGAAGGTTTTCAAGGCAATTAAAGGTTTCACATCTTATGGTCACCAGCAGCTTGCCAGCTCTCACCCTGGGAGGGAGGCAGGCAAAGGCAGGATGGGTGTCTTGAGGGGGAAAGCAGGGGACAAGCAAAGGCAGAGTGGTCTGCACCCACCCCGATGGCTCTCCCCAAATGCAGGTGCTGCAGCACTGGAGGACGATGCTGCTGTGCCTTGCAGTGTGGAGCCTGCTTGGCACCTCCTGGCAATGCCCCAGGGTGTAGACCAGCCCTGGCTCAGGCATGAGTCCCCCCGCAGCTCCGCGTGATGCTTGCACCGTCACTGCTGCTGAGACCTCTGTGCTCCCGTGTCCTCCCTCTCCGCCTGTCAAGGGCCCCTGATGAGAAGCGAGCGGCGCGGCCCCTCGGGGAGGCGGCAGTCATGTCCCATTTCGGAGGCAGGATTCTTCCCGTCACATTGTTTTGTCTGTAAGCAGGTCACCTCTCGTTTCCATAATATCACATTTCCAGGACAGCGCTGCCCGCAGACCTGCCATTCATGCTCGATTGGAGAGCCGTTGTTGCCTGCAAAGAGTGCAGATATAAGTGATGTCTTAATTCATTGCACATTCTTAAATAAAGGAGAGAGAAAGAAAAGGAGCGGCTCAAGGTCAACACTTGTTGCTGAGTGAGATTTCTTTAGCAGATTGTCTAAAATAGCCTGGAAAAAATAAATAAAAGCAAACTGATGGACACACTATATTGAGGTAATAGGGGGGTGAAGATGAAAGGAGAAGTACCAGCTTGACTGCTAGTTTGGTGTGAGTATAAAATCCTTGCAAAAATATTCTCAATTGGTATTTCAATGGCTGACCTGAATGCTTAAAAAAAATGTAATTGCTGACTTGATCATTGCAGATGCTGAAGCCATTTGTGCATGCCTAAAGCTGGGAGAATCCTTCAAAAAATATTTAATGAATAAAACTCTCAAATTCTTGCTGGAGCTGACTGAATTCATTTGAAGTCAAAAGAAAGACTCTCCCTGACTTCCTTGAGCATTGGATCAGGCCACCTGAAAGCATTTAGGAGGCTTTTACTTTGCTTTGTGTTCCACAAATATTCCTATCAGTACTTTGGGGGGGTGGTTAATTGGAATTTTTGGTGGAAGATGAACTTTGCAGTTTGCTGGTGCAATACATTTGACCAGAAATGCTCTCCAGAACTAGTCAGTTAATCCCAAATTGCTCCGATTTCCCACTTGGTAGGAAAGTATTCTCTTTGGTGGCCAAAATAACGGCATGGGACTGGAGTGACCAAAGCACAAATGACAGATATCACTACAGGGACTAATTTGCAAGCTGGTTGTAATATAACAACATAAAGCAGCAGAACAAGCTCAAGAAATGAAATAATGACTAAGAAGCCTCAACTGCATTTGTAGATAACTGGTATGTGAAGTATAGGGCCACATTCATGGAGTCAGCTATGGACCATGCTTTCCTACTTGCAAATACAGCACCCAACATGCTGGCAGCAACTTAACGCTGTTTTAATGAGTTGTAATAATTATTTTGTTTCTCTAAAATAAGCATTTGAACAAAAGATATACTAAAAAAAGAGCAAAACATTGCCAGGATGGGGTGGAATTGTTCCAGTAGAAACTGCAAGTTCGCTAACTGGAACCGTGGCGTTACGCGATGGAGTTGGATTACCTGTTTTCCAGAGTGCTGGGTCTGTTTTTTCCAGGTGTGAGCGAAGCAGACCTGGGGGGATGCAGAAGGTACCAGATATCCCTCGCAGCATCCTCAGGAGGTGGTTTCCTAGGCTGGAGGAGAGGAGGGGTGGGAGCCTCCTGCCCATGTCCCCAGCTGGACATCTTCAGCCATGTCCCTTCGTTTGCTGCTCTGGTTGGTTGTTTCCAGGGAGACAGCAAGACCACAGGTAACAAATGTGTGTTACATTCAGGATGTCATGTCACAAACAGTGTCAAAAACAATTCCCAGAGCGTGTGTGTGACAAACATTAAACATTAGCTGGACATTTGTACTCCGACGTGACACAGCAGAGAGAACGGAGCCACCTGGAGATAGGGGAAAACCAAACTGCTAAGACAGACAGATAATGTAATTGCTGTATTTTTGTCCGAAACATGACTTTTTGGTCAAAAACCAACTACTGCTGAAAAAAAAAGATGAGTTAAAATGTAGGCGGTTGCCTCGGAGGATATTTCATGAACACAGTGATTACAACCGTGCTGACAGCTTCCTGGCATGGAGAGCTGCCGAAACTGATAACACTTTCAGTGGCAGGGCACGAGAACTGCTGTTACGTACACAGGAGTTTCTGACCATTAAATACCACGGAAAGCAAGAGTCGAAGTGTCCTTCGACAGCAGGACGAGCTGGAGATAAGTGGGCTGGGAAGAGCACTGAATGCACTCCATGCCTTGGCAAGGTAAATTATGCAGCACTTCTCACACATAAGCAACACCACAAGCATGTCCTTATGGTGGCAGGGACTCAAAAGTTAGGAAAAGATGGACTGACATTGTCTTTTATGTTAGACCCTCTCTTCCCCACCGTCCTTGCAGGCGTATAGTAAGTCCCAAGCGGTAATAACAGGGTTACAAAGGTGTGAGGGCGTTTTATGCGATGGCTCTGGTTCAGGGCATGGCATGCACACAGCTCCACCGACAAGCTGCTATTTCCCACTTTGGCTTGTCAGTGCTTATGGGTGGACATATTTACTGCATTCCAGCAAAACAACAGCAAAACCTAAACCTGCTCGGAAGCTGTGGTTAGTCACTCCTTCCTGGGCTTTCCTCGGGTGCCTGTTCCTGCCCTACCACTGCCTTCACTTCTGTGAAGCATGATTATTTTCACAACCGATGTGAGTGCCTGCCAGCTCGCCCACTCACTTACCGAGAGCTGAAGCACAGATATCACAAGATTAAAAGAATCGGCAATTTTGAGTGCCCAATTTGAGGCAGCTGATTTTTTTGATGGTACTTGGCCTTTTATATAATACTCTCTATGTTCAAAGCACAGCTCCTGACGGCTTCCTTTGGAGCCACGAATGTTTAGCACTTCTGAAATCAGCTCCCGTGATCTCAGATTTGAATATCCAAGAAATAAGGCACACAGGAGATGTTACGTGCACCAGTGAAAATCATGGATGGGGAGACCAGCCAGCATCACCTAGCCATTCTGCAGCAGGGTCCAACCTGTCCCCAAAGGAGTGCTCGAGTGCCTGAATCCCAAGACTGTCCTTTCTTTTCCTGCTTCACAACATCCATCCTGATCAGGATACAGCATTTTAATGGCAAAGATACAGTAAATTTTGATGGGCGAAGTGCAAGCTGTCATTGCTCGAGGCTCAGCACGTGGCCAAGCTCTGTCGTGTTCTCCAGGCAGGAGGACATGAAGGGCACATCCCAGGCACAAAGACGTCCTCCCACTTTTGCAGCTCCTGCTGTAAAGAGACCTGATGAAGAACGAGAGCGTCATAAAGAAACGCTTGCCAGAATTCAGCGTATTTTTTACACGAGCTTCATTCTCAGGAACAGATTAACCATTTTGGCTGAAACTCCCCAGAACGATTTAGCTCGAGGCAGACACTGGCATGGAAAATTTCATCTCAAACAATTAAAGTTTGGCAAAGCCGTGAGCAACTGAAAACACAGTCTCGTAATGTGTAGAGCGGGATAAACTCAGTAACCGGTATTGCACCCACTGCCCCATTTACTCATCTATTTCTGCAATTATTTGCTTAATCACAGAACACTTTTAATACTGTAAGCATAATTAATGCATTATTAAGAGCCGTGCAGGCCATAAACCTCCTCATGTCATAAGGAGAATAATTTGCATTTGCACACATTTTTTCATCCAAAGATCTTAAAGCACTTTCCTGAAGTAGACATCATTAACCCCAGGTTACAGATGGTGAAACTGAGACAGAGCGAATGTAAAGCCAATTGCCTCTTTCATTGCTAATGTCCTTGTCTGGCAGATCGCTCAGACGGGGCGTCGTGCACCGGAATACACAATCGGCGGGTCCTGCTGCCCTGGGGAGGATCCGGCTTGTGCTGAGCTGAACCGACACTTCTCCGTGGATATTCACCCTTCGCGCTGGCTCATGGTTATCCACACCATCAGAGAGTGACTGCTGGTATCACCCTGACCGAGGCCCCAGAAGGAGAGCTAAAAGGATGGCACCGACAATCACAGGGGAAGAGCAGAGATGCCATGTCCAGAAAGATGCCCGGAGCCTGTGCGGCTGGATGGAGATCTGCTGTCCTGGTGTCCCACCTAGGAACAGGACTTGGGCAGACGGAGGGTTGGGCAGTGCTGAAGGAGATCTGCAGTCTCCATCCATGCAGACGGCTGAGCATAGCACCTTGGGAGCCCCCATGCTTACCAGGTCAGCAGGAATTTCAGAGGCGAGATTAAAATATTTTGGTTTGGATTGGAATTTACTTCCATTTACACTTCTTTTGGGAGTGTTTGTGAGACCAAAGCCTTACACGCTGGCTGTTCCTGTATTAGACAAAATGTGTTCCTCACTCCGTGCATCTTCTCAGGTCCATGGGACTGAGCAGCTGAGGTGGGCTGCAGGTGAGCCTGGGCCCACCACAAGGAAACCAGAGATGTGTAGGCACAAATAAGTTGTTCTCTTTACTCCTTTTCTGCCCCATCTCCCAGATTGCAGAGCAGCTTAATGGGCCTCTTTCCTTTCCCAGAGGGAGAGGAGCGGTGGAGGGACAGAGATGTCTGGTCCAGTTTGCTCTGAGAAGCCTCCAGAGGTGGGAGCTTTCCAGGACCGGAGCAGAGTGATCCTGAAGTGCCAGCCTGTGCAGCATCCCCCCCAAACATCCCTGTTATTCCTGTGCTGAGGGAGCAGGGACAACCGGCTAACTTCCCTCCTGAACTTGGGCTACAGGCAGCTGGTGCTTGGCGTTTGCCTCCGTCCTTCCCGGGTTCTGGATGCCTTGCCAATGGATAACAGAGGATGCACTCACTTCACTTCTGTTTACGCAGGTGCTAGTTTGAAGAGCAAACATTATTGCTTATAAAATATTTTGCAATTCATTTCCTGAAAGAGCAGCAGACCAGTGCGACGTGGCAAAGCCCCGGCAGCCCCTGTCCAGGCACCGGTGCTCAGCGAAGCACCTGCTGCCGGCAGCACGCTGGTGCCCCATCCTCGGCATCCCCTGCCAGCCCTGCTGTCCCCAAGGGGCTGTGGATGGAGCCAGCTGGAGAAGGAGCTGAGCAAGACTCGCCTAGGCCCTGCCTAAAAACCTCGCTGGAGGGGAGGACGGTTTTCCTTCCCAAGTAACGTTTTAGGTCTTCCTGGCTAGAGAGAGCCAAGGCTGCCTGGAAACAGCAGAGCAAGAGAAATCTTCAATTGCTCTTGGCGTGTCCGCTGTGACACCCTGCGGGGCTCAGCTTTGCGGTGCACTCTGGTTTCAGGCTATTCCCCAAGACTTTCATGCAAAGGGAAGGTGGGGGGCGGGAGGAGAGGAGTGCCCTGCCCTCCCCTGGGGACACCCCCGGTCTGCAGCATCACTGGCCACCCCATGCCTGCATCTCCGTGCCGCCCTGTGAGCTGTCTCAGGGTCGAGTTGTCTCCCTCAATCTGTCTGGTTTTGATCAGGCTTTCCGTCCCGGAGCTGAGAGACTTCCCCCGATGACAGTTTCGTCAAAACGATTACATTTCGACACAAATCCTTGGTTTTGACAGCTCAACATTTTCTGACAAAAACCAAAACAAAACAAGGCGCTCTTGGAAATTTCTCAACCAGCTGCAGCGTAATGTTGATGAGATTGTACATATTTGGGTGAGAAAAGGAATGGGAAACAACCGTAAGCTTTCCTAGTTTGGTTCCCGAGGATTGTATTTCAAAGCGTACGACGGACCTGACAAACCCCGGGCCCTCGCAAACAAGGGGAGCCGGGTGAAATACAGCTGCCGTCCGTCACGTTAACACTGCGCGGGAACCGCTTTGGACAGGAGGCAAAGAAAATTACAGTCGCGAGAATTTAGGGAGGAAAGTAATCGGTTCTTTTCACTGGAGCTTGTCGAGGAGGTTTGCCGCGGGAAGAGCAACGGGGCTCCGGTTACTCGGCACGGCTGGGAGGTACCGACCAGACCAGCGTGTTTCCATCAGCTCACCCATCACCGGTGCCAACGCGCAGTTTAACAGTAATTGGCTAAGAAGTGTCAGCTATTCGAACCCGTCTTGCCTTTTAATATTTTTCCTGCATAACAGCAACCTGCTTGCCTGAAACTTTAAGGTCCTTCAAGACTGAGCTGTGTCGACTCCACTTTTCCGACAGGCAGATCCCTCTTCTGCTCTCTTCTTGCCAGTTCTTCAGCTCCTCTCCTCATGCCACCTGCACTCTCAGTCTCGAAAAACAGAGTAGGAGGAAAAAAAGCCCCAAATCTGCAAGTATGTTAGGGATGGTAGTGTTCTTCTGTTTCACAAGTTGCATTGCAAAGAGAAAGAAATTAAAAAAAATAATTTTCAGAATGTTATTTTAGTTAAAAAACCCTACAGCTAGTGTTGATAAAAACAAAACTGTCCTTAGGTTTGGGGTTTTTTTTAACGAGCCCCAAAATATTTATCAAGTCTGCCTTGTCTGAGTGCAAGGAAAACAGGGTTGCACACAAGGATTTCTAGCCATTCGGAAATGCCTGGATTTGCCATATTTTCTGTGGGAGACTGGGACAGGGAAAAGTGTACAGACAGGGAGGCATCCATCTGGGAATCCATCCATGCTCCTGTTCCCAGCATTTTGCTGAACTGAGACCACCACGGAGAGGAAGGGCACAGAGGCAGGGCCAGCCCAGGCTGCGGAGCTGCAGCACCCGTGCTGGGGAGAAATCCGTGCCCGCTGCTACCCTCTGAGCCCGGGCGCTGCCTCTGCCCAGAGGTTTCTGTAAGAACAGCACAGAGAGCCCAGCTCTGCGCTCCGCTGTGACTCGGGACGTGTAGCTCATTGGCACTGGAGAACTGGAGCAGGAGGGAGAGGCTTGATGTTAATTGAGAGTGATGTCTTTGAGATACGAGAATTTGAAAAATGAGACCTTAAACATGGCTGTGCTAGCTATTACGGAGACTGCTAAGAGATGGAGGAGGGGGTGAAGGGCTTTTCCTTTCTGAAAAAGTCTTCTTGGTTCCACTGGATAATCCCAATTTACAAAACAGCTGAGTTTTAAAATGCTGCAATAATGCACTCATTAGCCCTCACTGCGAACCGGTGCCTCTGGGTATTTTAAGTGGAAGGTGGGATGTGTGGTTTAGGAGATAATTGCTGCACACGCTTGAACCCCTTAGGAGATGGCGGACTCTCATTTTGGTGAATTCCTCTGGGTGCACAGGCAGCTGCCGGGCAGGAGGGCCGTGCCGTGCCGTGCTGTGCTGTGTCATGCTGTTCTGTGCCATGCTGTGCCATGCCATGCCGTTCCGTGCCGTGCCTGCAGCGTGACTCAGGGCGAGGCAGCCGAGCTCCACACCGAAATTCTGCTCGGCTGTGCACCAGCCTTCAACAGTAATGGCAGCTACCCAAGGAATTGCAGGGTTGGGAAACAGGAGTCAGAAGAGCATCTGAAGAGGCATTTCTGGCATCAGCTGTAGAAAAAAAGAGCAGTCCTGGGGCTGGGAAGAGCGCAGAGCTCCTGGGGTAGCTCCTGGCTGGAAGGTAATACAGAGCCAGGTAATGCAAGCCAGAACGAAGCGTCTTGCCGTGGGTGTCAGGCTGAAATCAGCCCTTTCTGAAATGGCCAGCAGAAAGAATACCCTTGAGCAGGTCCTTGGTCTCAGAGGTGTTGGGGTCCCAGACCACCCCTCAGCTCCAGTGCTGGTGCTGCGTGCATGGGAGGGCACTGGGACACCCAAGGACCCGTCTCTCTGGAGCCCTGGACAGGGACATCGGCTTGCCAGGCATCAGGGAAAAAGCAAGCAGGTTGTGAGATGCAGGTGGGAGCCTGCCGGCAGCATTTTCCCAAAATCAAAATATTTTAACGAAATATTTCAGTTTCAATGAACTGGCATTTTGTTTCCAAGTGTGTCCCCACCCCACCACTAGCCCAGTGCTGTGAGCAAGCCCAAAGCCTGGCAGCCCTCCATCCCCTCCTCTTCTCTGGGTCCCTGCAGCCCCTGCCGGCACTCAGACCTCTGGCTGGGGGCAGGAATGTGTGACCAACAGATTTTAAACTGTCCAGGAGTCGAGCTTCTGACAAAAGCGTCTGTCTGCTCCCAGAATTACCCACAAATAGTTTGATTTCCCAAGCCCTTTAAACTGTGATATTCTAATAACGTTTCCAGGGGAGAATTTCATACACACAAAGGATACCGACGGGCCCGGTTGCCCCTTACTGCTTGCAAGTAATTCCTTTACTGAAGGATTTTTCCTTTCTTTCTGAGCAGCATTTAGAGCGGTGCTTGTCCTGCGGTGCTGCGGCACCAGCCGAATGCCGTAACGTACAATCAGCCAGAAGTGAACCTGATTGCAAACACAACGCCAAACTGACCATCGAGGCTGAAACACATCCCCCCCCTCCTCCTCCCCGGAGCCCCCCGCAGAGCAGCAGAACAAAGAGGGAAAACACAAGAAGATTTCTTTAAAAAGCTGTTTCCATTTTCCATGGCATTGTTCAGTGAGTACGAAGCTAAGCTATTTCCCCTGGGGTTTAGCCCAGCCTAAAAACAGGCACATCATCTTTTACCATAACTGGATGTGCCTGCAGAGCCCCACGGCATGGCAGCGGCCCCAGCACATGAAATCGAGGGGATTTTCTAAAGCGTGTGGATTGTCCCTTGTCCGGGATGGTCCCAAATTTGCTTTTGAGCCACATGCTTAACCATTGCAGCAGGAGGAGGCCCCCATCATTGAGCTGCCGGACAGGCTGCGGGAGAGACGGGTCTGTGCCGGCCAAGCTGAGTGGGGTGTGGAGCTGACAAAGGCAGGCAAGGACGGGCTTATTTTAAGCAAAGATTTAAAGGCCACCGAAAATGTTAGCGCGTCCTTTCAGTTTGGTGCTGAGCAGCAGCCCCGGCTCCAGCCGGCGCGCTTTCTCCTGAGTTTGCAAAGTCTTGTGCCTACGTGGGTGATGCTGCCTATGAGTCCTTCAAAATGTCACGGTGCTGGCGTCTCTCCTTCACTTCTGTTCTTTCCAGCCGCTCCCCAGTGAGGAGGAGGGGAAACCCATTAGGTTGCCCCTGAACACATCCCTCCTTGATGTCTCCATCCTCCCATTAGCTCGGTCCCCCCTGCGATGGCCAGCGCCGTTGGGAACGGTGTTGCCTTTTGGTCCCTTTCATCCACTCTGCGACATTCATGTGTTGCCATAAGAGAGAGGGAAGGATTTCCATTTTGAAGGATGCCGACGAGACCCCAGGGGCTTAGCATTAAAAGGAAGATGAGGAACGAGGGGAGAAGAGAAAACACGAGCCCAGCCATCTCAGCGCTTTCTTTTCCCTTTTTCCCCCAAGTCAGAAGTTCCTAATTGGTCTGAGCTCTGCGGGGGTCTCGGGACCCCCCCCAGACCACCGACCCCGCGTGGCCTGATGGGACCCTGCCACCCGCCCCGGCACATTGGCTGTGGGAGGAGAGGCTGGAGCCACTGCCAGCCCCTGCCTTGCTGCTCATCTCCCTCCCCCCTCCCAACAGAGACATTTAGTTCTGCAAAGATGTGACAGAAAAACGTGGAATAAATAATTGCAACGATCTGAAAAACATTTTTTGCGGCGGGAAATACATTCAGGGGAAGGGTGAAAAAATAAATACAAGGGAAAGGTTTTGAACTGATGAAGAAAACAGGGTCTCGTCAGAGCATCCCGGAGAGACCCCGTTTCCCATTAATGGAGAAAGCAAATTGGAGGCTAATTGCTGGATTTGTAGAGGGTTTTTTACGTTGTATGAAACAGGATCTGTGTTATGATTCATCCGTTCTGTGCACCAAGCGAGCAACTTCAGGAGGCAAGCTGCTTTAGCAATCAAGCGTCACCGAGGTTGCTAATGACAATGATTTCTGAGGCGGTGCATTGCCTTGGCACCAGAAGCGTGCTGGCGGCTGGGTGGGAAGGGGGCCGGCCAGCTCCACCTCCCCGTCGCTGGAAAAAGACCACGTCCCCCGGCCATGGGCATGAGCCCACCCAGCGCTAGGCTGGAGCACCTGATGGTCCCGCAGCTTCCCTCTGTGCCTCCAGCCCTTCGCCCCAGTTCTCCCGGCACCGCTTTCTGCCCTTTTGCCTCAGCACTTTTCTGCCACCCTGCAGGTCGGGGTTTCTAGGGTGGCGGGATACTCATGGACACTTGTTGCCCAAAGTTGATTAAATCTCTTCACCACCAGAGGGTATGCTCCGGTTTGGCAGGGGCTGCCAGAGGTGAGATTGCCAGAGGTGGGATTACCTCTTCTGCCACTGCCTTGCAGGAGGCATCTCCATAAGAACAGCGATGGAGAGGAGGGGGGTCACGGTGGCTCAGGGGAGCAGCACGGCTCAGGGAGGGGGCGCAACGGCTCTTTCTGTTCAAAGAGTGAGAGAGAAGGAATTAAAGGAAGGTGAAGGGCAGAAAGGGATGAAGACAGGAGAGGCGTTTTTCATTTGGCTGATGGCTGAGCAGACTTCATTTTGGAAGGCTGCAGGGCTTCTCATACACAAACAGCTCACAAGAAGCAGACCCCAGTGCCCGGTGGTTCTTGGGGGCTATTGCTTGAGCGTCACGATTGCAGATGGTTGTCTCCAAGTCCTGGTGGGGATGGGGAGAGCATTTTAGAGCCTGCATTTGCACGCTTACTGCCCCATGTTTTCCAGCTGGGAAACTGATGAGCAAATTTCAAGGCCTCTGAAAGTGAGACCCAGCTGAGCATCAGTCAGCAGGTGTCCTGCAAGCTCCCCCGGCGAGGGCATCGAGATTTCATGCCCGGCAAGTTGTTCCCATCCCGCAATCAGTCACGACCCTCCAGCCACCTGCCGCTGTCGGCTCCCGGTGGGAGCACCGGGACCGGGGAGCTCACTCCGCTGCAAGCGGGGACGGGAAGGCACGCACGGTGCTGGTGCTGCGGGTGCCGGAGATGAACACCCCCGCAGCTATTACGGGAAAAGGAGCAGTGTCACACTCAGAGTCTGGCGTGTCGCTTTGTTACATAGTAACGGGAAAATATTTTATGCATCAAAAATAATATTTTGGCAAGATCCTTCATACGCACTGGTAAGTGCTTATCTCCGCGTGGGAAGCTGGATGCTGTAGGCCTTTGGACTCGGATGCTTTTTGTTCTCTGTACAAGGCCCAGCCTGATGTAGGTGCTGCTGCAAAGGGAAAAATAAATACTAAAATATGAATAAATACCCTGTTGTCTGCTGCACCCACCAAACTGTTTCTGTTCTTAAAATAATTGTATATGTGTTAAATGCCGACTAATTAATGTGCACATATTTAGAGCAGGATTAACAGCAATGTAATCAATGCGGATCTATTATGGCTAATTATGTATGTGTATCTATTACATACCTCCTAATCTTCTATAAATATGGTTTTTATAATCACTTCGTTAGCAGGTATCTAAAGTAATGCAAAGAATTTGCAATACAAGTTAGATCCTGGCTCCGTTCCAGCTCAGGTAATTACACCCTGGCCTCACTCAATCCCTCTGCAGCTTCCCCTGGGAATACATTTATTTTTAACGTCCCATCCAAAAGAGTTTAATAGCGTCACTGAAAACCCTGTGCGGTGTTGCACCCCAAAGGGCACTGTGGCATCGCAGCAGAGGGTGGGGGTAAGGGATCTCTCTGGAGTGAACCGCAGAACGTGCTGTGTATGTTTAGTCCATCAAAAATTGAGATTAGGTTATTATTAGTCCCCAAAGAATATCAGTAACAGCTTTCTAGTCTGGGGAAAAGACGCTGTTAAATAATGAGGAGGATCTGAGAGGCTTGTTGGATGAAATCTATCAATCTGTCTGTCTGGGCTCGTACACCACACTCATCACTGCGTTCCACAGCCACTGCTTTCCTCCGGGGACCGATGCTCAAATCCTGCTTATGTTACAGCTTGTGCTGGGTCTGATCCACCCCGACATCACAGCAGCGCTTAGAGAGGAGCAGCTCTGATGCACCTGGACCCCAATGAATCCCCAGGTCGGGGGATGCTGGGCTGCCCAGCACGGAGATGCAGGCAGGCTGTGGGCAGGGGCACCAGCAGCCCTGTGGAGCCTGGCAGGACCCAGAGCTCTGGGCTGGGAGGAGGAAGACCACGGCCCGGCAGTGGGAAGCCTGGCAGCTGGGTGCGGAGCGGTTCCTTTCCACCTCTGCCCAGGCTGCCGTGCTGCCTCTGGGTTTTGCAAGCGCCAACCGCTGCTGGCTTTTTCTTTTTTCTTTCTTCTTTTTTTTGAGCAATGACCTTGGGAAGAGCACGCTGGGGTGAGATCTGTCATGCACGGCAAATGGTAAAGAGGTGGCAGCTGCGTAAACGTCAGGCTGTCCGGAGGGCTCAGGAAGCAAAAAACAACATACATGTTTCACCACAAGTCCAATTACACTAGGGTTAAGTTTGGCACTTCAGTAGTCAAAACATCTTTCAAATGTCTCCTCAGGCTGGAAAACCCCCTCCAATAGCCACAGAAAGGGGGAAGCGTAACCCAATCTGCTGCTCCAGATTATTCAGTGTTCAACCATGTAATTGAGATTAATCACTTCTTCCTGTGATGCCCAGAAATACCTTTCATGTCTGGAGCACTCTTCCCCGTTCTGAGAGACTTGAACTTTGATACTTGTGGGGCAATGCAAATGGAGGGGGAGAGGGCAAGGTGGGGCTCCATCAGCCAGGCAGGCACCAGCACATGCACCAGCAAAGCAAGCGCTTGCCAAGTGTCCCATGCTGGTCTGCAAGGTGAGACACTGCTCATGCAGGAGCCTCAAGGAAGCAGCTTCTCTGCATCCATCCCATCATGTCGTGCCTCATCATCCCAGAGGTCCATGTCGTGACAGAGGTAAATTATTTAGCTGACTAATTGGCAAACCCATCTCAAGCGAGCTTTCCTGGTTCTGCAGTAGCATCAAGCCAGGCATGAACCATTCCTGCCTGCTCCCACACAGGGGACAGCACAATTGAACACATTCTGCCCTCTGGCTTCCATCAGGCAGCGCTGGGAAGGTGAGGAACCCTCTCGGATGCTGGGGGAAAATAAGGCTACTTCCATCAGAAGTGTGAGTGAAGCTCTGCACTGCAGACGCGTAGGTTTTCTCTTCTAATTCTTCAGGATTTGGTAACATTGATGTGCAATAGCCTGAAAAGCTGTGGTCATTTCCAGGCCTGGAAGAGGTGGGAAACTCCCTTTAGTCTTCATAAGAAAAGTACACATGACCTTGCTTGCTTTTTCCTTCATGTTGCTGTCTGTTGCGGCTGATGGTTTTGAAGCACATCCAGCAAGAGGGGCAGAAAAGAAAGGTGCCCAGACCCCAGGCAGTGTTAAGAACATACCAACCACACGGATGCTGTCACCTCAAGGACACAGTGCACATCCCAGGATGTGGGACTGGCGAAAGCAGCCCAGCCGGGTGCGGAGCTGAGGTGTGATGGTGAGAGGAGCCTGGGTTCCTGTGCAAAAAGGGTTATGGAGGTGCAGGGCTGTGCAGTGGGTTGTGCTGCCGGCACAGACATGCGTGCAAGCTTTGCTTTTCCATTTTAACCTAAAGACCCTAAAATATTGTGTTCCAGCTGACAACTAATAAAAGCTGTCGTGTCCTGTATCACAGCAAACATCTGCCAGCGGTATGGCTCCCAGTGGGATAAAAACTCCAACAGGAGTTCAAGGTCTTTTTTGGGGCTTGCTGAAAAAAAGCAGAGGGAGAAACAGAAGTGTGTAAGTCAGGGCTTTGCCTCCAAACAGAGGTGCTCCTGAGCTCCTCTTGGCCAACCACGTAGGAAGAGCAGCTTTGGATGAAGACGGGTCAGACCCCAGAGAGACTGTCCAAAGGTCAGCAGCATCCCAACGGCGGGAGATGTGTGACACCCGCTGCCTGGGTAACCTGAGAAGGAGTTAGCTAAGCTGTTGTAAGACACAGATTTAACGGCATTTCTTCCCTTGCATTAGGTAGGTCGCTATATGTTTATGGGTTCTGCTCTCAGGATGGGATAAGCTTGCACATTACCGGAGCTCAGAGCCTCTTCTTGGCATCGGCAGCGCTCAGCCTTTCGTGTGCTTTAAAGCTGAGCATATGTGTGTTTATACGAGTAGAGCCTCGGCAGACAAGCACTGTAAGCGATGTGAGGGAGGGAGGCACTCAGACCTGTGCCCTTGCATTTTATAAATAAACAGCAGTGAAGCAACCCGCCGCCTGTCCCTCCGCCTGATCGTGCTGTCCTCCGCAGCTGGTTTGCACGGCCGTGTCGGAGCATGCAGGACAGTCACGGGGCAGGAGCACTGGGAAAGGCGGTTGTGAGAAGAGGGCTGGAGGTCGGGCAGCGTGCTGCACAGCAGCGGCTGTGGTGCTCGGCACACGTCGGGATGCTGCAGCCCATGCAGGTGGCATGGTGGCTCTGCCCTGCTCCCGGGGGAGCACAGCCATGGGACTCACACGGGGGCCGCTCGGCCACCAGCACAGCACAGCCAGCACAGCTCCCAATGTAGTGTTGGGCGGCAGCTGCCACGGAGAAAAATACACAGTACCCGGCGAACAAGGGAAACCCAAACAAAAGCAGCGTGTGGCAGCGCGGCAACTGTGTGCGAAGGAAATGAGTAAAGACCCTACAGGACTCACTAATGGCTTCCACCGCGTGCCTCTGTCTCTTACGAGGTCTTCACTGTGCTAGTTTGGACACATCCCATATCCCACAGACCCTCATTATCCTACTTGTGTTCACCGCAGTTCTCCATAAATATTTTATGAGCATCCTCTTTGCAAGCCTTTCGTTTGGATTTGCCCAGTGAAACCGTCTGCATGGAAAGGAGAAGAGAAGAGAGGCGAAATGAATAACAAGAATGATCACGGAAAAGAGTGGGGGGAGTAGAGGGGATAGCAGGGAAAAGAAACCTCTATCTTTCCTCTATAACGAGGTTGTCTTGCCTCTGCTGTTGTCTGATAAAGGGAGAGCGGATGCGTCCCTTAACCAGGGGATCCTTGTAGAGGGCTTCTTTTCAGGAGTGCTGCTCAGCTGCCTCTCACATTGCCCAGGGGGACAGAGCCAGGAGCAGGGGAAGAGGAGAGCAAAGAGAAGAAACACAGCCCCAGCATCTTCCCCCCTCCCTCACGGAGACACGTCCACCTGCTGTGTCCTACATGGCTGTTTTCTGGCCAGGAGCTGCTTCACAGACCCCGAGCAGCCTCGACAGATGGGTGTATTTAAGCACACCCAATATTGCACATGCCAGCCTGAGCGTGAGCCCCTCGCCCAGCAGGGCTTCAGGTGCGTGGTCCCCAGGGAGTGCTCCGCACACAGCATCCACCACAGCCTCGGCCCGGGGTTCAGCCTGGTCCTTCCCTGGGCCAGGTGTGGACGTCTTTCATCAGTGCAATCTGCTCCTCCACCTGCCTCGGGCACACACCAGTTTACCTTTGGGAGCTGCCTCCCTCCTCTCCCATAGCTGGGTGCTGCAGCCCCGGCCCCAGGCTTTCTCTGTTGCAGTTTCCAAGGCGCGGTCCGAGCCCTTTCCACCACTGCCTCCACAAAGGGAGAGTCTCCTGCAGCATGCCTATCCTTCTACTTCACGAGCTTCGAGCCAGGGCTGGCTGGGAAGCAAGAATTCCATTTAGAGAAAAAAAAAAAGCTCCTGAGGTTTGGAAATTGGTTTTCATCATCATTTTGAAGAGAAAGTGGACCGTTGATGACTACAAGCCAGAAAGGGAGCCGCTGGCACTGCTCTCCCCGCCTGCTCGTGGCCATGGACGTGCACGCCGCCATGGAGTACGAGATCTCTCTGGTAGATGCAGGACCTGGGGCAGATCTCAAACTGTTCCTGGGCTCTCTCCAGAGAGCTTCTGTTATGGACCCCATAAATCTCCTCAGCTGAAGTGCTGTCCAATGCGATAACATTCCTGTCCCAGTGGAGAAGCTGTATTGCAAATTCCTCATCGGCTGAAGTGTTTCCCAGAAAGGGGGGTGCTGGGGCTGAGCCGAGTGGGGCAAGGGGGGGACGGGGAGGCTTGGGCTGTCCCATGGGACCAGACCGGTGGTTCTCTGCATCCACAGCCCCAAGCCCAAGAGGGGCTCGAGGGTCACTGTGGCCCCTCTGTAATTGAAGGATGTCTCTAGTGAAGGAGGTAAATGCAATAGGTATCTTCCAGAAAAGCAATGTTATCTAGGAGCCTCAGCAGACATCCCTTCCCTCCTATGGCCATGGAGCCCACATGCCCTCAAAGGCTTGTAATGAGAAATTTATTTCCCAGCTTTTCCTTTATAAGACGCTTTATTGAGGTATGAGTTTAATGAATGAGGAGTTGGACTTCCACCCTTTCCTTTGCAAAAATACGGAGCTTGCCGTTGGGGAATTTTTCCTGCTGAGGTACATTGCTAAATAAATAAATAAAGCAGTTAAATAATTTCCTGTCTAATTGGTAAGAGGATGAAATAAGTGACCTAATCAGTGTTTTCTGTCTCTAATTTCTGCCTAACTCTGACATTACTTGTCCCAGCTTGATAGTACAGTAAGCCCAGTGTGTGTGGTGGAGTTACTCCCATTTATGCTGGAGCAATCATGGGAAGCATCAGGCTCGTAGCCTCTAAGCTTTCCTTAGCTCATTTTAATCCTATTGAACCTTACCTGGAGCTGCAGAGGCCATGAAGCGTTTCTGTGGATCCCTGTTCTCCCTGTAGAGCTCTCAGGAAGCAGGCCAGCCCAGAGTCTTGTAAAGATGCCCACACAAAGCTGAAAAAGTACCAAACTACCCAAAACAAAACTTGTCTCCTGTGACCCACCGCAGCTGATGCTGGCTGCCAAAGCACGTAGTCAGCGTCCAATCCTGGCCAGTGCAAGGAAAACTGCTGCAAGATTTATTTGTTACTGAGACGGATGAAAAATGACTAACACTGTCCTAAGGACTGGGTTGGGTCCCATCGCCTGCTCAGTCTCAGCAAGCAGAAGCAGAACCAGAATTAGGTTTCATCCCTGCTAGAGAGGGATTTGGTTTTTCACAACCAGCTTTGCTGAAATGGAGCCATGCCGTAGCGTCTCCTCTGTGCCATCACCCCCACGACCATTGAAGGGCTGCACCTTTACTGTATACTTTTTGCAATTTGAGATTATCTCTCAGTGCTATAGAAAGATGGTCTCATCTCTTCCTACAGATGAGTTTCTCACTCCTCTGCCTCTCTTTGTTGGATTATTTCCCTGAAATTTATCACCTGTTTTCCTTTCCTCAATCCCATCTTCCTAATTACACATTCCTCTACCTTTCTAAATCATTCCCCTCCCTTCTGCTTGCTGACACCCTTTAAACTAGTTGAAGGTCAATGGCATGACACTTGCTTTTCTGCCTCCACCACCCTAACATGCATAGGTTGCAGTCTTCAGACTTTCCCCGTGGTGTGTTCCCCACTATAAAACTGATCTTTCCCTCCTGGTTTCATGGTTGGTCCTCCCAGCACCCAGCTGACAGGCACAAACCAAAAAAGCCATAAGAAGAATTGCTCATCCACACTGAGTGGAGGTTTCCCAGCAAGGGGGACAGCAGTCATGCCGAGGTGTCTGCAGACAATCCCCACAGGTGAGAACATCTGCCAAACCATCCAGATGGCCATCCTCTTCCTCCTCCTCTTCCTCCTCCTCCTCTCCAGCCCTCTTCATGCAATGCTCCTCGGGCTCTCCCTCTACCTGTCCTCTCTCCCTCATGCTCAGCAGCCAAATTCTTCTGCATCTGCTTGGTTTTTTGTGGTGTGTGTGACCAGAGTCCTGGTCGAACACAGGCAGGTCTGGCTTCCTGGGGGAAGCCACGCAGCGAGGGCTCTGTGCTGGGGGAGGACGCGTGCTCCACCACCGCTGCAGGCTGCGCTGCCTGGGACGCAGCGCCCAGTGAAATTTGACAAGTTAATCCAGTTTGGACATTGGTAACTTCTGCATCCTCCCTCCACCACCGCCTTTCCCTCTCTCGGTGCCTCGTGCCGTGACTCCCCCAGACGGCTGGCTTATCTACATGCCATTTATTATTCGTCCTGCATCCACAGTCTGCTTGTTGCCGCATGAGACAGGAAAATAAAGTCAGTTCTGGCCTCAGGGGACCCTGTGCTCTGAAAGGAGAGGTACGCAGTGGCAAGAGATGCTGGGGACTCAGGAACAGTGGTAACATGGGACTTTTTAACCATGGTTTACATTACCAGCTCATTTCCTATGGATATCACGGACGGAATAAGAGTGAGAGCAACTGGCGTGAGCCAGTGGATGCAGAGGAGGGTGCCTGCAAGGGGCAGCATGGGAAAGCTGGGCCATCAGCTGCCCTGGGCCATCCACGCTCATGGTGCCTGCACAACCGGACAGGTCAAAGAGGTTCCTCCCTGATCCACACCACGATTAAATGTGATGCTATTTATTTTTTGCCACTGGTATAGCAAGGTTAGCACGAGAAGAAGCTGCTGTGAAACCTCCCCCACCTCAGCCCAGGACGTGCACCTTTGTGCACAGGTCCCTGTGAGGTGGTGGGTGCTGGAGACGTGGCAGTGACCCTGCTGAGGGGCTGCTGCTTGGGGTTGGGGGGGGTTTAGAGGGGAGGATCAGGTTTTACCCCATATTGGGAGCTCACCAGTCATCCTGCTGCATGACTGTGCTGTCAAGGAAAAGCTCCAGGAAAGCCTGAGCTGGGGGCACGTCTGGGGGCTGACATGCAGCCCCTGACTCCAAAAGCTGCATCCTTGATGTACCAGCACAAGATGCCTGGGCAGGAGTCACGCAGGCTGCCTCGGGCACTGGACTTCTGGTTGGAGAACAAACTGTCCCAGTGCCTTTCCTGCAACTGCCACTCCTACCCCTTGGCCGCAGGGGTCCGTGGGGACACGGTGACATTTGGCTGTGGAGGTAGAAGAGGAGCAGTGGGGACGACTCCCGCAGTCCCACGCTCTGTGTGGCTCTCCGGAGAGCCCGCACGTGCATTTTCTCAGTCAGACCCATTTGCCTGCTGCAGCAAAGGTCCCCGCACGGCCCCACTGCTCCGCAGAGGAAGCATCTCTCGCCCGAGGTGACACATGGTGGCACGTTCCTGCTGTGGCATTTCCCTCCACTGACGAGGAGAGGCTGGACGAGCTCCCTGCGGCTGCCGACTTGCTCGCGAGCTTATGTCTCTCACAAAGATGAATTTCAGAGGAGGGACCATTCATCACGCGTTATACCTATATTTATTTTGGTTCGGTCTTTAAGCGTTTTTGCTTTTGACAATTTGCTTTGCGCTGGGGAGAGATGAGCCGGGGGATGAAAGCATGGGGCCAGGCTGAGGGACACATCCGTCATGCTGCACAGCACCAGGGCAGCCTCGCAAGGTGTAAGGGGAAGAAAAAGGCTGGTGAGCCGAGACCGTGTTGTTCCTGCCAGGACCAAAGGTGAACAGACCTGCTGTCTCCTATTTAGCACTTCCATCCTGCTTAATATTTCCTCCAAGGGGCAATGGCTTAGGGCAGCTTTTAGTATTATCCTTAATAGGAGAAATTTAAGACTAAGGATGGCTGCAAACTGGAAAAAAAAAATCCCCCAAAATAGGGCAGGCCACAAAGACAAAACAAGCAAGTTGCATTTTCTTTTCTCTGAGAAGTTCACATTTTTTCGGCAAAAAAAAATTAAAGCAAACAAGTTTTCGGGTTTTTGTTTGTTTGGGTTTTGTTATGGCTTTTGTGTGTGCATGAATGCATGTGTGCGTATGTGCATGCGTGGAATCTCTTGCTCCGGCTTTTTTCCCCAA
The DNA here is from genome assembly GCA_008921705.1 of Burhinus oedicnemus. Lineage (NCBI taxonomy): Eukaryota > Metazoa > Chordata > Aves > Charadriiformes > Burhinidae > Burhinus > Burhinus oedicnemus. The sequence goes on from VFFE01005648.1 coordinate 78,705, forward strand.
GGGAAGCCAAAGTAGGGAAATAAAACCTAACGTGTTTTTTTATCATTGCTGTTCAGAAACTAAACAATTTCAGCTATGCAAGGATCCTTACAGAAGAAGGTAATTGAGATCACAGAGGCTTTTTCACCGCACAGGCATTTTGATGAATATTTTTCGATCCACCGGTTTTAAGTACTTATTTTTTAAATGTTTTCCTTGCTATATGGCAAAAAAGTTTCACCCAAACCAGAGTTTTATGGTACCCATTCCCCCCTGCCCAGCCCATCCCCTGATGACCAGGGCTGTGCTAACCCAGAGGACTCGGGTTCAGCCTGTGCCACAGCCCCGCGTCAGGGAGGATGCATCAAAGCCACCGATTAAAGTGGCATCATGTGGCTTGTGATCCCACTGCCGGAGGAGGGAAAAAGAAAGCGAGCTTGGCCAAAAAGTGTAAATAAACAACGACATATGGTTCGCGGGACTCAGGCAGGGAAACCTCTAATCAACTTCTATTTAACAAATTGCCTAACTAACACTATGAGCTCATGCCTCAGAGACATGGTAACCAGCCCAGCCCCTCAAGGCTGATTGAGGCACTAATAAAACCACAAAAAGGCCGGAGAGCCTTTGCAGATGTTGGTGGCACCATGCTCTGGGGCAGCTGAAACCTGCCCTCCCGGGCTGCATCACACCGGGGACCTCGTGGGTGCCCAGCACCCCGGCACCGTGCCCAGCACCCCAGCACCGCTCCCTCCTGTGGGGTGCTTGTTCCTACACCACTGCTCACTTTGTGGCCATGTTCAGCCCAATCCAAAAGCCAATCTGGCTGAAAATTGATCCATGGGGATTAACTTTCCCCCCCTGTCCCGGGGCTGGCTCACCCCGTTACCCCAAACTAAGCGGGATTGGAGCCGGGCTCCCCGGCAGCGGCAGGAGGGGGCAGAAGCAGCACCCTAATCCCTCCACGCCAACCCTCTCCCGACACTTTATTTTAGGTATCCTGCTTATCCCCCGGTCCAGAGCCGCAGACGGGCCACAGGACGCGGGGAGAGATAAGGCTCTTCTCACATTACCCGAAGCTGCCTTTCCACCACTTGATAGCATTAATTATGACTTATTCTAATATAAAAGAAACCCTTCAGAAAGCTTCCCCCTGCTTTGCCTCTATCCCCATGTCCATTACGGGGACCCCCTCACCCCTCCCGGTTCCCCTTTCCCTAAGCCCACGGGACTTCCCAGTTTTCAGCAATATGAGATACAGGAGTTTCTTTGAAAATGCTGCACGCTGGCAACTTTCCCACCTAAGTTTCAAATCTCACTGGATAATATTCTCCATATTCCTTTATGGAAACCAGAAATTCTGGCTTTTCTGTGTGCTCGACATGGCGTCGCTCACCGACGCGCAGCATCAGTGGGCTTAAAAGGGAGCTGGGCGAAGGCAGCTTCGTCAGCGGGCGTAGTCCTCGTTAGCAGCCATCGAATAAAGACCTGGGCTGCAATGCCGGGCGAAACTTTTCTGACAAGTAGTTTGTTTGCCAAAAAGTGCACTTGCAGGTCAACCGAGACGGTTCACTAAATGGCAATGATATTGCAACCAAAAAAAAAGAAAAAAAATCAGATAAAATCAGTGAGGTTGAAATATTTTGTTGTGATGTTTTTCCAGGGAAGCTTTCTGGTTTTTTTTGTTTTGCTCTGAAACGATGTTTTCAGACAAAATTTGTCTATGTTTAATTCAAACCCACTTAAGAAGCTTAAAAAAAGGAAGGCTTGCAAAAGCAAATGGACTGTTTGTTTTACGATTGAACAAAACATTTAGGTTGACTTGAAACAGGTTTTGGACGGGGGATTTTTTATTTTGCTTTTCATTTTGCTGAGTGCAACCTTGTTTTTTGTCAACGTCTCCAAAGTTTCCTATTATCCCTGTGGAAAGATGGGCTGCCGAGGGCTGTTAAAGCCACATGCCTCAGCACTGGGATGGTTATTAAAATCATATAGTCCCTAGAATGGCCGTGTGCCTGCAAATAATCAGAGTTCTCCAGCTCTCAGGAATTTCCAGCCTAAGTAATAAGGGATTATCCTGAAAGGGCACAGTGCTGGGAAGGGCTCCAGTGGGGCAGGAGGGGAATGCTCTGGAGCTCTCCGGTTCTACAGTCCCTGCAGAGAGGACTTCTTGGAAAACCTCAGTTGCAAATGTGGGGAAAACTTGGTTTTCTCCCAGGATATCAGCCCAGGATAAACACGAATCTGATCTAACCTGGTGCTGGCTGCACCCATGAGCATCTCCCCGAAGATATGGGAGAACGGCACATCCACCCTGTGAGTGGGTGGGAGGAATGGGCCACTTATATTTCCATGTGATTTATAAATGGGCCATGCATGCATGCGCAGGGATAAGCAGGTCTGTTGCTCTCACAGACAGCGGGAAGGGCAGGCAGGAGAGCTATCCTGGGGGAAAAAGCCTTTGCTCTGAGCATCACAGGACGGGAACGAGGACAGCAAGACAGCAATGTGCCCTGAAATGGGAATTCAGCCCCGGGGCTGGCTCCAGCGGAACTGGATGAGGGCTGTCCTACCCTAAGGGCAGGGACTGGCTGGAGGGAAGGGAACTGCATAGCACAGAAAAGGACAATAAAGAGCCCTAAGAGAGGGCTCTATGCCCTAAAGAGTCCTTAAAAGCCTTCAAATGATCAGGGCTTGAGTCTGACTCATGCAGAAGCTGCTTTGCAGCAGCCATAATAGCAGCTCAGACTGGAAGGATCCTGCCCAAGGCCGGAAGGTGTAAAGCAGCCCTGGGGAAAGAGGGATGCGGCCCCGAGACAGGGCTGGTGCCGGGGCCGAGCGCCCATCAAACAGGTGCGTGCAAAGCAAATGTCAACTCAGCTAAATGGAAATGTTCCCTCCCAGCCCTCTGAAGTGTAACTGCCAGGCTTCCCGCTGCTCTTAATCTATATCACATTGAGTAGCTAAATATATTCACAGTATAATACAGCAGGGCCTTACTAATCTGCCCTTCATCATTTGGACACACAAAAATGGCTCTCTCCGCATCTCAGCACAGGTTTAATAGCAGAGCCATCACACTGAAGGTCTCCTATTACCAAGACTTCATCGTTTTGGCAAGGGTGACTAGAGCGTGCTCACGAGGACATTACGGAGGATGCACATCAGTAATTGAAACAAAACTGCAGTTGTCAAAATGAATGAGCGAAGTGTGTTTCCAGCTGTCCTAACCTTGCCCTTTTCTGATTGTGTTTGTTTGGGAAATGAATTGCATTTGTTAATTTGCAAAACAATTCTCCCAGTCATTAGTGTGACTCAGGTCCTAATTCTGGGGGTATTTTTATTGTGGGAACTTGAATCCCCATTCCCGACTGTGCAGGCTCTGTCCTGGCTCTGTCCGTGTGGGACCAGGGCTGTTTGGGGAGCAGTGTGGAGAGATGTCCCTTGGGCTGAGTCTTCTGAATCAATTTGGGGACAGCATCCCCGTCCTCATGCATGGGAAAGCACAGGATGCCCATCAGCCACGGAGTGATTTTGCCTAAATCCGAGCTATAAAAGGGGTGTGCTGCAGGCTCCGACAGCTGTCTCTAACCCACACACCAAAAGATAACTGACTTTAGCCGGCAAATCTAGGCAAAAAAAGTTCTTTGTGGAGGCTGGGCGTAGGCTGGGAGCCCACCTTTGGCATGTGGTGATTACCCTCATTCAGCATTTGCCTTGTGGGAAGAGCCCTGCCAGCCCTGCTACCACATCCCCAGGGAAAACAGGAGCTGGGGCCCTGTGGTACCCTGGGGCTTTCTCGGGGCACTGGGGTAGCCAAGGTGCTGCGCTTTGCTTGGCCACCCCTAGCCAGGCAGCCCCGTCTCCCACTCCCTGTGTCTGCATTAGCATTCCCCAAATCCTTTTAATGCAGTGAATCTGATAAGTGATCTGCCTGTATTGGATTTTTTTTTTCCCTTTGACACATAACCCAGCTGGCTGGGTGGCGGTTCAGGGAGGAATCAAACGTTCAGTAACAAATGAGTAAATCAAGTTACCATTTTACATCTCTTTAAGTTGTTTCCCTCTAAGAGCTCCCCAGATTTTATCTCAGGTAGCTTAATTCGAACAGGATAGCCAGGGCTCCTCGGAGTTCGTTAGGCTTACCAAGGGAAGGGCAGCCCCCACCAGGTAGAAGCAAGTTTTGCTTGGGAAAGCTAGCAAAAAGGAAGCATAAAGGCAGGGATAATTTGCTGTGTCTTGTGGGAAGGTCCGGTAAACAGCCAGGAGCCCCTGAGTCCCCGAGACTGTGGAGGAGACGACCCAGGAGCAGTTCCAGCCTGCTGTTTGGAGGGGAGCTGAGCCCCTGGGAGGAGGGGGCAGCTGTGTTTCGGGGGGAGCCTCGCCGCCCCGCAGAAATCGTGTGCGTGCAGGTGGCTGGTTTGCACACTGGTTTGCACACTGGTTTGCATCACCAGCTTCTTCTGTGCACCCTGCAATGCCCTCCCTGCGAGCAGATCTTGCTGAAGGTTTTTGTTCCCCCCTCTCCAGAGTTCAGAAAGGACGCAGAGTGACTTCCCAAGGTTTCACCGATCTCAGACTTTGTTGTTCCCTGCGACCAGCTATCTCTAACCCACAGTCATAATGCCTGGGGATTTGTGCCTTGAAAGTAGAAGTTGCTCACTCAGGCAAGAGCTGAGCAATTGTTGCCACTAAATAAGCACCTGTGGGCATCTGACCACCCTCGGTTCTTGTCCTAGGCTGCTCCATGTCTGCTACAACCTCAGGTGAAGCTCACATCATTTCCCCTGGGCTGTGAATCCTGTGTATATTCCCTCCATCCCAGGACCAGGAGGTCTGCCTGCACATTCTGGTCTGAGTGTGCAGAAACACATCCCTTTCCCATGGGCAGAGATACCCATTCCAGACTGGGAGAACTGGGCAGCTGCTTCTGAGCTTTTCCATTTTCTTCTCCTGAAGTCTTTCTGTACAGAAATTCATCAGATTTCCCTAATCTGAGAGATAATAACCTGAGGAATTTCTAGTCAGGCTTCATTGGCCATGGCATTTCACTGCTCTTTCAAAAATCCCTGATGTCTTCCTGTCCCAAAACACAGCAGAAACAGAAAACAAATCAATCCACATAACAACAGCATGATCAGCTTCTCTCTAGCCCGGGAGAGGGGGAGAGAGAAAGGGAGGAGAGATGGAATGATAGGGAGAGAAGGGAGAGAAAGTGCAGGGATGAGGAGGGGCAGCATTTATGGAGTCATTGGAAACCATCAATCACTGTTAGTGCAATAGGCTATTTAGAGCTGGTGAGTATTAAATTCCAGCACAATTTGATGAATAACAGGAGGAAAAACATTCCCACTGTAGAAGAATAAAACCAAGAGTTCCCTCTTCCTCTGTGCTGCAAACCCAAGCCAAACATCCCCAACCTGAGAGAGGGTGCCTTGGGAAAGGCTGCGCCCAACTGAGGGGCCACGGAGCAGCCTTGACAAAAGTGACAGCAGATAGCAGGGGTGGGAGGCACGGGGCTGAGGGCAATCATAATGGGAACCTTAAGGACCTCATTTTTACAACCCAGCCCTCCATCCAGGGTGGGAGGGATGGGGGATGGCTCATTTTGCCTTAATTATCACCCAGCCCCTTGCTAATTATTAGCAACTGGAGTGAGTCTGCTCAGATAAGATAAGGCTCCAGGCTCCCCCAAGCCCTACACTCTTTAGGAGCTCTGAGGTGTTCCTGCTGTCTGTGGGCCTCTGGATGCTGATGGTGGCATCTCCCTGCCTGTAACACAGCTGTAAGCAGAGGTCAGGGCTTCCTGCCTCTGCTCTGAAGCTCCAGATGCGAAAAGCCTTGATGGTTTCCATTGTGTGATGGAGACTGGCATTTGTTGCATCCCTGCCTTCACTCACCAAAAAAGCAGTCAGCAACAGCATCTCTCCTTAATTAGACAGGATGGTAATGAGAGCTGAGGGCCCTAGAGGCTCGTCTGACATCACCAGGTATTGCTGTCAAGCAGACACAGAAAAATGCACTGAGATTCAGCCAGAACATCCCTGGAGTTAAACAACTTGCCCTAAAAATGCACCGGCTGATGCTGTTTCTTTGGTGTCTCTCAATAACGGAGAGAGTAATGGAAAGGAGGAAAGAGAGACATCTTAAACTAGGCTGATTCAGAAAACATCAAATAATTGCAATGGGGGCATTTGGCTTTATGGTGAAGAATTAATTTGGCGTGAGCATAAATGTAAAAGGGAAAGGCTGGTACAGCTGAGGTGACCTTTTCCTGAAGCTGTGCAGGTTGTCGCAATGATGAATGGGACATCTGAGCACTGGTGCAAACGGGCATCACTCGAAGGTCACCTCTGTTTGCTAAACAAGAGGGTGATCGCCCTTCAGGGCTGGAGCCCAGATCCCCAAGCTGCTGCAGAAGGATGGACTGAGACACCCCCATTTCTGGACATGGGCTGGGGTGGGACTTTCTGGAGCTGGCCAGAACCTTTCTGGCCCCATTTATTAACTCTCTTCTCCCAGCAGACAGACAGAGAGCCCCTATATGCCAGTCCGCTTGGGCAGACAACGCCAACTGAAGGTCTGGGGAACATGTCCATGGTCATTCCCTGGTGTCAATGACTGCCAGGCTCTGATCCACACCCCCTCCTGCCTCCAGAGCTGCAGATGCTCCTGTAGGAATGGGATGACCAACACAGAGGGTCTCCTTGAAGGCACCATCCCACCAAGGCACGACCAGCTGGCAATGGGCATGGGACTCCCAGTACCTCATGGCTGGAGCAATGGTGGAGTGGTGAGAGGCTGGAGGTGGGGGTCCCCACGGGGCCCTGGTCCTGTGTCCCCCCGAGGTGAGCAGGCAGCATGCAGAGCGTGTCCCTGCCATGTGGCGGCTGGCCCAAGGACCGCTCCGATGGGAGAATGACTCACAGGGACTCCGCTGCGGGTGTGTTTCCTATTAGGGCCGTTAAAGTCTCCACAATTAGGAATGTAACTCAACCAGAGTGTGAATCCTTAATAGGAAACATCCCCCAGATGTGTATGAGAGGGCCCCGAGGAAGATGCCAGCCCTCGGAAAGGGCTCTGGGGTTTGTGTGCGAGAGCCGCCGGGATGGCTCCCACATGAGGCGGCATCAAAGGGGGAGGCTGCAGTCCCGGGGTCTCCTTGGCCACTTCTGCCAACTTTGATCACGGTTTGTCTTCTGACTCCGAAACATTTTTTTCACACTTGTTTCCCAAGTGTGAAAAGCCTGAAGCCGTGTTGGAAACTCTGAGACAATTTCGGATTCCTTTGCAACAAAGCCAAGGCCAGGACAATAGGACTTTGATGTTATTGACATATTGGTTCAGAGTTTCCTTGTTTCCATTTCCCAGCATTAGGACAGAGCATAGGGCTGCTTCTTTGCTCTGTTTAATTAGTTAATGTTTGTACAGTGCTTGGAGAATATAAAGTGCTCAGTAAGTGGAAAGCGTTATCCTTATTATGCCTTCCCATATTCACTGGCTGCATTCGGTGGAGCTGCAAAAGCTTTAAAAGAAAAAAAATAAGGTCAAGCGAGTTTAGTTTAGTTTATTTAAATGTGAAATAAAATTTTAGTGCTGAGCAGAGGTAATGGACTGGCAGACCCGGAGAAGGGACAGCACAGACTGCCAAACTGAGTCTCCTTGATGTTGTCCCATGCTGCGCCATGGCTGTGTGTCTCAAGTCTGGCCTGGACACACCCTTCCTGGAGGCAGCAGGACCCAATTCAGCTCTTGGCCTCCCTGCTGAAAACTGCTACCAGTGGTTAATTGGTGTCAGTCATTCAGGACGCTTATTTATCATGTGGACATCTGTCAGCTATGGATGGGACTGGGACCCACCAGCTGCTTCCACGCAGAGACCACCATACCACTGCTGGGTGGAGCTGGGCTGGAAACCGGTGTGCATGATCCAGACACTTGTCATATCCACCAGCCAACTCCTCATGGTGCTGCCGGGTCCCCAGGGCCCCACAGCTCACACCCCATGTGCCAGACTAGCCAGCCCAGAGCGCAGCATCACTCGTGGCAGCAGAGACCAGGAAAACATCCCAGTTGTGCCTTTGTTTATCTGTTTCTCATTGCCAGGTGGTAGGGTGCTGTAAGAGGTCCTCAAGGATGGTCTGAGCAGGTGAAAATGGGAAACCTCCCATATCGCCCGTGATGCCAAGGCAATGCCCCAGCCCCGCAGCTCAGAGTTAAGCTGGGGGATGCTCCCACTGAGGACACGTCCACTTGTGAGCAGGGCCCCAGCTTTGGGGTTGTCTGGGTCTTGTCAGGGCTGTTGTTTCCTTTTTCTTTCCCTTGAGTGAGGTTTACCCTCATTGTGATTCCTCTCCTTGCTGGCGATAAAATGTTTGATGAGCTGCACTAAAGGCCCAGACTTCAGCAGCCCGCACCAACCCTCCCGCCCTAGTCTCTCCCCCGCCAAATATGTTTGTATTTTTAACATTTTAGGCAACAATCTTAAACCAAAACAGATGTGACAATGAATATTTATCTGCAGCATCTCAGTATGGGATTTTCTCTTAAACTCGATAAAATAAACTGCTCATGATACAGAACAACATTTCTCCTAATATACAATACACAAGGGGCAGGAGGGGAATTAGCAGATGAACTTGGCATTAAAGCCATTTAAAATCAAAAGAGCAGCAACATTTACATGCGAGGAGAACAGTTGGTTGCTTTCAGTGAGATCCTGGCGTGTCTTTTTTTTAATTCCTTGAGGCATGCAGACGCTATGCAGGAAGGTTATTGCGAATGCCGAGCAGGGCAGATAAGAAGGGGTCTCTCCCTGCAGGTAGGGAGGAGGCAAGAGCAGCCCCTTGGTTCCCAAGCGGAGCGGGCCATGGCAAGAGAACAGCATGGGGCGGCAGGAGCCGCTGGCGAGATAAGGAGCAGGGCAAGGAGGGGAAGGGAGAAGGAGAGCACGGCTCGAGTGACGAGGAGGTCGCCACGTTTATATCTCAGCCTCGTGTCTTTCCCACGGACCGCGCCAAGGCTACGTCGCTCTCCCTGTTCCTCTTGAGGCACGTTGCCTTACAGGGAAGCCAGCTTCACCCATGCTGTATTCATTCAGGTTATTAACTGCTGTTTCTGTTGGTGGGGGGTGTTGGATTTTACCTTGTTGGGAATGATGCACAGGGGATGCTCCAAGCTCCCTGGACCAGGACCTCTGGGCTTCCAGCAGGGGACGTGCCTTTGCCTGGCTCTTCGGCAGCTCTTTCTGGACTGGAAGGTGAGATGTTGTGGGGTCCCTTGCACCCAGGGGTAGGTTGAACTCCCATCCCATGGGATAGTTGGATCCCAGCATGGTGCAGCAGCGCAGGACCAAGTCCTCTGCTCAGTCTGGCACTACAAGCCCCTTTCCCCCTACTCTGCTTTTCCTTGGGGGCTTATGCCAAGGCCTTGGTTTTGGGGCTCAAAGTGATGAGTGAATAAAAACTGCTGAAATCTACGGGATGAAGGCTGGCAGCTCGTCCCCACACCCTGATGGACCCGGCGGGATGTTGCTGCAGGGCAGTGAAGCCATGCTGGAGGCAGCACGTTCTCCCCCAGGAGCTGGGGGACATTTCCAACCTTGACACATTTTGCTCAAAGAGCCAGGCACATTTCTCCAACCTGCTGTCTCTGACGTAAATCCAGAACAATATGCGGATTAAAAATAACAACAACAGCAAAAAAGCTCAACTACCAAGACAAAGCACTCCAGCGCACACGTACCTCTCCCCCGAGGACAGAGCGAGGGAGCAGGCGGCACATGGCAGACGTGAGCCCTGACGCCTGGTGCATGGGTGGGAGGCTGCGAGGGGGCAGGAGGAGGATCCTGAGGGCCGGTCCTATCCTGTCTCTAGGGCTGAGAGGCCATAAAGCACCTTGTGCTCATTCACTCCTCCCCTGCTCTGCAAAGGGAGCAATTCAGCATGACCAGGGAGAGTTGTGCAGTGGTGGTCGCCCTTTGCAGCTGGTGCCTGGGTGAGCCAAGCCAGTGACCACAGCACTACACGCAGTAATGTCTTGTTCCTCTTTGGTTTGGGACCACCTACCCTTCTCCTTCTCTCCCAGAAAGGGATGTATGTCTCTGGGAGGCACTTAGCACACTCTTGAGGGACCCCTAAATAATGAGTCAAAAAGACAAGGTCTCCTTTGGTCTGCAGAGACCACAAATAGGAGCCAGAAAAACTGCTGACCAAAAGAACTCAGCGGCTTCCTGAGGCGAAAGGGGAACGATCGTGGCTGGTGGCTGTTATACAGTGTCAGAAATGGGATGTTGACTCTTTGAGCCCTGGAGGGACCATGTTTCTTGTGCCGGGACAGCAGAGCACAGGCCAGCCTCATGCAGGAGATGCTGCCAGTCACCAGCATGTGCCCTTGGACCAGCGCAGGGAACAGACGGCTTTGCAGAGTCCCTGTACTTCCTGCGCTTTTAAAGCAAGGCACGGAGAGGCTCCCAGAGCCCTGCACGATCCCCCTGCCCAGCTCGCTCAGGACTTCACGGTCCTGTTGCTTCCAGTGAGCGCTGGCCTCTCAGCCTGCCCTGCCAGCACCTTCCCAGCACACACCACCCTACCACGCATGAATGCGTTCATCCATTGTGCTTCGGACCCAGAGCTTGGCCAGGTCCGGGCTCCCCATGTGCTTTCTCCACAGGAGAAAGGTTTTGATTTCCCGAGCTGTGCCAAGTCAGCGCCACGGGGAGCAGCATGACGTTACCAGCCCACGAGCTGTCCAGCATCCTGAGATAACTTTGTTTCATTCCCCAAACTATATAAAAATTGCCTGATGTTACGCTGTAGCCGCATAGCATTCCTTTGTAAGGAAATAAAGTGTCAGTGCCACAGCTGTGAAATATATGCACAGCTCGCTCTGATTCAGTAGCATGCACTGGGCAGAGAGAAGCGGCGGGTTCCTGTTTAGGTTTTCAGTTACTGTGTTTGTAAAATATTTATTTTTCTTGGTGTTTCTATCCCAGCCTTTTTAGAATCTAAATATTTGGACGGTGGAGGAGCTGTGGCCGGATCCAGCGCGCTGGCCGTGGCATTGCACTGCTCGCTGAGTTGCGGCATGTGTCAGGCATGCTGATGGTCTCCCCTGCACCCGCCTTCCAGCCAGCCCTTTGCTTTTTGCCTAAAGATCAGACAGTATTTAAATGCAGTCTCCAGGGGTGGAGAGGGTGGTATGAGGCATTGAAAGGCCTGGTAGAAGAGGAAAAAAAAAAAAAGAAAAAAGAAAAGAAGAAAAAAGCAAAGCAGCAGCGTATAAATGAATAAATAATAGTAATAAAAAAGATCATTGGGAAGCAAAGACATTCTTTATGGTGCATTAATGTGTTTTCTCAGCTGCTCTCTTGACTCTCTACCAGCTCTCGCAGTTCCTGTCCTCGGGACACTTTCTGCTGCGAGCAGTGGGCGCAGGAAGGTTTGTACTCAGTGCTCTGCCCCCTCATCTCCCACTGCCCCAGGAGCTCCCCTTTCACACTGCTTGCGCTGCAGAGGTCAGCTCTCAGGGGGAAAAAAGACCCTCCACCTTCCCCTTTCCCCATGGCCTTTATGCCCACCTGTGTCTCATGGGACTTTGTTCTTTGGGAGAACCTGCCACTTGTACCAGAAAAGTCCTTCAGGTGGGAAGTGCCGGTAGAAACATGGTGCATTTTGGCTCCCTGGAGTCTCTCCCGGCTCTGCCTCCTCCCTGTCTCCTGCAGGTTCTCCAAGCTGCCTTCTTCCTCCCCGCATCGTTGCCAGCTTCTTGGGGAAGGGATACAGCCCAGATGCATGTGGTGGGACATCAGTCGTACAAGGAACCGGTTCTTATCTGTCTGCTGACAGCACTGTCATCACGCTGGGATGAGTGACGTGGATGTGGTCCCACCTGCTCCCAGCATTGATCATGCAGCGTTGCTGCTGCTATAGAAACACCCAAGTTCTTACATTCACCTCCTTTCTTCTTTCTCTCTTTTCTTTTTCCCTTTAGACTCTCAAAAACGCTTCTGAATTCCCTTACATTTTAAACCAAAAGCCAATGGGCTCTTCACTGCTGTTATGTTCCTGCCAAGGCACAATGTCCTGCCGCTGTGACAAGGTGCAGTGATATATTCCCACCTCACAGAGGGGAAACTCCCGAGAAACCTGCTTTCTGGGGACCAAGCCCTCTCCTGTTCATGACGGGGCAGCAGGATTCGTCCCCCAGTGTTTGTAATGCTCTGTGAGCTTATCAGCTGCTCCAGCAAATCAAGACAAAGCACTCTGGTGATTTTATTTTGCTGGCTGCTCATCACCCATCTGCTTATTTTCTTAAGATTTTCTTCTGCTAACCCACTTTGACACCTGCAACTCCGCTGATGAATTGACTTAAAAGCTAAGCTAACTTTGCAAATCTCTTTTATGCATGACCATGGGGAGAGCAGATGCCTCTCACTTCACCGTGGCTGCAGGGTCCCACATCAGGAGAGCAGAATCCTCATTTCTCTTTTGCAAAATAGAGACACCCACATGGAAAACCAGCGTGTCTTCAAATCATAGGGGTCTGGACTCATCCAGCAGCACCATGGTGGATGGACACCCATGGAGCATCCTGGGAGAGACATAGTAAAACTGGCAGGAATTCCTCTGTCTCACCCTCAATCAGTTATGATCCATTTGCATCTCTGTAAGCCACGGCAGAGTCTGCAGGGCACAGATCACCCTGGCCCAAGGCCCCTTGGAGCCGGCAAGATGCTCCCTTGCTGCCCTGCCCGCTCCCTCCTGCCCACTGCTGCCCGTGCTGATGCACACAAGCCCACAGTGCTCTGTGGTGGGCGTTCAGCCCTTCCCTCCCACCCAGAGCTGCCCTCCAGGAGTGGAGCAACATGCAGCCCTGTCCTGGCTTCCCAGCCCTGTCCCTGCCAGCTCTGCCTGTAAACCCCAGTGCGAGCCACAACGCCTCTGCCTTTGCACCCCCCAACGTAGGAGCTGCTCCGTGCCCGGGGGCCTGCATTCTCCACCTCCACCAAAGGACATGACCGTTTTGTGTTCCTCCTGACTTTGTATCTATCACCTTTAGGGGCCCCGCATGGAAAAATGATGCCCAATCCCTTCCTTCTAGGGCCTATCTTTGTAAAGCTTGGGCTTCTCTGGCTCAGCCCCCCATTTTCCAGAGGACAGGGCCACAAAGCCTTCCCAGGGGTGCTGGAGCAGCGCCTGCCTCGGGGGAGCTAGGCACACCCCAGCAGCTGGTGTTTCCAAAGGCAAAGCTGCCTGCCAGGGGTGAGCTGCGAGCAGCGGGACGGTGACTGCCAGCACCAGCACTGGCTGCATGTGAAGCCCCCAAGATGCCTCCACTCCTGCCCCAGCAAAGTCCTCACCAGGCTCCCTGTCCTCCGTGCATTCAGGTGATGGTGGCTTTTTCTGCCTGTGTCGTTCTGGCCAGTCCTCTGTGTACATTCTGCAAATCAAATCAGCTCAATGTAAGAACAAAGGAGATGTTTATTAATGGGATTTGAGCTGAAATTCAACCCTTTCTCAAAAAATACATATATATTCCTTCAAACCAAAAAGTTCTAAACAAACCTGACTTGAGAGTCATTTAATACCCTGTCAGCTTCCCTTCCCACTGCTCCTGGGCTCCGAGAGCCGGCAAAGCGAGCTGTGTCCACGTGTGCCCATCTCCAGCCACCCGGCAGGCTGGGGTCCCCCACTCCTTCTTCTCCCGCTTGGAAAGGTGCAAACAAAACCTGAAGTGCAGATGCCGGAGTCGCTGACCCAGAAGGATCATTCTGGAGCCCAGCTTTGTCTCGAGCCTTGGTTGAACGCCAAAAAAGGTCATTTCCCAGTTCCCCCACTTTGATTTCCACTGCCTCTGTTGTGATTCTCACTTCCCACCCGGAGTAGCCCAGCAGCTGTGCGATGGCTGTGCCTCCCGCTCAGTGCGGCTGCGTTTCAGAAGTGCATGATGGAGGTCCTGGGGATGGCTGGTCTGGCCAAGTGGCATGGATGGTGACGGACATCAAAGCAGAAGAGACTTTCCAGCTTTCAGATTTGTAAAAGCCAGGCTGTCTCAGCTGTCGGTGCTTCTCCTGCCCTACGGTTCATGAGCTGCGCCTCTTCTCTGCTGTAATCTCTCCTTTTGCTGAGCTGCAGCCTGTCTCGAAGGGCTCCTGAGCTTCACCAAGCTCTCCAGGCAATTTTGGCCTGACAGTAAGGGAGAATCACCCTCACCGCCTCACTCAGTGCCTCGATTTCCTCATCTCTACAGCAGGGCTGACTTTAGTCATCTAGCGATGACTCAGTCGCTATGGTTTAGGGAGCTGCTGAACAATGACACATGCAAAATGCTTCGCCTGAATGTGCCTTCTGTAGTAAATTCCCGTTCTCAGGCCTCTGTTACCACTGAGACAGCAAAGAAAAGCACCAGGCAGGATGGGCTTCCAGGAACCCCGACCACCTCCAGGTCCCCCTGTGGCTTCGTGTCTCCTTTTCTGCTTGTTTTCTCCTCTTCCTACTGGTCCCAGTACTATCAGTAAATGGGGGAAATCTTTTCCCCAGCCCTATGATTTCTTACACCTTCAACAAACACATGTGGAATGAGCCCTCTGAAAACTAAATTTTGGTCTGGGGAGGAAATAATTTTCCCTCTTTCTTCTTGATATCACTGATAAGGGTGGGAGGCTCCAGTGTGTGGGAGGAGCACTCTGGGGTGGGCACAGCTCAGGCAGGGCTGGCTGCACACGGGGAGACACGACTCTGCGCCCCCCCAGAGCAGTGAGAGAGCCCATTCCCTGTCCCGATGGGCTTCCAGCAGCCCTGCCTTGCCAGCCCGTCCTTCAGGCCAGCTGGCAGAGGGCCCTCCAGCCAGCTCCCCCTCTCCCTGCTGCTGTCACCACCCACTTGGGGAGCAACTGGTCGCTTCCCCACGTCACTTGGGTCACTTACAGCAGCTGGGTCGGGCAGGAAACCCTTATGAAACTGGGGGGTGGAGATCTATTCTGCGTGTGCTTTATCCTGGGTGAAAAAGTACCCAGAGTGTTGCTCCTTTGATGAACTAAGTCCTTCCTTCCTCCCTTTCCTTCCTTCCTTCCTTCCTTCCTTCCTCCCTTCCTTCCTTCCTCCCTCCCTCCCTCCCTCCCTCTACCTTGCCCTGCCCTTTTTTCTTTTTCTTTTTCTTTTTCTTTTTCTTTTTCTTTTTCTTTTTCTTTTTCCTTCCTTCCCCTTCCCCTCTTCTTTCCTCTTTTCTCCTCTCCCCTCGTTTCCCATCGTTCCCCTTCCCGCTCCTCCCTGCCCTTCCCACAGGCTGGATGCGGGCTCTCCTTAGGCGAGATCTACCCCTAGCGGCAGCGCGGCGGCAGGGCCCGCCCGGCCCCCCCC
>VFFE01005648.1:101470-118856 GCA_008921705.1 Burhinus oedicnemus
GGGGGGGGGGGGGGGGGGGGGGGGGGTTATCTAGGAGCATCTGCGACTTCGGCAAGCTGTCCGAGACCTGGGCTCTACCTGCCCCCAGGGAGGGCACGATGTGGCATTTCTACAGCAGCTCACAGTTTCAGTGAATAACCAGGCAATTCTTGTAAGTAATAGCTTATCTAAGAATGGCTCCAAACCTGGTCTGGGCCCATGCAAACACTAAGTAATCTCTGGCAGATAATTTCCCTCATGGCCTCCAAGTGCTTTCCGCAGGGACTGTTTCCCTGGGCAGCAGGGTGAGAGCATGCAGCTTAAGCTCCTGGTAGGAAGGATTAAAGATCTGAATCAAGCCTACCCTTAGCAGCTTGCCCTGGTGAGAGGTTGGTTTCTAGTCTGCATCCACTTGCTGCGCTTCCCTATTTAATGAGGCAAATCGATCTGCTGTCACAGCAGCTCCTGCCCAGGGTGGGGAAAGGGCTCTGGGAGAAAGTCCTGATGGCTGCAGCCGTTGCGCATGATCCTGCCTAAAACAGGAGCCTGCCATAGCAGAGGCCTCTGGATGGGGTGGCAGCAGGAGCAGGAGATGGCTGTGCAGATGTGAGGGGCAGAGCGAGCCGTGCGTGCTGTGCCTGGGAGCAGAGATGCTCAAGCGCCTGGCTGGGAGCGAAGGACACAAGGCAGAGCTGGGTGAGGAGCAGAAATGGGCCAGGGGAGAAAGGGAGGCTGCAGGGCTGGGGGCCGGGGAGCAAAGCTGCACAGCACAAGGGGCTCCACCGGGAGTCTTCTGTGCCCCAGGCTGGTGGGGTGGGCAGCTCTGACCGCCCAGAGTGACCCCATTGCTGCACGAGGCTCAGGTCTCCTTCCTGGACCCCCCAGGCTCCCTTTGTGCCGGAAGCACCCACGTTTTGGGGGTGTTTATTCAGACAGGAGGGTCCCCCATGTCCTTTGAAGCCAGTCCCCGGGAGCGAACACACAGCACCCCTCTCCTCTCTCTGGGATTGCTGGAGCTGCCGGGTTGTCGTGGCACGGGGAGAAATCTGGAAGCTATTGCGCCAGTGCGCCTCTCCAGCGGGAACGCTGTGCCCAGTTCATTTCCTTTAAGGAAACACAACCCGAGGGGATAATTAGAGCTTCTTTGCGTACACAATCCCATATTGTTTATCCAACACAAATTAAAAAACGTGGTCCTCAGGAACACGGAGCTAGGGAGATAAAGAAGCGATCGGCTCCCAGACGGGTTTCATTACTGCCCCGACACACCGGGCCCCTGAAACCACTTTGTGTTTCAGGACAATGGCAGGAAAGACAGGATCTTTGGAGCACGAGCGGGCTCCAGAGATACACCCGGGGTGCTGCAAATAAACACGTGATGGAAAAACAGATGAATCTTTGCATCAGCATCCTTCTCTCTCCTGTGCTTTTGTGCTTCTTGGCTCACAGGTTCGGGTCTTGGGCGCACACAAACCAGGTGAAAGCCTTGTTGGAGATGAGAAATCACTGAGGACTTCACCACAGCTTGGGAGGTGCTGAGGGCCAGGCAAAAAGGGTGTTTTTTGCTCACCCTTCTGCTCTCTGGCGGGCAGGAGCAGAGGGTCCCTGCCAGGGGTTATGCCTCTCCCAGCACCAGCAGTTAATGGGGAGCTTCAATGGACGCCAGAGACATGGAGGAAGGTGAAGGGGGAGTGGGGAAAGGCCATGGACCCCTGCCCTCAGAGTGCCTGGAGTCGGAGCCACAGCTCGATTACAGCAGGTCTCGCTCTGTCACTGTGCTACAGGCGGGCTAACAGGGAAAAAAATGCCATCTGGGGTCTCACTTGAAAGAGGTTTTACAAGCAATAGGTTTTTATTACAAGCAGTCTAGTAATGGTGTGATTTCTGCGTCAATCTGTGGTGGAAGGGTAGGGCTTGGGAGCGGGACTGCCCCCCGCACCTGGATTGGCACAGCACATCCCTGGGGTCTGCTCCTGCTGCCAGACCCGGGGCAGCCACCCTGGGCAGAGCCACCGAGGACCCCACTGCTAGCACCGGAGAAAATCCTTTGCCCCTGCTTGAAATCTGCTCTTACAAGATCCATCCCAGAGGGACACAGGCTGGATTTGAACGCTTTGCCCTGCGGTAAAACAATGGGAATGTGAGAGACCAAACCATCTGGAGACACATGGGAAGATGCCAGCAGTGTCCCCCTGCACCCACAGACCACACTGTGGGGCTCAGAGGAATCTGCCCCGGGGATCTGGGAAGGGGCCGCGGGCATTGCCTGATTGCAGGGTGCAGGGCCCTCACCCCAAACCCGAGAGCACATGGCAGTGGTGGCATCCTGTTTTAATCACCCTCCTCCCCACTTGAAGCCGGAGCTCGTTATGGGCAACACTGTTTGTTTGTTTTGTTAATCGACACCAAGAGGCCCCATCTGGGCTTGCGTTGCTCAGCCTTGCTCTTCCAAGCCCCATCTCCATCCCTGACAGCACGTAATTTGAAGTGAATTTTCCAGTGTGGGTTCTGTGGCCTGGGAATGTATTTCTGGATCCTCATTTGGAGACCTTGATCAAAACCTTTCCATCACCCTCCTTGCTCTCCATTGCTTCTCTCCCCATGCTGCCTGTGACAGAACTGCTCTCCTTAGGCCAGCTTCACACACTGTCCCCTTGCAAACACATCCTGGGACCATGTCACTGGGAAAAGGACGGAGGACACTCGCCGGGCAACACTGAGCATCCCTGGCCACGTCTGGGATGACCACCTGCAGGAGCTGCCAACCAGAGCCGTGCTGCTGCTCACCTTCACAGCAGCCCCTGCTCTGATGGGGTGAAAAAAGGCTTTTTGGGGTACAATGCAAAACCCACATCTCACCTACTCACCTACCACAGTGATTCATTTGTTAAAATTACCTGTGGATCAGGGCAATGCTGGAAGCAACATCTGGGTACCAGCAAACCTCACATCAGTAATCATCCAGACATCTCTTGTAGGCATCAATGGAGAAGCCACTTTTGAGGCTGTCCTGCTGGTAATTTTGCTGCCTTCTTTGGGGCACACTGGACACATCTGAACTCTGTTGATGAAGCAACATAGAGAAACCAGAAAACAACGTGCTGCAGTCAAAGAGCAGCAGCCAAAGCAGACATCTTCAGCGAGGGAGATGCGCTGTGCTGGCAGGGACACCAGCAGGGACTCCTCTCCCCTGGGAAGTTGTCACGCTGGCAGCTGTGAGTGGATGTGACAAGAAGCCAATGCAAAGCCACAGCTAGCATTTGCCACCAAAAGCCAGCAGCGGAGAGAAGCTGAACTGCTCCCATTTACAGCCTCCCCTTCCTACCCCCATAACACTTCCTACCTTTTGCTGGCACAAATGTTTTTGTAGCCAAGCGATGAAGAAATCTGGCTGAGAAAAGCCACGTTTTAAACAAAAGCCACCACTGCTTCTTTTGACTGATTTCTGCTGGCTCCAAATGTGCTCCAAGCAGCAGGCTGGTCCTCCTGGCCGTGCTTCGTACAGCCGTGCTCTACTCCACACATGGATGCTGTGGCGAGAAAAATAAAAGCCAATGAAATCTATCAGGTGAGAAAACCTTTTTGGAGGATGAGAATGGAAAGAAAAGACTTTTCTCAGCCTCCCATCAGCCTCCCTCCGCACACACGGCCAAGGGAGCATCTGTCCTGTTCTGTATGATTTAGCGAGTGAGATGGGAAAAGCAAACATGCCACACGAAGGAGGGAAAGCCATTGACATGTTTAGCATTCCTTCCTTCCTAATAACCTTGGGAGGAATCAGAGACACAGGTGAAGGGACTCGGGGGTCTTAGTCTGGCCGCTAACCCATACTCATTGGCATCCACCAGTGACCAAAGCTGGCTTGCAGCAGGGAGGTCCCACAACCCAAGAACGGTTGTGCCCTGGTCCTAAATGTGATGCTCCCTGTCAGGTGAAGAAGTGGGGGGTTCAGAGGGCCCAGCACGCCTTTCCATTCTCTCCTAAGGCTCCGTACAGCTTGGCTCCCCCTTCCTGCTCTCTGAGCTCAGGGAACATGTGTCTAGCAGATTTTTATTAAGTGTGTAGCCTTCCCTTGCTTGCTTTCCGTCTCTCTTTTTTTTCTTCTCCCTGCTTGCTTGACAGAATTTAGATTAGACAAAACATGAGATCATTTCTGCCTGCAAAAAAAGGAAACAGAAGAAAAGAAGAAATTGCCTCTCTCTTCTGCACTCCCTTCCTACCCCACCCCATCATCTCCACCTACCCCAACCCCATCCCTCTCACCCAGTGGACACATTTTTTACTTTCCAGGCGTGATGAAAATCCATGGCAGATATGCTGCTTGCCACCACCTCATCCTCAAACCATCCCTCTCCCTATGCCTATGCCCGATGGAGCTGTCTGCTCTCGCCTCCTTGCTGCGGGCCAGCCTAGATGGCTTCACGCTCCACGTTGCATGGAGCCAGCATGGCCAGACTTCCAGCATCCTCCCTGGGGTGATGTTCTGCCAGGGCAGACATTTTTTGAGGGTTCCTGGCAGTTATACCTCAGGGCTCCAGTGGTCTTTGGGCAGTACTGCACCTTCCTGCCCTAAGCTGAAGGCTTTCCCCATCCTCACTTGTCCCCACCCTGCTCAAAGAGAGGTGGCTTCCAGTGAAATGTGAGCAAGAGCTGAACCGGGGCACGCTGGATGGGGCTTTTGCTCCTGCAAAAAGCATGGTGTTCATAGGGTGAAGGGGGGACCCTGTTTCCCATCTGGAGAGCCTCCTGCTTGAGAAAGTCCCTGGCACAATGCTGGGTGCCCCAGCCCTCCACCGAGCTTCTCCCTTTCCCCAGAAAAAGCCGTGGGGAGGGGGCACTGCTGTAGATTTGTGTTTCCTCCTCACTGCTGCTCCCCTCTCCACGGAGGAATCTGCAGCTAGTTTTATGGACACCTGGAGGAGTTGGAAAAATGATCTAACAACTCCCAGAGACTAGCAGAAATGGAGGGAGGTGTGAGAGAGGGGGAGGAAGGCAGCTCTGTAGCCATAAGCCATGTGGGCAGCTGGGAGGTGGGAGGATTTTCCCCAGTTCCCTGGTTTCCAGAGAAACTTGCCTCTGGGTAGAGAAGAGGAGGTCCCAGGCTCCAGTTAGCAACAGAGCGCAAATGCTTGGGAAGACCAAGATCATGGTATCATGGATAGGCCATCTCCATCACTGTGAGCCCTCCGTGGTGTCCCCACATGGGTCCTCCCCATGTTTCTATACCCAGGGCACCACCTCTTCTTTATACCCTCCAGGTCCTTTCACACCTCCTGGGGCATGCACCCCATCTAATGTGAGGGCAAAGAAGGACAAAGAAATCCAGCTTGCCTGCCTTCCTTCCTTCCTTCCTTCCTTCCTTCCTTCCTTCCTTCCTTCCTTCCTTCCTTCCTTCCTTCCTTCCTTCCTTCCTTCCTTCCTTCCTTCCTTCCTTCCTTCCCATGGCTGAGCACAACACCTCTGCCCACCCCGCTGCCTGCAGAGCGCCATGGGAAGGTGCTGTTCCCTTTAACTGAGAAAATACCTATTTCAGCCTGTAAATGCATCCCACAGCTGAGGCTGGTATGTTGCCTGCTTCCAGCAGCTTTTGCCTGGCAGTCTCAGGAGGGGTATCCTCTTGCAACCAGCAAGGCTATAACATTTCATCTCAAGTCCCTAATAAAGACAAGACAATGGTCGTATTTTGTCTTCAGCAGCATCAGGAGCTCTTCGCAGCATTAAGCAACACGACAGGGAGCCACAGGGTTGGCAGGGCTGTGCCAGTCGAATTTGGTTATTGAGAGATCCTGTTCTTGGCAAGCCGGGCGGCCGCGCAGTGTGTGCTGCTGTACCAAGGCTTAGCCGGGATGAGCCGGCACTGAGCCCTAGCCCCTGTGCCAGGGGGATGCCGGGAGCAGCCGAGGGGCAAGAGGGATGGTGTCGCAGGTATGCAAGGTTGTTAGCCATGTGCTCCAGCCCCAAAGGGACCAGGAGGTGCCTTTTCTGTTACTGTTCTTTTCCAGTGCTGGTCATGGTCTTGACAGCACACACATGTGCTTATACATGGACGCACATGTGTTTACACACACACACACACACACTGCATTCTCTAAGCCTGCCGGTAACCAGGAGAAGCACGTTTGCATCCCTGGGCACAGCAGAGGATGCATCTGTGTATCTCACAGGCTCTCTTTTGTTTCTCTTCCATTTCCTTTCCTCTCCCTGACCTTCCTCTTGGACAGGACACCTGTATGACTAACTGGAATTTAATGAAGACAATTGAATAAATAAACACCAGCCCAGATTGCAGCACTGACATCAGGCTGTAACGTGACTGTGCCTCCCAAGCACCGGGCGATGTCCGGCGGCAGCTCTGAGGACCACGTCTGAACACTGTGCCTGCTCCGGAAGAAGGAAAAAGCACTGCAGGATTATTAATTGAGAAGCTCACAAACTTAGCAGCCCTGAAGTTTGCTGAGAAACATCTGACTCACTTGTGGGTCCATTTCCAGCACAGGTGACCTCAGAAAGAGGAAATCCAATGGTTGGCCCAGCCTGCAATAACACTCCTGAGGAAGCAGGGGGGCTCTGGTTTGGGTTAAATGATTTTATTTAATAACACCACAATGACAACCCAAGACTTTAGAAGTCAAGGCTAACCTAAAACTAATTTGAAAGAAGTCTTAACTTGCAACTCATGAAATGGAGCAAGCATGATGGGTTTTCTTCCCTTGTCTTTTGGGGTGTTTTGGGAAAACCTTGCTCCTATTTCGCAAGTTTTCTTTCCCTGTGGCCATGAGGATGTTTTTAAATGAAAGCCTTCATTTCAGGTCCCTGTTTTGCCCAGGACCTGGAGCTTTAAGAAACAAGGCAAAACCTGTGAAGTATCTCAAGACTGAACTGCAGTTCTGACTGTCCTTTGGATCTCCTTCTTCTGCACATCCTGGTGGCTCCACGTACTGTTCACGTGGTGGCACATCACCTCTGGACAAGCAGAGGCCGCACTAGATCTCTCATTTCCATCCAAAATCCCCCACGTGCTGAGAAATATCCTCACCCCAAGGACAAAGCTGTCCTGGGTCCCAGCGGAGCGGGTGGGATGTGCAGCTCAGGTTGCACGTGGAGACACAGCTCGATGAGTTATGTCCCATCATGATGTCACAGCACAGAGAAATGCCAACAGACTGGTACATCATCTCACCAATATAGCAGCGTGAGTTGTTCACAAGAGCAGAACATCTTGAATCCTGAAGTTTCCAATACATTCCAGTTCTTTAGAAGCCCAGTAAAATGTCATCTGCTCTCTTGCAATGCAGTGGGACATTGCTGAAAGGAAGCCAGCCCCAGCCCTGGTGAAAGCTGGTAGATCCATCCCACAGCTGATGTTTGGGAGGATGTTGCAGCAATGGTAGGTGTTTTGTGAAAAGGCGACATGTGTTGACGTGTTGGCTTGGTGGAAAAGGAAAAGCAATCCCAGCAATTTTCAAAGCACCAGATCCAGCTGGGAGAAAACTGCAGCACCCCACTGGAAGAGTGCCCCCCTTCCCACTGCCACAGCAGGATGGTGGCCTGGCCTCCATCCTGTCAGTGGGATCTTTCTATGGAGAAGCAGCAAGGGGGTGTGAGGAGCTCCCACTAGCTCAACTCCCCAGGAGCCGCAGGGAAGCACAGGCATGTGCAGAGAGCAGGGAACACCCCAAGCCTCTTACTGGGCTATTTTACATCCTTCTTCTTGCTGGACTTCTGTGCCTTGGTGTACACTGCTGGAAGGAAAAAAAAAAGATCCCCTCCTGCCCAAAATGGCATGACAAACTCAGGTCTTCATGCTGGCGTGTGCCCCCTGCTACAACCCGGAGCCTGGTTCTCCCACATACATCTGGAGGCTTTGCTACTTCGCAGAGCCTTGACATCCCTTTATTCCTGGGTGCTCATTTCCCTTTGCCCCATGTTTGCTGGCCGGGCACCCATCCTGCCCCTTGCCTGCGTCCACCTGCACGGTCTCCGTGCTCCAGCCCCCGTGTTATTTGGGGGTGGGGGGGGGCCCACACAGCCCAGCGAGCTACGGAGGCGCGCTCAGCGGCACACAAGTCTCCTATTATAGCTTATTAGAGGGCTATTATAGACTCACTCATTTAGAGAATTACTCATTTTTTAGGCCTTTCAGGAACTTTAATGAGTTGTTTTAAACACATGCAGCAGATGTGGCCTTGGGATGAGCTCCTTTGAAACCTTCCCTCCCCCAGCCCATCAGGCAGCAGCAAGCAAACTGCCAGGACACCCCTCTGCTCCCGAGGGAGCAGGGCTGGAGGTGCCTCTGCCACGGTGCTTGTCCTTGCTGCACCCCAGCATCTCCAGCCCACCTCCGCACCCACTGTTCCTGCTACAAAACTGGACACCCCAAACCAGCCCGGCACAGGCTCTCTGCTTCCAATCTTGCTGTTCTCCTGGATGGAGGAGTCCCAGAGGATCCAGAAGAGGGGAAAAACACAGGGAAAACAGAAAGGGAGGGGAGGACGGGTGTGTTGGGGCTGCTTGGGGCCAGCTTAGGGTCTGCCGTTGTGACCTTCTTTTAGGAAGGGAAACAAGTGTCCGCTGGTGTCTCAGGATCAAGCACCAAACACTGCTCCAGAAAAGCCAGGAAGGCTCAGGAACAGCCAGGAGTGTGGTGTGCCAGTTGGCTGATGATAGGCGCAAAAAACTCACATGGCTCCTTATTCCCACCCCTCTCGCTTCCCAACCTCACCCCTTCCCAAAGCCACCACAAAGGATTAAGTGGTAATTTGCTGAGCTGGTGGATAATGCAAGGCACTGCCCCGTGAGAAAAGCAGCCTCTGAGAACACGCAGATACTCAGCCCTGCTCTCTGCCTCCTCCCAGAAATCTTCTCAGTGTTTTTGTTCATTTTTCCTCTTTTGGATATTCAACAATGTATTCGCAAAACCTGGACCAAATTATAGCCCATTACCCAATCCAGCTCGTTCCAAATCCCCTGCATTACTGCAATCAATAAAGGGGAAGCCAGCTCATATCACAGCTGAGACCACGAGCCAAGCGTGCCGTTCCCAGCCCTGCTACAGGTTCCCTCTTACACACGCAGACTCGCTCCTGTTCCCTCATGCAGTGCAGGACGGCTCATTCCTGCCAACCCACAGGCCGGAAAAATCAGGATGGAGTTTACAAGGAGAAGAAAACAAAAAAGAGAGGGGAAAGGAGAAAGAAAAAGGAAACTAAAGGCTTTGGGTGCAGGGAAATCTTCAGGTCGTGCTGGAATGTACATTCTAATTAGAATTTATTTAAACACTCCTGGATTACAGGTTACACATGCAAACAGATTGCATATGCAGGAGTTGATACTCCAAGAGAAGGCGGCAGTAGAGGTGGGGATGGGGAAGCAGCCTCACTCCTACTGCACCTAATGGCAGAGGACGAGACGGAGGATGCAGCAGCGCCCCTCTGCCCTGGCTGTGCTGCTGGTGGCCGGGGACAGGCTCTGCTCCGCACCATCCTGCCCAGCATGACGGCTTCCCTCGCCAAGGGCCACCACTGAAGTCCTGTGGGGCCTGAAGACATGAGCCATTTGCAAAGGCAACCACATGCAACTGTTTACAGTGATTGCTATATCCTCCTTGTTTCCTTATTCTTTTTTTACCTGCCGCTGTAACACTGCTAGAACTAAGGAAACGTTTAATCATGCCTACCAGCTCTGCTGCAAGAGGGAATTTTGGGAGATAAAACAGAAGGACCAAACCAGAACTGTGGAGAGCGTTGAGGTCTTTCAGGACTGCCGGGAATGAAGGTGTGACTTTAAATTGCACTGACAAGAAGTTGCCTTTGGTGCTTCCCTGCTGAACCTGCTTTGGTTCAAATGCAAGGCAGCAAGCGTGGAAGTGACTGGTTAATAGAGTTAAGTGCTTCCATCTATCCGAGGGAGTTGGAGCTTTACCTGCAGTAGCTGCCGTGCAGTGTGGTCACTGACAGCACCAGTACTGGAACTGCAATGCCTGGGCAGATGCAGGAGTTAAATAATCCCCCAGAAGCGGTTCCCTGCCGCAGACGATGGGAGGAGGTTACCTTATGGGGCAGGATGGAGAGGCACCCTGCAAGCGAGCCAACTGCAGCTGAGCTGGGAAGGAAATCAATCTCTTTCTGTGCTTGCAGCATACTTTGTCTTTGCACTGAGTTTCTGTGACCTGGCAAAGCATGAGAACGAAAGAGTGAGCTCGGGTGGGTGCTGGCTCGGGTGGGCGCACAGGGCTCCCGTGGGCAGCCAGCAGCTCGGCTGTGGGCGTGGGTGCTGCAGCTGGGGGGACGCCAGCGGAAAGACAAGTGTTTTTCAGCAAATCTCATTTGCTGAAGAGCTCTGCTTCACCTGGTTTTGTGGCCTTCAGGTTAAGTAACAGCACCGGTGCGGGCTTGGCCAGTCAGCGCTAAAAATACATGCCCCATTAACCCAGTTACATGCCCAGCAGTGAGAGGGAGAAGCAATTTGCCTCAATTCCCCTCAGCAGCAATGTTCCCCTCTGCCCCCCTGCTCCCCCTCCCCAGCAGCACTCGCACAGAAAATGCACAGCGCTCTGGGATGTCTGCCAGGAAAACATCATAAAATGTAAACCAAAGCTCGCTCCCTAAAAGCGCAGCTTAGCCCGGTTTCTCTTACGTTTCCTTTTCTGCGCTTTCACTTGTTTCTTCTCCCTACAAGCAGCAGCACATTGCTCCTTCGGCATTTTTTACTCTCTCCGTGTTGGAGCTGTAGTGCCTGGTAGGTATTTGTCCAGCATGCCCATCACCGGGCCTCGGGGCACGAGGGAGGTGACGGAGACCTCCAGGGCTGCAGGGCTTCAAAACGTGACCTGCGATGAAGTGGTTGCTCCCTACACCCGGCACGTCCCAGCTGCTCCCCCAGCGCTGCACGTGGCGAGGGGAGAAAAGAAATGGGTTCCAGGAGGGGAGCCATCCCTGCAACAGTGTCCAACACCGAGCCGGGCCCCTCTCCTCATTCTTGCACCCCACATGTGCCTTTTTCAGAGCCCCCGTTCCATTTCAAGAGCTGCGGCTTGTCAGACCTAGTCGAGAGAGACAAAGAGGGAGCGGAGAGCTGTAAGGAGAGCCAAAGGGTGCCGGGAGTGCACCAGGAGCGCTCCAGGAGTGTGCCAGGAGGGAGCCAGCGCTGCGGAGGGGGCACACTGTCTGGAACAAAGCATCGCTAAATTTCATTCAGGTTACGTTACATACCTTGCTCCAGTGAGGAGAGGAGAATAGAATGGAATAGGATAGGATAGGATAGGATAGGATAGGATAGGATAGGATAGGATAGGATAGGATAGGATATTTTCAGTTGGAAGGGACCTACCATGATCATCTAGTCCAGCTGCCTATGAAATATGAAATGCTCAGTTGATTATCAGTGTTTTCTTTTGGCCCATGGGAGCTGAGTTCAGGCTCCCAACAAGCGCGGGGGAATAAAGGCTGTGGGTGTTTTTTCTTCCTTTCCCTTCTCGCGGAGCTGGCAGCTCTCCTGCCTCTCTTATCTTTCGCCCAACAGAGCGCCGAATGATTTTTTTCCAGCATGAGAGTTGCAACTGGAGGCCTCTGTGTAAATAATAAATGCATAAACAGCGAAGGAGCAAAGCATGAGGCCATGGAAGAAACCTCCCCATAATTGAAAAGATGGTGTTCAGCGGACAGGAGGGGAGAGCGTCGTTTTGAGTAGAATACAGATAGAGAGAGTAATACAAATATTTAAAGTGGCCTCATCATTTGCTTATCCCAGGGAATGAAATTCTCCTCGTGAGCCTCACTGCTGAACTCAGAAATCATTTGCCTTCTGTGTAAGGGCATTGCACAGTTTCTGCACGCGTTGGGGGATCGCTCTGCTTGTCCCAGAAGTCTCGGGTATTGTCTACAGCCGATACACAGGCCTGGATTTGTGACTATGGCTCCGGTTCAGAAGAGCCTTTGTTCCCTTGCTTTTGCTTCCCAGAGATGAGGTTTTCAGTGGAAGTGAGGAGTCTTATTTTATATCAATGACTGCAAAGATATCTTCCTTTCTTAATGCAATAAACTAATAAAAGTTGACAATAGCATCTGTTCCCAGGGTTTAATCTGCATATAGATCAGGAATGTGGTGATTCCAGCAGGAGGAAACAAGATTTTGATGAAAGAAGATAAGGTGGAAAAAATACCATCCGGAAAATAAAGGAAGGAGAGGTTGAGGCCATGACAGTAAAGGGAGATTTAAAAAATTGCGTAGTCTAGATCAGATTGATCTGGGATTGTACCTGGGCTCTCTGCCTGTCACGTGGGACACAAGGAGTTCACTCATGTGCTGTTTGGAGGGGGGGTCCAGCGCTGTGCCGTGCCTGCCTCCGGTCTGCTTTAGCCTTTGCTCCCCAGTTATGTCCTCTACGTGAATGCTGAGGGAGGGGGGAGACCAGTCTGGTTTATACCGGTTCCAGCTTTGGGGATTTTTTTCTTGCTGAGGAGCAAGTTCAGGGTGAGATGTGATATCGGACAACCTGTCTAGGACTCAGGATGGGGACTCAATACTTAAAAATGGCTGGGTCAAATGCTGCTGTGAAGGGAGGAGAAGCAGCAGGCAGAGGCAGGAGAACTTTGCGGCAGGAACTAAGAACGTAAGTACCTACGGACGGTGAAAGATATGGAGCAGCTTTTTATCTTAGCATCTATATCTTAGATGGTCTCTTTGCACCAGGCAATTTTGTGAGATCTTTCTGTACTTCTTATTTCATCCCAGAATGGTTTGGATCCCTAGAAAGGCAGGGTAGAAATTTTCTCAGGAAACATTTTCTGCAAATCATTGCTGTACAGATGGTGTACTGCATGAATGCTTGGGTTTAGTAGAGCTTGTTGACCCTGTTGTGCATCACAGACGTCTTGGCCTCCCAGGAGGGTTCAGTGTGATGAGACAAGTGCTGGGAATGACACGTTGCTGCTGTTGGTGGGACCTATTGGGGTATCTGGGAATGACAGCATGCTTTAACCAGAATCTCAGTGAAATTAGGATGTGTTGCAGTAAGGTAGACTAGCTGATCAAAGCAGTCCTTTCTGCCTGGTGAGACCCATAACTATCTTTCCTAAACATTGTCACAGATCTTCAAACCCATTTCAACAGCATCTTCTGTCGTGCAGGGCAGAGCCTCCAGCAGCGCTGCCTCCCAGCCAAGAGTCTGAGACCAAGTTTTGATATGAGACCTGGACCCATTCCTGCGTATGCAAGGCAGTGAGAGCACTGCAGAGCAGAAAGTGTTTGTGGTAATAAAATACCCCTTTCTCAGAGAAGTCCCTCCCCATCCGTCTCGTCTCATGCAGGACCCTTATCTCCTTATGGTTCTTTTGCCCCAGAGTTTCTCCGGGAAGCCTGTGCCCGGATAAATGCTCTTTATGGAAACAAGCGGTCCCAGATGGTGCTGATGCTCCTGCTGTGGCTTCTGCATCAGTTACAGCTCTTGTAGTTGTCCCCTGTGGTTGGGGGCAGGAAAGCTCCTGGGGGGGCACAGGGAGAGGGTGAGGGGTGGCTGGAGATGGGCTGGGATGGAGCGGTCCGGGAAGAAAGGAGCTGGTATCCACGTGCCAGCCAGTGCTGCATCCCTGCCTGCGGTCCTAGGGAGCTGGCAGGAGTCGCACTGCCCACCCTGGCTTCCCAGCCATCCTCTCCTGACATCAGAAACCTGCCCCTGAGGCCGATTACATCATCGCGCAGAGGAAATGACCTCATAAAGAGGACAGCGGCAGAAACTGAGACGCCAGGTGATGGCTTCAGAAATATTGCGGTCATTTTCATGCAAATGTCCTCAGTGGTAAAGAAGAAGGGGGGAGAGGAAAGCACAGAGAAAACTGATGTGTCGGCAGAATTGTTTCTATACAGAATATTTTTCAAAGACTTCAATAAGGCAACAGCAGCATTTGAAAAAGGGAGTATGAACAAAGAAAACACAGCTGCATCTTCATTCATGAAAGGAAAGAGGCTGGGTATGTGGCTATCAATCTCGGCTGGGCGTGGGGTGAAACATCAGGGACAGATTGGGCCAGATAATGTATGTATTTTTCTGCAAATATTTGACGGTTCAGATTAGTTTGCTTTAGCTGCTTCTTCCCCCTTTTGTGTTCCCACTCCACAAACATTAGCACTATCAACTTTTACTGGCAAGAGTGCTCTCAGTGGGAGATTTCAACAGCTGATTCATTGAGGATTTGCAGGAAACAGAATTTTAAAGGGAAATTTGCATTGTAAGTGCTTTTCACATTCAGCTAATCAAGACGCACAAACAATACCATGAGACTTTTATGGCCAATTACAGCATAGCTCAAATATTGGCGATGGAGCCAAGGGTTAGAAATTCTCCAACAGACGTTCACCCGGTAGATGGGAGCCACAGACGCCTTGAGCCGCTGCGGCGGGGTGTGTTCCCGGGGCCAGCGGGACTTGGATGGCTCGGGTGGGCTGTGTCAGGGATGGAGCTGGCTGATGGGGTGTGCACTGCCAAGAAGAGGAGCACAAAGAAGTCCCAAAGTGCTGTGAGTCGGAGCTCATTCGTGTCCTACGAGCAGATAGCGCTGTGGCAGAGGCTGTAGAAATGCTGACAGCCAGACTTGGAGAAGTGCTGACTAGAGACGAGGCAGAAATTTTCAGAGAAGCATCCAGCAGCTCAGAGGACTATCTTGAACCCTTTTGATCTTGAACTCGTTCTGAAACTATTGCACAGAAGTTCTCCCATGACGTTTGCACCCCATGGTGATTTTTGTTGGATTTGCAGACCCCAAGAATTGTTCCTGCCTTTACCGGCTCAGTGTTTTCATTTCTCATTCTGACCCAAACCTGGAGGAACAAAGAGGCCTGGGGGAAGAATATTAAACAGGATCTACAGACTTCTAAAAATGTCCTCGAGTGGAGGTTCGTGACCTAAGCAATGGCTCAAGTTAAGGCCTGGGGAGGAAGTTATGAGTCTGACTGTAACTTTCTATCCTTTTCCCTTTACTTTCTGGTTTGCATCACCATTCAGGAAAAAGCCTATAATATTTTGCATTTAGTATTTTTAGGATAACATCCTGGGTTTACACCACGTACTGCTCCGGTGCAGTGGGGCACAGACTGATATAGGCAGGACACGAACTCTGCCGTGGTGAGGGCGTTGTGCAAGCTGGGTGTGCGGTTCCTGTTTGCTCTCCCAAGTCTTTCTTAAATCTTCTGTTTTTCTGCTCCTAGTGCGCTTTCTTTGTCTTCCTTTATTCACCCCAAACTTTTCTTCTTTGGAGCTATTTAAGACCGAGTTCCAAGGGGTCTGTACCATTTCTTTCAATTAACCTTCATATCAAAGAAATTGCACTGTGTTCAGCAAGTGTTTTTGGAGTAAATGCTAAAAAAGCCACTATCCTGATTTTTCTTTCTTTTCTGTTATGCCTGGTGGCATCAACACATGCCCGTCACAGCTCTTTCATTCCTAGAGCAGCTCCATCTCTAACACGTACTTCTTTTTTCTTCTTTTTTTTAATTTTTATTTTAATTTTATTGTGCAGCCACTTACGTTTTTCCTGCCTCCTTGTTCCAATTTCTTCAAAATATTTTCTCTTTCTAACTTCCTACCCAATGGCAGCAGGAGCCTGTCTGTGCTCAGGGGAAACTATTGAATTCTTGTCCGTTACTCTGAAAGCAGTGTGCTGTCTTTGAAGCTGGAAGAGAAATTCTGGTAGAAACTGTGAAATATTTTCTTCTCCAAGTGAATTTAGTGCTGTGGTATTTAACTCCCACACAGCAACAAAAAGCCTCCCCCTCAAGTCCCTCTTGGATGGGGAGGATCCATGGGACCTGTGGTGTGAGGGATACAGCAGTGCACGAAGCTGGCAGGAGGGATGCAGCGGTACATGAAGCCAGTGTTGGAGGAGAGCGATGGAAGCAGGGGATGTCCAGGAACAAGTCCCAGAAGACAGCCACTGCTTCAAGGAGCCTGCAGGTCTTGTCTTTTTTTGTTTTTTTTAAAGAAAAATGGCAGAAAGAGAAGCTACTGAGCACTTTGGGAAACCTGGCCACAGGTATGAACCTTGAATGACCAGATTTAGTTCCTAACCATGGAAATCAAGCACTGCTCATCCCAACCCTGACTCAAAGGACCAGTTGCGAGGGACCTCAATTCCTGTGTCTTTCTTACGGAGGCCGTCAAGAGGCAGCAGTGACTTTGAGATGGAGGTGCTACTGAGCTAGGAAATGGAGAGAGGTCATCCATACAAGTCAACTCCCAGAGCTAATAAGTTGCATGCAAAATAATTTCAGATCATGTCTGAAACCCCGTATTTAGGTTTTGTTTCCTCCATCCTTCTGTAGCAGAGGAAGCCACAGCTTTAGGAGGTGGCCCAGGAGCCACAGAAAGTGCCTGATTGTCCCTCCCAGGGACTCGAAAAGGGAGGGTGTCCTCAGGGATGCAGGGCTCTGCTGCGAGGTGGCTCCTGCACCACCTGTGCACAGACCACCCCGGCTCCCGCCACGAAACAGGAGCCCTTTTCACTTGTGGTGCTCCTTCACAGGGAGCATCCTGCATGGGGCCAAATAGCCCTCATTATATCTCTTCAAAGGCCTGAGTCTCTGGGCAATTTACCATGGCAAAATTTTCAGTGGTTTTAATTAAAAGTTTCAAAAAGTTGGGCCTGTTGGGTCAAAGGAATTCTCTGTTGCTCTGGCGCATTGTCTGTATGGAGATTGTTTACCTGAGCATATTTTTCCCCCTTTTAATTAAAGCTGAATTAAAACACAGGTTATTTGAAAGTGGAGATAATGACTACAAAACCCTATTTGCATTTTCTGTGCATTAGGGTTGACTGATATACCCTCTGCAGAGGGGTGAGCCTGGTCTGCGTTGTGTTGCAGGGGCAGCTCTGGACCAATGGGGCAGGGGGTTGGACGCAGTGTCCCCCTCTGGTCCTGTTCCCTTCTGGTCCCACACCAGCGGCTCACTCCAAGGATTTCATGCTCAGAGGAGGGGGCTGGTGCTCTGGCTGCCCCTACAGAGTATTTCTGTACGCAATGCAATGCCTAATGCAAAGCAAGCCTACGGTACTTAAAGGCACGTGATAGTGCCACATGCATGAGGATGCATAAAGATTTCTAACTTTGCTCATCTGTTGGAGAGGCAGAGTTGACAGTTCTTATCTTTGATAACATGTGTGCTCAGTCCCAGACTGTGCCCAAGAAACTGTTGTCATCCTGGTTTAAAAGAAAACAGAGAAAAAGGAAAAGAAAAAGGAAAAGAAAAAGAAAAAGGAAAAGGAAAAGAAAAAGGAAAAGGAAAAGGAAAAGGAAAAGGAAAAGGAAAAGAAAAAGAAAAAGAAAAAGAAAAAGAAAAAGAAAAAGAAAAAGAAAAAGAAAAAGAAAAAGAAAAAGAAAAAGAAAAAGAAAAAGAAAAAGAAAAAGAAAAAAAAAA
>VFFE01005648.1:120131-255014 GCA_008921705.1 Burhinus oedicnemus
AAAAAGAAAAAGAAAAAGAAAAAGAAAAAGAAAAAGAAAAAGAAAAAGAAAAAGAAAAAGAAAAAGAAAAAGAAAAAGAAAAAGAAAAAGGAAAAAAGGTCCCTGATAAGGTACCTGGGCCCAAGCAGACTTAAAAATGGCAAGCTTTGAAATTGGCATTTGCTAATGTGTAGGACAGTGGCAAGAAGCCACAAGCTGCCTCCCTTGCCTGCGGAGATCTAATCCCCTGGCGGTGCTGGGTGGTGTCCCCACCCGAGCATCACAGGCACCTCCAGCCATGGGGCTACAAGTTCATGGTGCCACGAGCAGCTGTGTGAGCTCTGGGTCTCAGTGGGGGAAAAAGGCTTTTTAGTTCCTTACAAACACAGTGATTTGTGAATCCACCCCTGCGTTCTGCTAATGATGTGGGATCTCAGGCAGCTTTGTAAAAGTAATTACTTTATTTGGGGTAAAAGGCACATGTGAAAAAAATCCTACAAGCAGAGGAAGCATTTCCGTTGCACTCGTGGAGCATCTCCCCGAATGCAGAACACATCGGCGGCTGCTTTTATTTGCAGTTCTGATCCTGGCGCTTGTGGGAATTAATGGCTGTAGGTTTTGAAATGCAATTATAGGCTTTGCAGTGGTAATTTTGTTTTTATTTCCCACTGCGTTTGCTGTTGCTCTGCGGAGAGGAGAGGCTTTAGTTAAAACTCATGTAACACAAGCGTACCTACAATTTGTTTGCTTTTTCTAGAAACCTTTTTCTTTCCCTTTGTGGACTGCTGGTCCACGGGATGTTTTCTTCTGTCTCAACACAAATAAATGTCCGGGCTCTAGATGGTTGGGACTGGTAATAGGATACAGAAGCTTTCACCTCGAGGTCATTTGCTTAAATCCAAAGCAGCTCAGTCAAGACCAAAGGCTGTTGCAGTCTGACAGCTAGTCAGGGACCAGTGATGGCATGAAATGTTTTGGGTGGCTGAGCCACGCTCACTGTGGATGGGGGCTGGCTTTCCACATAAACCCCGGCAGCTTCCCCTGGATCTGAGCGATGCTTCAGAGCACCCGGCAGCAGCGGGGGCTGAAGCCTGGCTTCACCGCTGCCTGTGAGTGGCCAGGGAATCATCCTTCTCTAGCAAGTGGATCGAGTTGTTTGATTTTTGGACAAAATTAATCAAAACCAAAATGATTTGGGAGAACGTATTTTTTTCAGCACTTTTCCCAGTTACTTTACTTGCTCCTTTGTACCACTTGAAAATAAACTTTTTATTTACAATTTTTCACAAATCTGGAGGAAAACTTAAAGAGTCAGCACCAAAAACACTAGAAAAACCCAGAATGTTATGACAAAACAGAAGTAAAAGGCTGCCATTCCAGAAGGGCTTAAAAATCCATTGAGACGGTTTGTTTTAAGAAATCGAAGAAACCGTTGTTTCAGGTCCAAGAAACTGTTTGGGAATTATCAGGTCCAAACTTTGTGGTTGGTGAAGTTTTCTACTTTTTCGTCCTGCTTAAGGATGGGAAATATTTCCAACATTTTCCTCAAAATGTGATTGCAGTTAAGTAACCCTTGCCGGCCTAGTTTGGCATCTGCTACAGTGAGAGTCTTTGGTGATCAGCATCAACTGGTGCCTTCAGTGCAACTAGACCAAGACCTGCGGTCCAGCAGCGGCAGTCCTTGTATAGGACTAACATGGCACCGGCTCAAAAGAGTCATCAGAAAGAGATGTTGGAGTTTAGTTGATTGCAAGCTGATAGCTGCAAGCTCAGGGGTTTTGCTTATATTCAGGCAGAGGCTTAGCATGTCCTGTCACTCAGAGCCCGTATCGTTTTCCACCATGATGTCTCTGCGGCCGTTCTCACGGTCTCACTCAGCAGAAACCAGCGCTGCTGGAGAGGTGCCTCAGGAAAGCCCCGCATGCACTGGGACACCATGTAACCTGTCCCCCTACCCTGCACACCTCTCTTCTCTGTCCTGGGGGAACAGCGGCCCCGTTCCCACACCTGGCTGGCGTTTCCCTGCCATGCCCCCTCATTAGCGTGCCACATTAGCTGCTGGCAAGGCTTTCCGCAGCGCCCCACCGACTGGCAGGTACTTTGTGCTGGATTAATCATGCATTACCCAAGCAGTAATTTGTGATGGTATTGAACATGTCACAGCCTGGGGAGGCATCGAGAGCAGAGCAACTTCATTATGTGTCTCCCTGCGTCGAGCAACACGGGCTGAATGGGAAAACCCCTCCCTCGCCAGTGAGTCCCGCTGCTCCCCTCACCCAGGTGGAGACCTGGGAGAGGGAGGGAGCACGACAAAACTCCAGCGGGATGGAGTCAACAATAAAAGTTAATGCTTGCTTTAAAAGAAGAGTTTGAGCTTTTTTCAATTAAATAATTTAATTTTTTTTTAAATTCAGCCATTTTTAGCTTTCCTTCTGTCAAGTGCCAGGTAGCCTCTGAGGTCCCTCAGGCCTGGTGAAAGCCAAAAAAAAAAAAACCCAGCAGGAAAAGAGGAGACCGGGAGGAGAGAGAATGAAGCAGTTATAAGAGCCCGGTGGGGGAGGCAGGGCTCTGTGGCTCCCTTCTGCGCTCAGAAGATGCTCAAGTGCTGTGCGCTCTGCAAAAAGCTCCTCATCCGACGTTCCCAGCACTGAGCCACGGCTCATGAAACAGACCCTGCTGTGTACTCCCCTTAAGAGCTAAACAAAACACAACGCGGTTAGTCACAGCAGTTAGGAAAAGTCTACACTTTTGCGGGAGCGGAGGAGGATGTAAGCCCAGGTACCCCCAGAGCTAACACCGAGCAGTTCAGGGGCCCGCAGGCACGGGCGGGCGATGTGCTGGCTCTGCCCAGGCTGCGGGTGGGAGCCGGTTGCATCGCCTGGACGCGCGGCAGCCCCTCGTGCACCTCGCTCGTCTCGACGAGGGAGCAGTGCTGTGCCAGCATTCCAGCTGAATGCCAGAGAAATGAATTAAACAGAAAAAAGTGCATCCTTGGGAGGCAGAAGAAGGGAGAACCTCAACTTCTTTGCACCTGATTAGACGTCCTCACATTCATGGGGATAACTAGAGTGGAACGTCTTCAGCCACTTGCAGTGAAACACGGACAGAAGAACATCCCCCGCGCGGCTGTGGACAGACAGTCCTTCTCAGTGAGCTTTCAAACTGATCATTCATTTGTCTGATCCCAACAAGCTCTTATCTCGGCCAGTCGGCATAGATTATTCATCGTCAAGACAATACCAACAAGATGCTAAAATTTAGGTTTTATACACTGGAAAACTGTAAAAACAGCTATTACCTTGCACAGGACCTTGTAGTCCCCTCCCGCAAGACTTTTTCCATGCTCAGCCTGAGCCGCTGCATGTCTGCAAGCTTGGGGGTAGCTGGTGCGATCCCCGCTGAGGGGTACACTGCGCATGGGCATGAATGCATGAGGTCCCCTGCAGCACCTTTAAGCATTAGTAAAATATATATACATCTACTGAAATGGGCAGCAACACATACCAAGTTAAAACATGTAACAATGGGTTACCAACATGCAACAGATTTATATTGTTCTATATATATGTATAAAATAAATGAATATATAAAATGAAATATATATATTTAAATTTTTTTAACTAATGCTTAAACACACTGAGGAGATGGTGCGGCTGGGTGTGCCTGTGCCGTAGCCCTTGGTGGGATTTCACAGGCTGCCCCCAAGGGCACAGAGACCCGCAGGAGGCCATTTAGGGTGGGAGTGAGAAGGTGCTGAAGAGATGCGAGCAGCTTTACAAGGTAATGGCCTCTCTTGTTTTCCAACTCACAGCTACTAAATAGTCTTGTCTTGCTATTACTCTCTTGATAATGAAAAACCAATACTATCCTTGTTTTGTACACCACTGCTCTCTTAAGCCTGATTCAGGGGCTGACGCATCTGCCACAAAATTCCCTGCTGGGATGCCCAGGTGAGGAGCACGGCAGCCCCCGCGGCCCCGGGGGGACTCCTGCGGCCCCTCGGGGGAGACGGGGGCTCCTCGCTAGGGTCCAGGAGGGACCTGGGCCTTAGTTAGAGGGTAGAAATGGAAAGCGCGCGTTTCTCCAGCCGGTGCACTGCCTTCAACTGGTGGGTTTTTAAGGTTCAAAGGCTCTTTCTTTTCTCCTCTGCTGCTTAAAATAACAGGGTCAATGTATACACACTCCTCATAATAATGATAATGGGGGCTGCCGGAGAAATGCAGCCTCCAGATGAACTCAAGACAGACAATCAACTGGAACTCAGGGGTAATTTTGGTTTCTGATCAATCTAAAATCATTTTGACCCAAGGTATAATTTAAAATGTTCCTACCTCGGTTATTATAGCCCCAGGGCACTTT
Source organism: Burhinus oedicnemus (assembly GCA_008921705.1). NCBI lineage: Eukaryota > Metazoa > Chordata > Aves > Charadriiformes > Burhinidae > Burhinus > Burhinus oedicnemus. The sequence continues at coordinate 124,470 of VFFE01005648.1, forward strand.
CGGTTGTTTTCGTGCATTCGCCCGCTTGTTCTCTCTCTCCCTGCTTATAAGATCCAAGGAACACTTTAATGAAAAATGAGTGTGTGGCTGGAGGGGTCAATGGTTAGTCATTTTGGATCCTTTAAAAAAAAATCGGGTAGGCTTGATTGTGTTCTTTTAAACAGGGGTTTTCACACTGGAGCAGACTTGCGGAAAGAGAAAAGCATTTATTCACCAGTCTGTTTCTCTGGCCGCCTTATTTCCTTGCTGTGTTTTGCTCTCTTTTTGTCACCCCAAAGCGTCATGCCCAGACCCCTTAGCCAGGACATCTCCTGGGGCTGTACCAAGCTGTGGTCCCCGTGGGCAAAGGAGCTGCCACCTTTTATGAGAAGTAATAAAGCCCTGGGGTCTTGCCAAAGGACCAGCTGCTCCCCCTCTTCCTCTCCCACCCAGGCCAGTCCTGCCTTCCCAGGGAGCCGCTCTCCCAATGGGAAGGCACAGTTTGGTGGGAAATGGGAAGAAAAGGTAAAACAAGGATGTGGCTAACAGAAGCCAATAAAAAATGAATCAGCACAAAGCATGCCGGCAGACTGGCGCTGGGAGGGATGGTGGATGCTTGGTGGAGGCACAGAGGGTTTAAGGATGTCAGAGTGAGCGGTTGGCAGGATAATTATTGCAGGCGGAAAACAAAAGAGAGTGACAATTTTCCTGTGGATGGATTCAGCCCTCATGCTTCTTAATTCCCGTTGAACAAAGAGCTATAATTGTTCTCAATAGCGAGGAGGGGAAGAACCTAATTTCCAATGTGAGTCAGAGAAGCTTTCAAGCAGAGGGTGGGTGGAAACTATTTATAAAGGACCATTAGGGAAAATCAGATTTCTACGCACAGTAAACAGAACACAGAAAAAAATCTATTTATATTTGAGTCTGGAAAGCATGTCCCATGCAGCACAATGCAACAGCGGCCACAGTGCAGACCCTGAATGCTAACGCTGAGGGTTTACCCCTTGGCGTCGCCGAAGGTTGTGGTGTATTTCTGTCCTTCAGCGGAGCTGGCGGAACAATGCCTTCTTCCCAGGCACACGCTTCAAACAGGCAAACAAACAAAGTGTGAATTTGCTCCATCCTTTCTGTGTTGCCTTTAGAGAGGAAAAAAAAAAAAAATCGAACAATTGGTTTCGTTCAGACAAAAAATTGCAGAAAACAAATACCAAAATGATGTGCCAAAGTAATTGCAGGAGATGAGCTCCCAGTTTGCTCAACACTTGTTTGCACAGGTAAACTTGTATCCTTCTGCAGTCAGCATTCATGTAATATTTACAATTCTTTATTCCCAACATAGAAAAAACACTCTAAAAATAAATTCTAGTAATGCTGAAGAATAGTTAGACCCCAGCCACCAGGTTGTGAGGGAAGTAGGTTGCAATGCACAAAGAAAGTTTCTCTTATAATTGCCTGATTCCCTGGGCATACACGTTAAAAGCACCTTACTCAAGTTGCAAGAGCCCTATAGCAAAAGGGAATCTGCTGAAGGCAAGGCAGAGGGTCCTGGCTGTGACTCCAAGACAGGGTAAGCATCGCTTTGGCCATCAGAAGGCACATGAGACAGTGCCGGCAGCCCCAGGGAGTTTCCCCAGTCCTGTGTGCCTGGCAGGGGGGGCAGACTTGGAAGAAATCCTAATTCTGGTGCAGGGCAGAGCTGTCAGGGTCGTGCTTCAGGGAACGGCACTGCGAGTCACAAACCTGGGCCAGGGCTGCAGCGTGGAGCCCTCTGCTCCTCTGGGGACACGCTGAAGCTATGGCCAACATCAAAGTGACAACCAGCCTCTCCAGAGGCAGCGGGACAGGGCAATGGGAGTCGTGGCAACACCGCAGGAGCTGTGGCTCTTCCAGATAGTCCCTTCTAACAAAAAAGGTGTCTCCTGACAGTGGGAAGCACGTCAAACCTGGGATGTTTATCTGTGACATGACTCCACTGAATCTCGCTAAGCTGTGTGTGCACATTTCTGGGCTAGAAAGGGAATATATCACTGCATAACATCTTAACTAGAAAGCAAAATGTAAGCAAGAAAAATCCTTATGTCATAGATGAGCAATGTGGCCTTCTTCATCCCCATGTCTCAAAGTGGGAATTGTCTCCCTGAGCCTAAAGCCAGGCTGAGCAAGGTCTCAAGGTTTGGCCAGGATAACAAGGACATGAAATAATCTAAGTGATAATCTGCTGATTAGCACTGGCTAAGTATAATCTGTTAAGTATCAACTCAACAGATATCTGGCACTTTTCCTCCGTTACTTTTGGAGCACTAAAACAACTGGTTTAGTGGATTTATTCCTATTTTATGGGTTAGCAAATGGAAACCAGTGAGCAGAAGTGCCCACACAGTTATCCCATGAGCCTGTCCCCATGCTGAGGGCTGTGTTTGCCTGCAGCCCTGTCCTTCGTTCTGCCTTTTCCTTCATTAATATTTATGACTGGATGATATGGACTCTGTCTGTGGAGCAAAACCCAGCTAATGGGATGTGTGCCTTTGCCGAGGAGCTCCTGCTCCCCAGGCTTGGACCATGAAGGAGAGCTGTTCCCTATGTGATGTACTTTATGTGCGTGCAGACCTGATTTATATCTCTTCCAACAAGCTGTTCTCTGCTATCATGAGCCAACAGGACCCATAGGGTGTTACAAGACATATTACATGCAGCCAAGAGCTTTAATCCCCCTGGGGGAGTGATTACAAACAACTACACACGTCCCAGAGTTGCTTAATCACTGTTAAGAAATTTCTTTATAATCTGAGTAAATTACTTTAATTACTTGCAACTACCAATTAGCGTTTGAATGCTTCCACTGAGAAGTTTGCAGGCATTAATCTGCTCCCTTGGAATGTTAAATCACCGGCTGGAAGATGGCTTTCGTCTATGCAGCAGGCAGCAATCTGCCAGGCCGGAGCGGAGGCAGCCAGCCCTTACCCGGCATGCCCCTCTGCAGCGCCTGGCCTCGGCTTTTATTTATTTAGTGGCTTCAAAGGAGAGTTCAGTCCTTCAGTGAGTTTTAGCAGCTGGATAAAATTGCCCGATCCTGGGAAAGGGGGGTCCTTCCTTGACCCCACGGTGGGTGCGGAGGCTCTGCCGCCCGAAGGCAGGGTCAGCCGCCCCCGCAGACTCGGACAAAACATACTGCCCAAAAACTCCCTAACTGGGAGCTTTCAGACACAGATGCACCAAATAGCCTCTTTACTCACCTACCTGTATTTGCAGACCCAGTTCATTTCCCAATCGATAGAGCTCCACAACACAGACACGTGTTTTCTCAAACAACACTTGCTGGACGGGGCAGTTTTTGCTAATTACCAGGTTCAAGCTGAACTTAATCTTCAGATGTGAACACAGATGAGGTCTAGACAAGCATGGCTCCATTCTCATTTTCCCACTAGTCCTGACTTACAGTCACTCTCAAACCTTGAAAAGTTAGCATCAAGGTCTGAACTTGCTTTTCTGGCTGCTTTCTAGTCTTTCCTGGCATGGATCAGATTCAAACCACTTTTTTCCTTTGTTATTTAGGCCTGGGGTAGCTGCACTCATCTTCTTTTTCTTTGCTTATCGTTAGGAGTGTACTGGTGTGAGGAGTCTGGGCAAGAAACCAAAATGCCCTCGCCTGCTCTCCCGACGGTCCAGAGCCAGAGCAGCTGCTGCAGCGGCGGGAGGGAAGCTCACCGGGCAGGGATGCTGTGCAGAGCAGCGGTCCCAAGCAGACCCCCTGCCTTTGTGTTAGCCCAATGTCGAGTCAGGATAGTCAGGACGAAGGCTCAGCAGGGCCAGGATACTTGTTAGCAGTGGGGAGGAGAGGTTGAGAGAAAGGGAGGCTGCAGCACCGCCAGAACTGAGGGAGAGCATCAAGAAGAAAGACTTCAAGGTAGGAAAGTGCTGCAAAGGCAGAGGGAAGGGCAGCAGGAGAGAGGATGGGCACAAACTCTGTTTTCATTCACCTTCCCCTGGATCGCGCTTTCTTCTGGAAATCGTCTCTCCAGTTTCCACTGGCATCGATGACAGCAGGTTCTCCTCATAGTGGAAAACCCACTAAGTCAAATATGTGTTAGCTGGAAGACCCTGCAGTTCCCACAACTTGACCTGGGATGTGCAGATCATGTTGCTACCTGGGTGTAATTTTAATTTTGTATAAAGCACCAGAGATCCTGATAATTACATAAATGAGTATCTGTGATACCGGTACCCACTAGCCTTGGTACCAAGGCAATGTTTTGGTTTCTCCTGTTTGATACTGGAAGGAAATGCGCAGGTCCATGGGAACTGATGAAGACTGATCTCCTGCAGTTTGCAGTTCTGCCATCTTTTTTTTTTTTTTTCCTTTTTTTGAGATTGGCCAATACCTTCCAAAATTGCTGGGGAAAGAAACAGGGTGGGAGGCTGTAGATGGTATCATGGCAGACAGCATGATTGCCTAAGCCTTCTTTTCATGGGAATCCAGGCTAAAAACTGGAGTTCACTAGAGTAAGGGACTGTGAGTCAAAACTGTGTTTCTTCTCTTCTTCCATCTAGCATGACTCACGGTATGCTTTGAAGACAGCATTCACGTTTGTGCATTTTAGTTTCTCCACATACAACTAGCATGCTGTCTAAAATATTCTATTCTATTCTATTCTATTCTATTCTATTCTATTCTATTCTATTTCCCACTTTTTGAGCTATTTTGAGCTCTCATATTGGAACTAGCACCATCAAAGCTACAGGCTTTGGCTATTTGTGTTGCCCATCACAAGCAGCCCTTTTCTGTAGAGACCAGCTTCTGTTTAGGGACATGAATTCTTCTTTTCCTTTACAGAGACATGCATACACGTGTCCCAGATGCATGCATTTCATAGGGGATAAACAGATAAGCGCCACCAGCCCTGAACAGGGAGGGTTGTTTTGCTTGTTTGGATTTAAATAAGACTTTGCAGGAATGATCCATCTTGCAAGGACTTCATGCAAATCCCTTTCTGAGTCAAATCAGTTGAATAGCAAGTGCCTGTTCAGCTTGCAAGGCATTTAAACACCGGCTGGGGCTACATCCCTGAGCTGCTGTCAAGGCTGTGCAGGCAGGGTTGGTTCTGCCTGTGGAGAGAAGCAAGCCTGCTGGTGCTGCCAAGGCCAGAGGCAGGGGGTTGCCCACCCGGCTGCACCTTCTGCCCAGCCCTACCTCTGCCTCGCTGGTCCCTACTGGAATTACTGTCATCCTTCCCTGCAAACCCTTCTTGGGGGTTTCCCCTCCTCTTGCTGTCAGAGACATGTGGAAAATGTCTCGTGGTTGACCAGATGAAAATTTTTGTGTGGTGGTTATAAGGTCAGGAAGGTTCTTCCCAGGCCCTGGAGGACATGAGTTGTTGTAGGAGGTGTTTTCCTCACCTCCAAAGCATAGTCATCCATCATCCAGCTCTGTGGGCACTTTGCTCAGCACCCAAGAGGCATTTCACACCCAAGGGCCAGTTTGGCATTCTGGGCATTGCTGAAGACCTCAGGACGCATCTCACCGCATCACCTACAAGTCACTGAGCACAGGGCTCGGTATGCTTTGGCACCTTTGGACGAGGCGCTTACATTTGTCCCTGCTGGGCAGCAGTGCCAGTCTCTGTCTGGGGAGACCAGCTGTGTGCTGTGTTGATGAACACTTTCCTTGGCGGCACAGGAAGGTTTAGATTGCCAGCCAATTCCGGGTCACTAGAACCAGGGAAGCTTACAATCAAATTGTAGGAAATGGAAGTCAATGACTGAAATAATAGCACATACAAATGGAAATCTAGATTAAGTCCCTAGAGCCTTCTTTGCAACTGGGAAGAATGAATTTATTTTTTTCTTTCTTTCTTCTTCTTTCAAGGAGACAACCAGTTATTTTGTGGTATTCAGGTGGGAGCAGTGGTTAAAAGCGTGTTAGTGTAAAAAGCGGTCCAAGCCTGCTTCCTAACATCCTCACTACATGACAGCTGGGCCGCTGTCTGTGCCTGTGGCTTCCACTCCTCCAGACCGGGCACCCAGCTACTCACCAAGTCATTATTGCTTAAATGTATAGATAAAGGTGACGATGAGCCCTAACCCATTTCACTGATAGCCTAAACTAAGACCTCCATGTTTTTCCATCCAAATACAACAGCTCTTCTAGCTCCATAACAGTCTGCATAGGAGAAAGGACTGTTTGTAAAATAATAAAATGAGTGGAGAATCTAATGCAGGATGTATTGATGTGCAGAAGCCAAGTAGATTATACTGGAGTGCCTAAATGAGATGTATTATAATCCCCTGCTTGGAGACAAAGCTCTGCGGCAGGGAGCTCAGCAGCTGGCAGAAGTGCGAGGAAGCAGCTGCCGGGGTGGAGGAGCTGAGATGGCAGATCCAGCGCTCCCTCCTCCCTGCAGCATCCCCAGCCTCCTGCTTACAGAACAGGGTGTGCAAAGAGGGTGGGAAGAGCTATTACCTGATTACACAGGTGCCCTGCCTTCACCTCTATACCCCAAGCACCGAAAAGCAAACTGGAGATAGACTCGCCCTCGCCAGTGCTGGTGGCCAGGCTGGGGATACAGCATATGGATGCTGGAGGAGCTCTGTGGGAAGAGGGGTCTCTCGCAGTTCAGGGGCTCCTTATCCCATCACCACTTCACTTCTCCACCCGTACCCACCAGCATTCTGCTGGTTAAGGGCTGGGGCAGCTACTGAGGGTCATGCAAAGGGGCAAAAATATGAAGCAGTTGCATCTGAGAAACCCATTTCTTTCTCTCTGTCCAGGGGAGGTCTGAGAGCAGACATCACCACTCCTCCAAAAAAGGGCAGGCAGATCCCAAAACAGACCCACAATCCTCATTTCCACTCATGAGCTTGCACAATCTCCACGGTGGACCCGCAGGGCTAGCAGTGCGTGGCTGACAGGCGTTTCACATGCTGCACGGAAAAGGACTTTTACATGACACGTGACAAATCCAACCACCCTGCCACTGCCGTACAGTACATCTTCCCACACTGGAGCTCCCTTTGCTTTTGGTCTGTATGCCAGAGCCCTCTGCTCCTCTTTATGATTCTCAAATCCATATCAGTCAGAAAATGATATTCTTATTTCTTCAAATATACCCCTCAGGGTAGATGTCAACTTCATATCAGCTTACGAAGCGGTGGGTATGAGCGTGGAGGCACACACCATCACATACTGTCTGTCTCCCTGACACATGTACACACACAGAGTGAGCTAAATTTACCCTTAGTGTATTCCCAAGAAAGACTGAAGCATCTCAGATACTATCAAGTATAATTCCCCTGCATGCCCAGACAGCATATGCATGCACGCGCATGTACATATAACACAGGCTTTTGCGTTTCTATATGTAAACGTGTATGTGGGGGACAGACAGAGTCAAAACGCCTGCCTGCCACTGGAAAACTTACTGCAGGTGTCAAGCATCAATCTGGAGGAGCTGGGGAACAGGAGGTGTGTGACCAGGCCACGTCTTGACACATCTGGGGATGGGTCACTGACCTGCCTGCCTGCCAGTGAGTTAGGAAGAGAGCTGTCTTGCAAACTGAAACATTAGCTTTAGGAGGTGAAAGAAGGGCGGGAGACTGCTCTCTTTCAATGGCAACCTGGCAGCTGTCAATACGCTGCCTCTGACCATTTGGGAGCAGTCTCAGGTACCCCAGGGAGCTGCCAGGCTGTGCCCCCTCCGGTGCTTGCCCCAGCCCCACTACGGCTGCCTGCTGAGGACGGGACACCTTGTACCTGATGGCCTCAGCACAGATGGTCCTTGCAGGATCCCCAGTGGGGACATCTCAGTGAAACGCTGACCCAGTGAGCGCAGGCTCCCTAAGCAAAGGATTTGCTGGGAGGGGGGCAGACATCCCCTCCCATGGTGCTGTGGGGCTTTGCTGTTCCCATGCCCCGCCGGTGCTGTTGTTCACACAGGATGAGCGCAGTTCATTTGTCCTGGAGAACCATCATCACCCGGTGACTGCTGTGTGTGGCTGATGAGGTGTAGATTCAACTGTTAATGCTCCCCTTAACCCAACACAGTCTAACCTCGATGTGGTGCAAAGGCTGATGCTATTGGAGCATCATTTGAAAGGACTAGCTCTTCCGTTCCACGTCAGGCTGTACCAGAAACATGGGGACTCCTCAGAGTCATTACCCTACATACTGCAACAAGCACAACTCTCCATAAATGATCATAGAATCATAGAATGGTTTAGGTTGGAAGGGACCTTAAAGATCGTCTAGTTCCAACCCTCCTGCCAATGGCAAGGACATGTCCCACTAGACCTGGTTGCTCAAAGCCTCATTCAACATGGCCTTGAACACTTCCAGGGATGGGGCCTCCACAGCTTCCCTGGGCAAATAATGGAGTCACTTGCTTAAGTGGTTATTTCCCATGGCACTGATACTGACTTCGTTGTTCCTGACTTTGCGGGAAGCCCTCAGAGGCTTTCTTTTGCTCAGGAACTTGCTTGGCTGAAGAAATTTCTCCCCTTACATCAACTCCTGCCCTGCTGCATCAAGACCTGAGAAGCACTGGCAGGCGAGAAGCTATTTGTGTGCAGCTGTGGTGGCTGCTTTACTCACTCCGACTCAAAGTTACAGTCTTCTCTGGTTTTGTAAGAGGTCCTGCCACAATATGGTCCTTTGGTGTCTACCAGGGCATGGAGTGTGGCCAATCCACCTTCCTGAGGCCACGCCAGGCCATGTCCACAGCACCAGCAAGCCACAGCTTAGTTAGGCAGAGGTTGAGCTGGTCTTCCCAGCAAGGGTGAGATGCGGCACAGGCTTCAGGGCCCTCTCCCAGGTTGTGTTTATCCGTTGTGATACTTTCACATGAGAAACAAATAAAGGCTGATGATATCTCCTGGAAGAAAAAACCAAGGTTACTCCCCTGACCTGATTAATGCAAATAAACTGAATGGAGTCCTGTCGCCCGGGGCTTGCAAATTTAATATCTGTTAAACTGATTCATTTCATGCTGTTTTAGCCTCTCGCCCTGTGACTGCAATTACCTCTGACGGTCTCTCTGGGCTGTCGGTGCCTGCTTCCCCCCATGCCTCACGTGATGCAGTTTGGGTTGGTTCTGTTTGTTTTGTTGTTTTGATTTTTTTCTTCTTGTGGTTTAATTTCCTTTGAGTTTATTAATTATGGCTGGGGGGTGTGGGCCAGGAATGTTTAGCTAATGCTTCCTTTTTGCACAGTGTGGCACTTTAGCCCTGTAATTCCCCCTTTATTGGCTGCCCCGGGACGGGTCAGGGGAAGTGGAGCCGGCCCGTCTGCCGGAGGGGAGTGGGAACCTCTTTTTTCCCTTTCCTGCCTGTGAGCCCTGCGCCCATCTCCCCACATCACTCCCACCATCTTGCCTTGCTCTTCCTGGCTGTCTGCACTTGCACAAAGCGACTGCTTTGTGGGAGGCTCAGAGAACATGTTTCAAACCATTTAATCAGAGCATCAGGTCGGTGTGCCTTGGGCTGGGTCCCTGGAGAAAGCAGGCACAACCACGCACATCCCCCAGGCCTGGGTGAGCCAAGAGATGCTCCGGATCCAGCACCAGGTGCTACCAGTACGACCCTACGCGGGGCAAGGAGCAGATTTTTATCCAAACCCCACCTGAAACTATTAGGATCTGCATTCATAATTCATTTGAACAGCAAAAATCTAGTGAGAGTAACAGTTGGGTTTGTTTTGTAGAGACAGGATTTCTTCTCTCTGTCTCCCAAGAGCCACCGAGATGAGCTCTTGAGGAGCTCTCAGCCTGGAGCCCCACTGCCCGGGCTGCTGCAGGAAACCCCAGCCTAATGTCTTTTAATTTTGCAGGCTGACGTGCTGCGGGCTCACCCCAGCCTGGCAGTGCACGGAACAGTCCAGGGGCACCCGGGGGTGTGTGTGGGTGCAGGAGCCAGGGCAGCAGAGGTTAAAAGCAGAGACCTCCCAAAGACAGAACGCACAAGAGCGAATGTGCGGCGAGTATAAAAGATAAATGAGGCGAAGGACGGCAGCCGGGTTTCACTTCACTTTTCATCTAATTCAACAGTGAGGGACCACTCAATGAAATTAAAAGGGAAGCCACTCCAGGCAGACGAAGGACCTGGTATTTTAACAATACATAGGAAGTTCACCATTGCAGGATATTGCTTAAGCAAAGACTTTGTTCAAGTGAATAAGGATGAGCTGCTCTGATGACAAACATGGCCCGCAGTGACATGTTTAGTCGAGGTATAAAAGTGACACGAGCTCTGGGTCCCCTCTGTGTACCTGCTCGCTGCAGGGGCATGGGGAGGAGGAGGCATTGCCCACCGCCCATGGCATGGCACAGGGACCCGGAGCTGGGGACAGCCGTGGTGTGGGCCTGTGTTCGATGCTCAGGATCCCTGGTGCTTTTCTGAGACGTTGCACTCCCCAGGGGATGATGACCGGATAGGCTCCACTTCCCGCACCTAGGAAGTGTTTAGGCTGCAAAAGTACAGATAAAAGCCAAAACACTTAAGTGCCCTCTCTACAGGCTGGAAAGCCAGGATGCAAAGACAAGGGATTAATTTATCTCTTTAAACAAACAATAACAACCTAATTGCCTAGCCACTGTCATAGTGGCCTCATTTGGGATGCTGGAGATCAAGAGCACTGCATTTCCCTGAGTCACTCTGTTAGGTCCTCTCTCTTGTTGACTTCTCCAGGGCCGGGATGCTCCTCACTTCACACAACCTCCCTGGGGACCTCGCAGCTCCGCAGCGATGATGGCCAGGAGCAAAGCTCTGCTCTGTGCTGCAAGAGAGGGCTCCTGAGCGTAGATCTGAGATGTGATGAGGAGAAAGAGAGGAGTAACCTGTGGGCTTCACTCCTTCCTCCAGTTTCCAGACACCCCATTCACAGCAAAACAAGCGTGCAGTGGGAGCCTTTGCATAGCCAGCATAGAGAGCAGTGGATGGCTGAAGGCTTCACATGCCTCATTCGTAACATGTTCCAAAGCTCCTGAGCCTGTATCTTGGCTGCTGCTGCTGCCCATGTTGGCCGGGAAAAGATCTCCCGAGCAGCTAGCTTGAGCTGCCCCCTGCGCTGCGCCCTGCGCCCCTGTGCTGCACCCTGCATGGCAGGGATGAGTCTGGGTCCCAAGGCACAGCCAGGTGCTGCTGCTGTGACAGGCAGGAGGTGAGGAGGGGAGTTTGCAACCCCTTCACCTGGGCTGTACCTGCATCGAGGATAAACAGAGGGCTTCCGTCTCCGCGGCTGACAGCTCACCTTTCAGCAGCGCAAAATTCATTTTAAAGAGAATAAAAGCACGTCTATGAATGGCACTTTATAATTCATGAACGGGACCGTGAATGAAGGCTTGCACCCTTTCTGTTTGCTTACATCTTACTTCAAGTTCAGAGCTGTCAGAGGAAGTGAGAAGAGAAGGGATGCTGACTTCCCGAGCATGCACACGCACACACGCGAGCGTGCTCACACACACCATCACACACCCTTCAGTTTATTTTGCATTTCTTGTTTAGTTTCAGGCGCTGGAGCTGCCAATCTCGATGTGTTTTTAGTGCCTCTGTGCTGAGTCTGTCATGATGCCTTAATGGCTGTATCACCTTGTGAAGCTCTCAGACATCCTTTGCTCCTTTCATCAGCAGTGGGAAACCTGCCAGCCTCTGACAGGTTCTTCCAAACAAATCACAGCGCGATTTAAAACGGGAGATGTGACCAGCGATTTGGCAAGCCGCCAGGCACCCGTGGAGCACGCATCTCAGGGCAATCCCTCCAGCAGAGCCCAGCTTCGGCCGGGATGGCCTGGGCCCCTGCCATGGGCTCCACACTCAGCCCCATATGGGACAAATTGATTTCAGCCCAGGCACTGGCCTTCCGCAGCTCGTGGTGAAGCCCCACTGTGTCCTCCCAAGGCCTGCCTGCCTTTGCAAGGTGGCCGTGCTGGGGGAAGCCAGGCCGCTGTGCTCTGCAGCACCCCAAACTGCCCATCCCGGGGTGCCTCCAGGCCAGCACCGGTACCCGGCTATCCCAGCACGGTCCTGCCGGAGACCCCAGTCCCTGCTGCAGCACTCTGTGTCTCTGCAGTCCTGCACTACACAGGGCTTCAGAGGTGTTTCTCCAAGCTGATTTGGGCTCTTGGGGTTGCCTGTCACCAGTCCCAAGAGACTGGGTTCTCCATGGCATTGCCTGAACTGAGCCGTGACACCCAGAGGAGCAGCGCATGTCGCCGGCTGTGTGTGCCCTGCAACCGCATCCCGGGGCTGGGGCTGGGGTGGCTGCTGCAGCCAAAGCAGGAGTTCACGCACCATTCTCAGAGCGGGTCTGCATCGCTTTGGGCTCGAACCACCAGCAGCATCTGGGGCCAGTTGCATCCCTCCCACCAACACCGATCCCGCCTGGGGGTAGGAGCTGTGGTGAACCGAATGGAGTGCTTCTGGAAACAGAAAAGGACGTGGTATTTCATCATTTTGGGGCCCAGACTGTCTCTCCTGCACCAACAAGGGAACTATTTGTGTGGTTCAAAGACTTATTCATTCTGTTGTGTTTTTTTTTTCCAAACCACCCACTTCAAGTTTTGGGTGAAGGTTCAATTTCATTTTTCTTATTCCCAGCTCATTTGCCCATCCCTAAAACAAACATATTAGAGCAAGCATGTGGGGGAGAGGGTATATTAATCAAACCAGAGGGTAGGTGAACTTAACGCAAACAGAGAATGACAATGCACCGTGTATTTGCATAATCCAGTGAGAAAGCTTTCTTGCTGAAAAGCCAAAGCTACTGGCATAGAAAAGTATAGGTCTGAACAGGAACTCCAATCCTGAACAGTTACAGACACTGTGGGTAATAAATCAGGGATCTGGGTAAAAACGTAGCGGTTCCAGCATGCTTCCCAAACTTTGCATTTCATTTGCTTTGATAGAGGGCCCTATCCTGTGTGCTTTGAAGTTAATGGCCAAGCTGCCTTTGACTGCAGCAGAAACAAGCCCAGGCCTGAAGAACAGGTGCTCAAGTCGGAGTCACAGTGGAGACTAAACTCATCAGCAATCAACGTTGGCTTTATGCAAATGCTTCCAAATGAGCAGAATTGTCTTGCCAGCTGATACAACCAGAACAAAGCCCCAAGCACCAGTAGAGGGTAACATATGCAATTTCAGGGCTAAGAAGTCCAGAGAGGGATTTAATAGCAGTTGGCATTTTTCAAAGGAAATAGCTATTTCTGCAAAGGGACGATTAGAGGTATATATTAAAGTGTGGGTTTTTTTAGGAGCTCACTGGCTGGCATTCCCCACTTCTAGATGACCTTGGTCAAGTTATTTCCCTTTGCTGTTGCTTGGTTTTCTGCTGAGCTGCTTCCTCAGTGGGATAATTTTCCCTGCTCCACAGATGTGATGTGGCTGCGTTTTTTGATATTTGGGAATAGTTTGACATCCCCTAACAGAATATCTTAGAGGAAGGGAAGGAAAATAAAATTCTGACTGGGATCCTGTCCTGGCAGGAGATGCAGAGATGGTAAGGACCTTTAAGGGCTGAGTTGCCACATGCACCAGTTGCTGTTAGGTGGAGGAGGATGCAGTTAGTGTCAAGGAGGGAGCATCAAAAGCCATCAGGAGGTCTCAGAAACATGACCTGTGCTGGAAGATTTGGGTCTATTTAGTCGAGAGAGGAGGGGTCTGAAGGAAGATGAGATGGTGGTCTTTAAACACATAAAAAGAGGCTGAAAAAGAGAGGGAATAAATCATTCTAACCATTCTGAGCCTGGAAATAATGGACCCGGCCTTAAATGGCAGCAAGGGAAAATCAGGGTAGAAACTGGGAAAAGCTTCGTACCAAGAAGTCTGGCAAAGCACAGAGATGGCTGCCTGGGGATGTGGAGGTGATGCTGCTCAGGAGGGCTTCACGCTGTGCTTCTCTGGCACGAGAGAGCAGAGCCAGCTCAGCAAGACTTTCCAGTCCGGCTCCACCTCAAACACAGGTCCACATCCCAGAATGACCACGAAGCAGCAATTAGACCATGCACTGATGGCCAGCTCTACAGCCGCCGGGGCGGCTGGGGCAGGGAGTGACAGGGGCACAGAGCCTCTGAGGCAGTGCCGGGGCGGCCGAGCCGTGGGGATGGCAGGCAGCGAGGGGGGAGGCTCTGCCTGTGCGTCTGAGGGATGAAACCTCTCTGATCTGACCCCAGTTCCCAGCACTTGCTGTTTTCTGTACGCGAATCCAAGGTGCTACTCACACGAGTAAGCCCAAGCACATGCCTAAGCATTTACAGCGCCGGAGGTATCTGCCCATCCAGCACATGGCAAGGCACAAGTGGGTAATACCGTATGTTTCCTTCCCCTGCAATTTTATGGCTGAAGGTATTTGATCAGACCAGTTACTCACTAACCATCTGTCCCTTGCACAAATACAGCTGATTCTTGTTATAACTCTCTGATGGCAAATGCCCTTCTCTGGCGCGCTCCAGGAACACGCTCAGGTTAACTGCGTTCCAGCCATTTCGGAAAATGCATCTCTTTTTAAGAGCTGGTGCTGTCAAGCATTCACATGAATGGCAGCCGATGTCTGCGCTGATTACAGTGGGAGGATATTTAAAGCCCATTCTGCAAATCAGTGCTTTGGATACTAATATAAGTAACTTAAAAAAAATAGAAAGAAAGGAAAGCGAGGAGATAAAAACCTTGTCATTTACATTTCTAAGGAATATGAAATTGTGCTTTTGAAAAAAAGCAATTTGTAAACTTTAGATAGCAGCAAATTTCTTGTTTTTTGGATACAATACCAGCTTTGCATATGCGCTGAAAGAAAGAGGGAGAGAAAATAACCCTGAAGCATCCTGCCCACTGCATTAGCTTTTAAAATAAAACCCATTTATATATAAATGTTGGCTTTTTTCCCAGTCTCTGTAGAAAAGCTTTTCTATATTAAATGCTACAATGAATTAAATTAACCATAATGATTTCTTTGTGAATGGAAACCCTTTTTCCTGTGTGACATGTTTTTGATCATTTTTTTTCCTCGTTACAACAACCCGTACTCCTATCGAGTTGAGGATTTTGTTTGTTCTGGTATTTGCACAATGCAATACAATTACTATTTGCACTTCTTGTTCTTAAGAAAAATAAAGCACGGCTCTTCCACGTGCTATCTTTCTGTGCAGGAGGTGGGAGCCCTTTGCCAGACCCACTCTCACCGGCCAGCAGCAGGGTCACGACAGCCCCGTTAGCTCCCATATTCAGACACCAAGAACAAGTCATTAATTGACAGGGAAATCGCCTCCTCTTCACTCCCCCTCTGCACCCCCAACAGCAGAGCCAACAGTCGAAATCGTCCACCTGTGACTCACGGCCACTCCTTCCCCCATATTTGCCGTGAAGGGACTCCGCATAGTTCAATTTATAATTCTTTTAATTTTTTTTTTTTCTGCCCTGTTGGCTACGGAGGCATTTGGCTGTGTTCTCCCTGGGCATCAGGGGCTGCTCTGCTGCAGGCTTGCCCGCGCTGCTGGGTGCCGCAGGGTGCAGAATGGGGCTGGCGGCAGCCGCCAGGTCCCAGGACCCAGGACCGGTGGCCGGGCGGTCGCTGCTGAGCAGAGCTCTTGCTGGGGGGAGGCAGCCTGCAGGTTGCTGGAAAGGAAAATTACATCACGTTTCTGGTTTGAAGAATCTGGATGGCGTCCCATTTATTTTGGATTTCTCCAAACAAGTGACTAGCTTCTATTTTCCTCCCACCTCATTTCCTTGGGGTTTTTTTCTTTTTTTTTTTTTTAAGCATTTCTCCTTCCACCCACCTCTTTTTCCTCGAAAACAGACGGGGTGGGGGGAGAAGCCTAAGGAAAGCTGGAGAATTCCACGACTTTCTGTGCTCTGCCTGGGTCGATGCAGGCAAAGCTTTTCCTTGGCCTCAGGGCTGTGACCAGCCTTGGCTGTCTCCTGGGGCTGCTCTGTTGCAATTGCGAGGAGGCCTTCAAAAATCAGATAGAGCAGCAAAAAAAATAAAAAAATCCCTTACACATCTGTCTGTCCATTCACCCTGGTAAAAGTCGTCCTGTGCCTCCTCTAGCAAAGCTGCTGTGTTACCAAAGTCAGCTAGCGAGCCCTAGTCTCCCTCGGTGAATCGTCGCTGTGGGGTTGGAAGCCTGAAATCCCAAGCAGCAACGCCTTGAAGACGCTGGGAGGTGGGTAGGGTTTGCTGGGTGCTGGGTTCTGGAGGTGGCTGCATGCCTGGCATGCCTCCCCAGCAGCTTTGGCATTTTAGGACATGAGAGATCTGTCCTCCTGCTGCTGCTTCTGAGCATCCCGGGGCTGCTCCGAGCCCAGCCGAGCCGTGCGGCAGGGGCAGACCCAGGGATACCCGAGCCATCCCACCCTCTTCCTGAAGAGACCTGCAGATTGCAAACAGCACAGGGTCTCTCGGCTTTAACCAGGCAAGCCTGAAGCCACTCTTAAATTGTTCCCCATTGTCCAAGGCAGCTTGTGGCACAGTCTGTCTCCGATTCAGTTGGGAAACGATTCCAGTTCAACAACAATTATTGGAAGGATTATTTTTTTTTTCCTAACATTCATTCCTAATTTGCTTTTGCTGGATTTAATTTCACCACTCCTTTCCAAGCCCCTTGAGCAACCCCTCTCTTTTCTCACTTCGTGTCATCAGATGTTCTTGGACAACTGCAAAACCTTGTCCCCTCACGCCTCTCTCTGCCTCCCGGAGAGGCTCTTCCCGGACAGGAGACCTCCAGGGCAACTACATCTCCCAGCAGTTCAGCACAGCCAATGGCTCAGTACCTAATAAATCAATCCCTGTATTACAAATTAAGCAAAAAGCAGTCAAAGCTGGAGGTATTTTTAATTTTTTTGGTTTGTGAACTGGCACTTGGTGCAGAAGCGTGTCTTACCAGGGAAGGACAGAAGAAATACATTTCAGAGGTGTTGCCACCTCCATGCATGTTACGTGTGCACGGACTACATTTCTCTGCAGAAACATGAGCTTGAATGTCTGATATGTCATTGCAAAATCTGTGTTTCCTAGGTAATATTTTATCTCTCATCTCAGTGATCAGCATAATGAACATTTTTGTTCCTGCATAAATAGCACCTGAAAGAAACCCCATTTAGTAGAGAATTACCAAATTGAGGGAAAATGCCTGACACTGAGAATCCCCTTAGGACTTTCCCTCAGGATGGGGATTGGCCAACATTCCTGAAAGGACAGGCTTTCCAGCTCTTGCAGGAGTAATAAGGTAATTGGGGAATGAGTAAGAAATGGTTGCATCAGTTCCTTGGGGGAGCTGTGGATTGCATAGATGGGAATAGGGTCAGAGTTTCTGCTGCCATTCACAAAGTCTGTGTGAACGTTCAGAAGTGGGTACTGCTTGTCCCTCAGAGAGGAGGGAAATAAATTCTCCTGGGTTTGAAATATGTTTAAAGGAGGGCTAGATTTGACATTATTGAAATTATTTCTCGCCTTGCGGCCAGAGGAGGGATGGGTCTGGGATGCTGGAGGGAAAAGGCAGCCACAAGGAGAGTGCTGAGAGGCTTTCCAGAGCAGACTGTTCTTCTGATGGTTGTATCTCCAGGGGAGCATTTGCAGAGTTCATTGGTTTGCCATGTCTCATCTTCCCATCTATGACCTGGTGCTCACCAGCTCATCCCCTGGTTACATGGGAGAGCTGGCTTGAAGCTGCCGGTTGGCTTGCGCTCATCTCGCAGGAGGAGCTGCACGTAAAGCAAGAGGACACAGACAGACAGACAGACACACACCCCTGCCGTAGGGTCATTTCAGTGTAGTGCGGATTACAGCAAAAGTGTTTCACCCTTCCGCAGGGTAAAGGATGTCCAATGCACCAAGAGAAGAGAAAAAGTCTCAGCTCTACTGCAATCATTAGTGGTAGGCAAATGCAGGCAGAGAAGTGCAGGCAGGTGAAGGATCTTGTTGTGGCTCACCAAATGAGACAAGGCCAAGAGATTCCTGCCGCTTGGAGTGTGATGAGGACAATGTTGAACCCAGCTCAGGCTTCCACCAGCATCCATTGTTAAGCTGCCAGAGTGCAGCATCGAAGGAGATTTCTGCAGCTCCCCAGACCCGACTCCCTTCCCAGCTAACCCAAGAGAAATGGGTCCCTGCCTAAATTTGGCATCAGGGCTGAAAAAAAGCCTTGGTATTATGATTATTTGCTATGAGACTGTGGCACTGCACTGTCCTCAGAGCTTTAATTTAGATGATTTAGGGTCCTTTTATTTGGTTTTAGCCCATTTACAATTGTAAAGAGGCTGTGAACCAAGACGCTGGTCTCTGCACGTATCGACAGAGCTGATCAATTGCCAGCTTCTGGGGGTATGATGTGGTTAGGCAGGAAAAAAACATCTTTTCTCCCTCCTAATTAGGTGCTTCATTTGGCTCTGCAGGCACACATGTTTTCGGTGGCAGGGGTGACATTTTCAGCTCACCAGGCTGATGACAGGGGAAGCAGAGCATGCCGAGAGCTGGGGCAGGCACAGAATTGGAAAAAAACCCACATTTCCACACCACCCCAAATGTGTTAATCTAAGATGCTATTTAATGGGTGCCTTGCACTGGCAAGGAACCCTTTAGAAACCTCCCTGCCTTAGCAGCATCCCATGTTTCACCTGATTGCTGACATAGAAAGCACCAGTGGTCTGGACACTAACTAATGTGTGGGTGTCGGAGAAGGCAGCAGAGGTGGTGGGAGCCAGCCGGCCGGGGCTCCCGCTCCCCTTGCAACCATCCCAGTGTTTGCCATCATGCTGAGAGGGAGTCGAGGGGGAAAAATCAGAAAAAGAAGCAGGTAGGGACTGGGCTGGGAAGATGAAAGTGCAGGGAAGGGGTGGAGAGCTCTGGCGTGTGCTGGGACCTGACCTGGAAACAGGCAAGAAGGAATCTGTGCATCAGCAAATAGGCAAAAATAGTTACACACTCAAGGAATGCCTGAGCAGCAAGAATGCAACATGCTGCATGTGGGAAGATTAGAGGCAAAAATACCACCGCGAGCAAATTGGCTCCATTATTCTCCCCTCCAGACTACCTTACCATCTCCTGTGCGTCTTTAATTAATTCAGCTGCTTTTAAAAGCAGGATATAGAGATCCCCTCATCCATCAGTCTGGGCAAGTGGCATCGCAGGCTGAAGCAGGCTGAGACGGGCAGCCTGGCAGAAGAGCCATGGTGCAGACAGCTCTGGGTGGCTCTTCTGCCGTGCCTCTGCTTGTCTGGGGTGGCCCGTCTGACCCACAGCTCTGTGCCCCAAGAGTCTGTGATGCTTTGGCCAGTGCCGCTGGGGCTGAGATGCGGATCCACATCCTTCAGGTACCTATTGGTGTCAGCCCCCGACCCGCAGCGCACATTTGCAATGGTTTTATTTATTCCTCTGTCTGTTGGATTTTAAATATGAAGTGTAGATCTAAGTGCCAACATCCTTACCAGTGCTAGTTAGAGCAACCAGAGTCTTTCTCCCAATCAGACAGACTCTAGGGATCTGTTTTCATCGGTTCTGTAATTCCACCTTCCCTGCAAGAAGACTCGGAGCTCCCAGTACTTTTACTGTGGGAGAAAACAAAACCTTTTGCAGTGAGCACACCGAGCTGGTTCTCCAGGCAGCCCCTGCTCAGTGGGATGAGGCACTTGCATCCTGGTGAGAACCCATGGATTGCAGCCCAGCTGGGAGGCATGCAGAGGCATACCCACTTCTTTGGAGTTGGGATCAGGATGTGCAAGTGTTGGAATCTGGCTGCGATTCCCTGTCTAACTAAAAGTGGACCTAGCAGTTGCTTTAGCATCGGGATTTAGAAATCTTTGCAAAAAGTTTTAAGGCCCTCAGCCAGGACATCAGAGGGAGGTTTCAGTCCAGGAGGAGTTCATTACAGTGCGGCAGGCTCCATGATGGAGCCCTGTCATCCAAATGCACAAGGGAACAGGCTTGGAGAGCAACCAGGTGTAGTGCTGCTGCCCATGCTACACGTGCGGAGACTGCTAATCCCTTCCAGCCCCAGCCCCGTGAAAACTTAGAGACCTGATTTCAACTAGGGGTGGAATAACTTTGGGGAAGGATGCTGTCCTGAGGTTACGGACATCTGAGCTTCCCAGGAGCCGACTGCTCAAGGGCTGAGCTTACAGCATGGCTTTCCAAGGTCATCCTCCTTTGGGGACTGGTTACTCTAAGGCTGTGCTCTGTAACTGGAGGGACATGGTGGAAAGCTGGAGGCTCTGCTGTCTTCGGCCATCCCAATGTAAGCCATACTTGCAGGTAAAACTCAGTGTCTATGACCCAGCATGGCAGAGCTAGACAAGTTGCTGTTGGGAAGTGCTGGAGTCAGCAGAGCCAAGTGTTATCTGTCTCGTGCTGAAGTTTCCCTGGTGATTATTCTGGCTTTATGCAATAACAGAAGCTTTTTGCTAAGTAGTACCAAATGCACCAGATTCTCGCAGCCCCACTGCAGACTGCCGTCAGCCTGGGTTTCTGGCACCCACTAGGGAAATGTGTGGGGTCAAGGCAAGGGGAGCACTACCACCCCCCAGACTGCGATCCAGTGGTGAGATATGCTGAAAGGTAGCACACAAGAAGCTGCTGGTGTTGTTGTTCTTGGTTTCCTCTGTTTTTTTTTTCTTACCATCTTCCAGATGCTGCAGAATCCCCAGATGCAGCCACAACAAAGTTCTTGCATTTTTTAACTTTAAAAAACATAATTGGGTAACTGAGAATAATGACTAAACAATGCAATAAATCATGTCTACACCTGGCCTGGAAATGGGGGGAGGGCGGTTCAGGGAGAAGTGTTTCTTCCCTCATTAATGAACAGAGCTGAAACATCGACACAAAATGCTCCCAGAGTCAGCAAATCTGTTCCAGCCCCCACCAGCGAGCCCGCGCAGGTCTGTGTGCTCCGGCCTTGGGGACCTGGGGACGGGAGTCACCATCACTGGGGCTCGGGGCTAAACTGCTGTGCAAGAGGGGGGACTTGTGGTGCTAAATCCCAAAGCCTTCCCTGTGACCTGGGCAGAATGGCAAACTTAAATAGAAATGTCACCGCTTTAATAGCTGAAGACATTTTTATGTCCCGGCAATAATTTTTGACTGCGCAGTGCCACTCACCTTTTCTGCTGTATAAACACAGCAAATAACCATTGCTACACTCAAAATGAGGTAATTATCTAGGACAGGAAACTGCGATAACTGTGCAGAAGTTGTTAATGTTCATTTTATTTGCTCGTTTATACAGCTAGCAAGACCTGCAACCCACCCCCAGCACAGAAATCCCCCGTCAGCTGAAGGGGCCAGTGTAGAGGTGACGGACCAGGGCTCTGCCAGGGCTGGAGAGCAGCGGAGCACAGGGAAATGCCGATTTTTCCCTTTCTTTCCATATTGCATTCCCGTGGCTTGGCTGGGGTCTCAGCAGCCCAGCTCTTGCCGCACCAAGGCTCCCTCTCTTCTGGTGTGTGGGGCAAAAAGAAGGATTTTTTGTTGGTTTGTTTTTTTTTTTCCCCCAGTACCTTTCTAAAGGAGATGGAGGGAGAGTGGCAGACCCTTCTGCTGCAGGACTGAGGCTTCTTCTGGCTGATGAAGTCCCAGACCGAGCAGCTCCAGACAGAGAAGGACACAAATGATATCAGCACTGTAGTTTTCTTTTTCTCCTAAATACGACTTTCGCCTTTTACACACAGAGCACGTGATGGGAGAGGGGAGGGAGGGGACAGCCAGAGGAGGGATGGGACCGGACAAATGCAGAGGGCTGTGACACCCTAGTTGTGCTCAGAGCCGTGCCCCCCACCTCACTGAGGGGAAGGGGTGGGAAGGACGGTGCAGCATGAGGGAAGATGTCTTGCACCCATCATCTGCATGGGACACTGTGGGACAGCCCATGCACGCTTCTCCAAAGAGACATCTGTATGCCCAGGCTCTGGGCCAGGCTTGCTCAGATGCTCTGGTGATATATTCTTCCAAGCTTGTACGTTTATCTGCTAGTTCAAAGCGAGATGCTTATCTCTTTGAGCCTCTTCAAGTTGACAGATGCTCTTATCTCTGCTGCTCTCTGAGTGGCTGCAGAGGCAGGGAAGTTTGTGGCAAAAATGCAAGCAAAAAGTTTTGGTTTGGGGAGGCTAAGCCTGAGGTGGCTTTCTGGGTCTTTATCTCTCATTTGTCCTTGATCAGACTTTCACTGACAATTCTGTCGGCCTGGAGCCTTCGAGGAACTCATGGCCATTTCTGTGTTAAACAGGCATGGGAATGCAGCCCTTTTTTCCAGCAGCCTTCGCCCACCATAGAACACACCGATCCACGTCCCAGTCAGGGTAGAAAAGCGGCCCATGGACACATGAAGGCCATAAGGCGATCGGCACAGTAAGGCAAATTAGAGGCATGAGTAAAAAAACTGCAATGAAAGCTCAATTTGGTTGATGGTCACGTAAAGGCCCCTTCATACACCTTTACAATTAAATATTTTGTTCTTCATCTGCTCTGATCTTAGCCTAAGCTCTCCAGCTTCTATGGCTTTTTCTTCCTGACCTTCTCCATCCTCATGCGAACAGCAAAGGGTGCTCAAGAGGCTGAGTGCGTGTGTCCACGGGCAGTTCCTGAAAGCTGCAAGGAAAACATAAACATAGTTGAAAAAAGTAATTGAAACTTATAACAGCGTTGATGAGTTTTCTCCTTGGCCTGCCATTAATTGTCAGGAAATAAATACCTTTATGGCTTCTGTAATTATGGCCTAAGAACAACGGAGAGAAAATTTCTATCATTAAACATATCCTCAAAGATTTCATGCCTCCACCTGCTTCCCTTAAAACACCACTTTCCCAGACTTTGCCCACCCAGCAGATACAGAAACAACTTTCCAAGACACGAGAGTCACCTCTAACCTGAAAAAAGTTGAAATTTTCCCAGTTCCTCAGCAGAACTTTGCCCCATTAAATCCACCTTGTACCATTGTATTGTCTTGAAGCATCATCCGTGTCGGGGCAGGCTGCTGTCCTCGTCTGCCCAGAGTGACCTGGGCACTTACGTGTCCTCCATCACACTTTGCAGCCGGGATGCTTGGAGCTTGGAGGAGGAAGTGTTTTAATGGCACATCTCTAAACATCATAGCCTTGCCCAGCTTCCCAGCTGTACGAAGGAGAGCCGCCGCTTTACCAACCTGCAGAGTGGCGAGAGCCATGGCTAATTTCGCATTTTCTGAAGTGGCTTGAGACCCTTTGGCAATGGCGCTCTCGGAGAGCAACGTGTTGCTGTATCTATTGTATTTATAAGCTTGTTAGTTGATTAACCACACTCGAATGCTGGCAGACCGATTGTTTCGCTGAGTGGCTTCAATAAGAGCCTGGAACAATAAGATGCACACAGACAAAGGTTTAAATGGATAATTAATTGTTCCAGCATGTAAAGTTGCTGTGCAAAGATCCCAGTGAATCAGAGTTTCCAATTTCCACTCCCTTTACAATATGACTAAACAGTAACACAGAAATCATGGGCTGGATTGGGAATTTTTTTAGGAGAGAGTGCCAGAAATGAGGAAACCGTAAAGTCTGAATGTGGGGAGACAGGGTACAAGGAAACTGGGGACAGTGGCAGTGGCAGCACAGGTCTGGTGGGGGTTTTGCCTGTGCCAGGACTGGAAGAACGTTTTCTGATGCTTATCTCCTCTGAATACTTACACGCCATTAGTTTGCACTCCCAGCTTCCTATTTGCAGTGATACCCAGAATGGCCGAAGTGACACTTTTCAGCTCTGAAACCTGAGTTGTGAGAGCAGGATGATGGTAACAGAGAATTTATCAGTGCCTTGGGACAGGTTGGGTGTAACGCCAGACCTTGCAGCATTCATGGCCTTCAGAGGGCTCCTGCCAGTGTCTTCTGGACAGTCTCAGCAGTCAATAGCTTGGGAGAAGGGAGTTAATGGCTGTTCACCCCGAGCAGGTACAGCGGAGATGCTGCGCTCCGGGAAGGGGCTGCACCACAAAGGGCCCAGGCTGCAGCAGGAGCCCCCCCCAGCTCCCACCCTGCTGGGCTGGCACCATGGTCCAGCCTCGCACCGCTCTCCCCAGGGATGGACCAAAGCAAAGGCAGAGCTGGGATGCAAATTGTCGCAGCTCTTCAACCCTGAAATGAGTTGGGGTGATCTGAGCAGGGGGGAAATCTGCTGGGAGCCTGGGGAGCACACCAACAGCCATGATTCCCTACCCAGCTCAGGTCGTCACCACATGCAGACAGAGCAGAGGAACACGGTTTAGTCTAGGTTTAGGTTAGTCTAGGTTTTTCTTGCCATTCTCCCTGCCTTGCTATCGCTCCGTGGGATGATTTGAGATATCTCTGCACGCCTCCCCAGGGATGGCCCAGAGCCAAGGCAGGGTCCCACAAGCTCCGGGGCACGTTTGCTCTCTGCCTGGTGAACCTGCAGAATTCATGTGGGATTTACCTCCCAGGGGTGGGATGGGGCCACTGGCTCCCGGCGGCTGCAGGAGCAGGGAAGCTGTAACCAGCCCTCCGGTGAGCCTGCGGGATGAATTTGCCGTGGAGCAATTTGTTTCCTGCTCTCCAGTGATAAAAAAGGAAAGGTGACAAAGCAGGCAAAGCAGTACGCCTGTGGACAGCCATGCAGCAGCCATGGAGGCTCTAATCCCTGCCTGGGAACGGGCTCCTCGCAGAAGGTGGGAGCTGATATCACGGCATCTTCTGAAGTGGCTGGAGTCAGTGCTGGGAATGTGATTGACCCCATAAGCTCATTTGGTGTGGAATGTCCTGGTGTGTGCCACTGCAGCTCTGTAATCGTCTCCTAATCCAAAAGCAGGCTCAGGGCATCTTGCACACTCAGAGAAAGCGCCTCTTCAAGGAAGATTAATAAAGCAAAATGAGAGAAAGAGAAGGGACAGTGAGGGTTGCACATCCCCGCAGAGGACAGTACTGCCAGGTGTTGTAAAGTGCCAGAGGGGCCGGCCACCTTCACCGTCCAGCTGAGCTGCCCTGGCACCACAGGCTCGTCACCGGCACTGGCTGTAGGGACCTGGCACAGGAGCATCCCCGCACCGGCAGATCTGCGGGGACAGAAAGCAAACTGCCTTCCCTGCTGGCATGGCAGTGCGCGCTGCCACGAGACAGGCAGACTGAAGACACGTGCAAACCACACTCACGTACGCTCAACACGCCAACATGCACGCCTCATGTTCACGTCCACGCGTTCGTTCACAGCGCCCTGATCTTCACACTGAAATGTCTGCCTGTTTCTCTCTGTTTGCTAGGTGCATTTTGACACCTCGCAAAGGCACACCCTGAGCACCAGTACATCCACGCAGCACACTCGGCATGCGCAAGCACATGGTCCCCAAGAGACTGGTGCACATGCACATGCTCACACGTACATTAGCAGCAGACACATGCTAAGCACACACACACATGCATATTAATCACTTTTCTCTGTCTGTCTCCCCCTCTCTCTTTTCTAAGCTGTTCTTAAAGCCAGAGAGATTAGCTGATCACAGCCAAATGCATGGTACAAAGCAGACTTCAATGGAGTCCGAGTATAATGGTAGATTACATTAGAGAGAACAGACAGACGTGTCCTTGTCATCTCAGGTTAATATGACTATAGATTAATGCTGTAGCTGTTGATTGTTATGGAAATCCCCCCATTTAGCTCGTTCCTAAAGCATTGACAGGTCTAGCCTTGAATTTGGAGCAGGGGTGGAACTTGTTAATGGATTTCATTTTCCTGCAGGAAGCCAAAGCATTTAAAGGGAGAGGGAGCGCAAATTTGCTGACTTTCTGGAAGTGTTCCAGTGTGCATTGAGTCAGCGTGGACATTTAATCCCTTGTTCAGATGCAAAGCAATGCAATGAGCCATGTTGGTCTTGCCTCTTTAGGAAAAAGGAGGAAGTTAGGCTTGGGGAAGTAACCTCTCCTGACCTGGGTACCGAATGTCTCGGGCACATCCCCGCTCCCTGTACGCAGACAGACATGTCACCGCACCTGCAGCGGGGATGTTTCTGCCAAAGCTGGTTGATTGACGCCAACTCAGGGACTGTAGCTGCTGCCATCCCTCCGCTTTGTTGTCGACTTGTAGTTGCTGTGTTTGTTTGCTTGCTTTTCCTGGCCGGGTGGGAATGCTCCATGTCCCAGCAGTGAGGCTCAGCCGTGCTGTTCTCTCCCTTTATAGCATTCCTCCTCTTTCATCGCTTTGTCGCTGTGCCCCTGAGCAATAGGAGAATATCCAACTGCTCCTGAGCAAACTCGGAATCTCTCTGTACATCCCTACCCTGATGAATTATTTAGGTTTCAGTGACTCATGGGGCAGCGAACACACGCTCTCCAAAACCCTGAGTGAAGACGGGCTCTGACGCCAGCATGCAGGGTGCGGAGGGATTGCTAGGGCACAGCCACCCTGAATTAAGGTTTGCTTTACAGGTATTTCTGTTACATTTAATACCACTGTCATCTCCCCTTTCCCCTTGCTTCCTCTCACTAGGAAGGATAATCAGTCCTTGCAAGATCGTCCAAGGAGCAGAAAGTTGCTCTTTGACACTTTCAGCATTACTTTTACTGCCTGCTGGGGACGTTCAGCGATATTTCATCACCAACCAAAAGGTCGCTGTTGCCTGTGATAAGTGATGAAATCCCACCATCTCCCCCTGCTCCCTTTTACAGCAGCAAAACAAACAAAATAGGAATGAAGCTGCTAGAAGTGCTATGGGTTTTTTCACAGTGCAGGTGGTCATTTTCAGAGCTGATGCTCACACTTTAATACAGCCCTTGGTGGGGGTCAGAGCAGCGGTGGGAGGTGGCTGTGAGCCCCCAACAGCAAAGAGAAATAACGGGGTTCTCACCACTTGCTGAGATCATCTTTTACGGAAGCCTGCTGTAAATTCGAATTTACAGAAGCAAGGACTGTGTTTTACAGCAATTTTGTACATTCCTAGCATCCAGGATACCCGATCTTGACAGGAGCTTTGGGATGCTACTGCAGCACAGGCGGTGCATAGTAATAATGCTAATGAATTCCCCCTTCCCTAATTGGTCCCCGTCCCGGGGCTTACATGTACTCGCTGTCCCAAGCCCTGCTCAGTGCTGTCAAACTGGCTCTTCCCTGTGAACCCTGGTTGCCTCTGCCCCACGGCCCGGGGCCGGGGGGGGTGTTGCTGTGGAGATGCCTTGGGGGGTCCCACATATTGGAGCCTGATTTCAGGTGGAGGAATAAGCAGCAGGAACAGCAGATGAGAGTCCGGAGAAACAAAGCTGTCCTTCTCATGCAAATGTCTCTGGTGGTGATGGGGAATGTGAGGGAGGGAAACATAGGGGTTCCTATAGCCGATAGAGATGCTGCATTGTTTCTAATTAATTAGCATGTTTTTCAAAGCTTTCCACGAGGCGTCAGCAGCTTTTTAAGGGCATTTTGCCAAAGAGCATTTAAATGGAAATCCCCCTGAGATACAGTATATTCTTTGCAGGGTCTTACTGGAAGGTAGATTCTTCCCAGGGGAAAACAGCCCCTACATCCTTGTTTAATTTGTGGGCTTATTTGGATCTCGGATCTGGGGGATTATCATGTGCTCCAGTGTGGGGCCAGCATTCCCACCTCCTGCAGCTGCTGCTCTGCAGCCCCAGGTCCTCCTCCCATAGGGATGCAGGATGGGTCACTGCTGGTCACTTCCATCTGCCCGTACCCACACAGTCACCCCCCAGGGTGGCTCCCCTGCATGGGTACCAACACACGCAGTGACTTTCCAAGGGAGCAAAATGCTCCTGTCCTTGTTGCAAAATGCTGGTGCCACAGTTTTGTCCAACAGTCTAAACGGATGGTGTTATCACCTACTGATGTCCCTCAGACCTTGTCAAGGGTTCATTGGGGCTGCAGTGCATCATTGTCCCGAAAGCAAGCATGTTTGAAACTGCAAATTTTAGAAGCATTGCCATCCCAGCCTCAGCTTCTCCTGCAGTGGGTATGAATCAAGTCCCCAGTGACCCAGCACGAGCGAACACCAGGAGAGGAGATGTGGTGGCTGTGCTCTTTGGCCCATGCATGCAGAGTGAAGGAGCTCTTGCTCTGGGTGCTGGGTGGATGGATGCATTCGTCACCTTCTCTCTTTAATTTGCCTGTAATCACACTGACACAACGTGTGAAATCAACCGAGGTGGAAAGAGAGGTCCCAGCTGAGCCTGGAGTGGCACAGCACAAACATTGCAAGTGTACATGGCAGCACTGTCCCAACAGTGGCTGAGGAGAGCCCAGGGGACAGTGCAAGTCACCAGGTGGCTGAGGGTTAGCTGGGGGGTTAGCATGCTTGTGCAATTCAGCAGGTCAGCCACAAGGAGATTTCCTGAAGATTTACAGTCTGAAGCCATGCACCAGCATTTGATAGTCCGGGTTATCAAAACCAGGTCCCTAAATCAGCATTTCATAGAATCATAGAAACATAGAATGCTTTGAGACCTTAAAGGTCATCTGGTTCCACCCCCCTGCCATGGGCAGGGACACCTTCCACCAGACCAGATTGCTCAAAGCCCCTTCCAACCTGGTCTTGAACACCTCCGGGGATGGGGCATCCACAACTTCCCTGGGCAACCTGTGCCAGTGTCTCACCACCCTCATAGTGAAAAATTTCTTCCTGATATCTAACCTAAATCTACCCTCTTCCAGTTTGAACCCATTACCGCTCATTCTACCACTCCATTCCCTGATAGAGAGTCTCTCCCCATCTTTCCTGTAGGCCCCCTTTAGATACTGGAAGGCTGCTATAAGGTCTCCCCGGAGCCTTCTCTTGTATAGGCTGAGCAACCCCAACTCTCTCAGCCTGTCTTCACAGGAGAGGTGCTCCAGCCCTCTGATCATCTTTGTGGTCCTCCTCTGGACTCGCTCCAGCAGGTCCATGTCCTTCTTATGTTGGGGGCTCCAGAGCTGGATGCAGCACTCCAGGTGGGGTCTCACAAGAGCAGAGTAGAGGGGGACAGTCACGTCCCTCGACCTGCTGGCCACACTTCTTTTGATGCATCCCAGGATGTGGTTGGCTTTCTGGGCTGCAAGCGGACATTGCTGGCTCATGTTGAGCTTCTCATCAAATTCTCAAATTTGGAGATGCTAATAAAGTAGCCTGATCGTCAGAAGCAATGAGAACCTTGCAGCACCACCCCACCTCTCCTGAATACAAATGCAGATTCAGGCAGATACCTTTCCATATGCAGCTCTGAAAAGAGAGGACAGTGGTTACAGGTCCCGGTGCTCATCTCATGGATGGCCAGCTGGACATTCTTTCATTAGATTAAGATCGTTCTGGAGTCTGACTTTGCCCTTGCCATTTTCTTTTCTGACCATGTGGCAATTCAAATGTTGCTTTCCAAAAAAGATTGCAACTTTCCAAGCTGAAGGTCTCAATGACATGCCTGAAACCAAATTGCTGTATCCGACGCGAACACACACATTTTCTCATACAAAGGAAGTTGCAATTTTGCTACTTTCACCAAGGACAAGGAATTTCATATTGGTTTATTGTGCAGGCATGCGTTTGTGAGATTTTCATGGCCCTGTGATTTATGCCGGGGCCTGAGTTATAACTCACATTTCTGTTTAAAAGCTAAACACTCTAATAGTGGTGGCTATTACTGTCATCACGTACCAGCCGCACTTCTGAGATTCAATCTAGCCAAAGCTGGCCTACGTGATATTATCTGTGTATTTGTCTGCCTGATGGAGCTGCCTTTATTTTTTCTCTTCCATATATTGCTGTCTCAAGGACTGTTTTCCAAGCAACAATTCATGTCATCAGTGAAAACAATCAAACTCAATTTTATTTTTGGCAGAAATCAAATGCTAAATGAGATCTCGGAATCATAAACAAGAGTGATGTAGACAAATCGGAGGGAATTCAGAGAAGCACAGCATAGATGATTAAGGGGCAGGAGGGACTGGCTGATGGGGAAAGATTAAAAGAAGTAAATACTTACAGCTAGGCTAAGAGAAGACTAATGGGGAACATAATAGCTGTCTAGGAATATCCAAAGGGTGTAAACACTGAAAGGAAAGAAGTATTGTTTGGAATGGACCAAAAGCAATGGAGCTAAGAATAAAAGTGATGAAACTCAACTAAGGCAAATTCAGCCTGAAGACCTGCATAGATTTTCTTTGTTTCCACCGATATGCAGTGCCACAGACTTTCTCAAGGAAAGCGGGACAAACACTGTTGCTCGAGTGCTTTGATTCTGCAGAGGAGAACATCCTTTAAATAAATAATTTGCACTGGAACATTTCAGCTTTATGCTATCTTTCCTCGTAACTAGCCGAGATGAATGAATAATCCATGATGGATAGCTTACTCAAAGAATTTTGCCTCTGACATTGCTCACAGTTTGCCAGTGAATGGATCGCACTTTCCTTGAATTCATCTAATACTTCAGGTTATCCAGTTCATTTTTCTTGGCAAGCGGTTTTACTCTAAGGACTGACTGCCCACAGAGAGCTGCGAGTGCTCGGTGTGCAGCCCCAGGAGCCGTGCTGGATGGCAGCGGTGGGTCGTGTAAACCATCCTCCTGCTCTGAATTTAGATGAACACAACTCTTCTGACCAGGAGGACTGGAAGGAGGCCACTGGAGGTTTGACTCTGTTGGGAAGAGAATCCTTTAGGGAAGCAGAGTAAATAAGCAGAAACAGAGTATTTTACAAAATGAAAGACCTTTTCCTCCTGGGCAATGCCAACTTACTGAGCAAGGGGGAAAAACCGAAACAACCAAAGGTACTGGTTAAACAGGCTGAATTGCCTCATTGCTCTCAGGATTTGCAGAAAGACACATGGTTCTTGCTTTGTGAGTATGGTGATATCCTGCTCTGACGTGCAAATGAGCTCCGGTGAGGAGTCTGGTACTCTGCCCTCCTTTGTTAGGAGGTCACATCCCACCTACATGGTCTACATGTGATGGCCCCTCATTTTCCAAGTCACTGAAAGCAAATAATTGGATGTCAGCACAGTTTTCATTCCTAGCTCTGTAACGGGCTCTTGGGTCCTTCTCTGGCTTGCTTGCTCAGTTCTCTGCAAGGACTCTGGAAGCGAGACTTGCAGAAATACTGTATCTGAGCTCAATTAATCAGCATCCCATAAAAGTACTGACTGCTTTGATTGCCTAGTAAAACATGTAAGGTGGATAAAAATAATTGTAATAGCAAGAGGTGGAGAAACATGGCTGGCTCATAGCTGTGTTAGGGCCCAAGGCATTGCCCAGCCGCTGCCTCCAGCAGGTTTTCTTCTTTCCAAATGTGTTTTTTCTGGTACAGAACACATCAGCCACAACAGGAAACAAATCTGGACTTAGCAGATTAAAGTTTAAATTCGGCTACAGTCCCACAGATTTTTCCTCTCAGGCTTTGGTTAGTATAGCTAATTAAACTGCAGGCACATGAGCTGGTGAACAATTAATGCACGCTTTCTAAGCACAGCCAAGTAGCAGCACTCCCTCTGCAACACGCAGCCCCCTTTGGGGTAAGTCTGACGCTGTCGGAAACATCTCAGCAACACCACGAAACAATTTGGGATCGGAAGTGACAAAGAACATGTTGTCCTAAGGCAGCATGGAGCTAGGAGGTAGGATGCAACATATTGCTGTGGACTTGTATATGACCACAGTGGTCATAAACTCAGCTTTACCTCTGAAAAATGGTGTTTCAGCTGGTCAGTGGCCTCTGCTGCCCTGCCGGGTGCTGGTTCAGTAATGAGTCAGGAGATGGACAGCCACCTAATGTCATCAGCTACACCCCTTCAGTGCTCATGTCCTTCTGAGCACTGACTCTGGTGGCTCTGGCACTGAGCTGGGCAGGCCGGTGGGGCCAGGCAGCCTGGCTGGTAGGTAGGAGACCCTATGTCTCTCTGACATGGCTGATCCCAGATCCCTCCTCCCCACACCTTCCCCTTCATCCTGCTTTGCTCTTCTGCTCCTTCTCCTCTTCATAGAAAGAGAAAGACAGGGGGCAGGGGGGAGGCAGAGTTTTAAACACAAGCCAGCAGCAATAGCTTTGAGCTGGGCACTAAAACATCCAGGAGAAACGCTTGTCTAGGGCTTTTCACTAGACCATTTCAAAGGAAACCGTAAGTTGCTGAGCTGTGGAAAGGCGCTGCTTTGGAGAGGACAGGTCATGATCTACTCTCCCGAATGCAGCTGTAAATCTGGAGCACCACCTCTGAAGCCAATGTAGTTCATTGGGATTTACCGCAGCGTGACTGTGAGCAGGACGCTGCTCCAGCGCTCGCTGAACTAAACTCACAAGGTCAACTTGCTCTGGGCAAAACCAGAGGATTTTCAGCAAAGCTGCCAGCAGTAGAAGCACCAGAGTGCTTAGAAAAATGAAAAGTCCCCTGTCCTTTGCCACTGCAAGGCCTCCCCTGGGACCCAGGGATGCAGAGGGGATGTTTGTCTTTCAAAGGAAGACAAGTCCTGGCCCCAGCTCATGTTGTCAAGAGCTCCTGGGTTTCAGGTCTGACTGGGGATGTTCAGTCCATTGGCAAAGTGGCAGCTGTTTGGATTACTTAAGAATTTGCAAATGGGCTGGTTACCTGGCACTGCTGGTCAGCACACAGCCAAAAACCCTTTGTCAAATAAACACCAGCCAGGATCCATCTGGAGGCCCACTAAGATGTACAGAGACCTTCTGGACCAGTTGCTCCAGACCATAACCCAGGCAGGTCCCTGGCCTGCATCTCCTCCAAGCCCTGCTGTCTGCTCCAGGCTGGGATGCCATAAGCCTCTCTGTGGGCTTTGCAAAGGAGACTCTTTCCCCACTTCACACTCCTGACCCATCGCTTCCCTTTCCTTCCTCCCACCAGCATTATCCTTTCCCGTGCCAGGGTGGCCAGGTTTGAACTTCAGCATCTATTGGCTCTTTCCCTGCCTGCACAGGTGGCCCTACCACTGCTTTTTGTCCTACCCTGAAAGAAGAAAAACGAGAGTTGCTTCCTCTTCCCAACTGACTGCAGCTCTCCTTTGTCGCTTTTCTTCCCCGAGTCAGGAACCAAACTGAAGACTCAGGAGATGGGTCCGTGCTGGCAGCATGGCTCAGAAGCACCATGAGCTGCTGTCACAGGCATCACCGATCCTGCCCCCATGCATGCCGGTGCTGGTCCCAGCCTGCCCCTAACGCCCTCCTGATTTCCAGGCATCCGTGATGATTTGCACATTTTTCTGTGTAAACACACCTCGGCCACAGATGCTCAATTCAGCCTCGGCTCTTTGCCACGTGTCACGCTGGTGCTGCACGGGGATGCCGCTGAGCACGGACTCCCCCCGTGCCTCTCCCAGCTGAAGGTCATCCCAAGCAGATGCAGCTGTACAGTGTGTGCCAGGTCCCCCGAGGCCCACAGCGTTGTTCCAGCTCCCCAAGTGGATGAGCTGAAACTTTTCAGGGAAAAGAATAACAAACAGGGAATACTGAAAATTAAAACTGCCAGCCCATGTTTTGGTCAAATAACATTGGCGTAACAATGAATGAAATGGGTGGGAATCATGGATCTTCTCAGGGACAAGCACAGGGTGCCGGCATAGCTGCGCCGGCAGTGCAGGAGCCGGCCCCGTGGCCATGGCTGTGCTCCATGGGAAAGCTGCCTCTACCTGGGGGATGCAGGGAGGCACATCAGCCGCACCAGGCAGTGCCAAGTGGACAGCCACCATGTCTGTCACCTGTACCACTGTGGGGACACCCTTGTGCCCACCATGATGCTGCTCCAATTAGGGAGATGGCACTGGGAACATAGAGCTCTTTCCCCAATGGTACGGGGCACTGCAGAGCTGTGCCCGGGGTGCAAGAGGACAGACCAGCACTGCTCTTAGATCAAAAACCTTTCTTTTATGATTCAGGAACACTTTTCTTTTTCTTTTTTCATGACAAATGGTTTTGTGCTGGAAACAAGTTAGTTTTTATGAAGAAATGAATCACCATAAAGGTTTTCCTGTAGAGTCTCTCATTCCCTCTGACCCTATTTAAATATGAGGATAAGAAGAGGATACCTCAAGATGGTCCTGCTCCTTTCATCTGTGCTGGTGGGGAAGGTTGCCTTATTTCTCCTCAGTCATCCCCCTGCCCTAGCAGTGGTCTGAGAGGGACACAGTTACCCCCCTCTGGCCCTAAAAAAATAGACAAGAAGCTCTGGGACCCACAGCAAGGCTGAACCACCCAACACATTCTTGAGTCCTCCTTCTCCGTCTGTTATTTCCCCAGCTTGGGGTTTTGGGGTTGTGGGCTGCTAGGCATCCAGCTCCTGCACTTGGGATGCAGGGGCATGGGATGCCCCAAGCAGGTACATCCTCATGCCCAGAGGTGACAGCCTCTCCATCATCCTTTGCTTGAGCCCCAAAGCCAGTGGGGTGGCCCGGGGTGGGAAGGAGGGCTCCAGCACTGCGGGTCCTGCCGCAGGCTCACCCAGGCTGCTCGGTGTGGAAACCCAGAACAACACAAATAGGAAACACATTGAGGATTAGTGGGAGAGATAATAACAACAGACGGGGCCCGGCCTGGCCTTGATTACTGCAAAATCACAGCAATCGCTGCTGTTTATAATTCCAGCAGAAGCAGTTCTTTTTTTATTGTATTTTCTTCTTGATTGTGTTTTGGGTTTTTACTCCCTCTATTGTGGAGTTAATGGGACCTTCACATGTAGTTTAGGATCAAATCTGGACCTGAGAGGGAATCACCGTAATCCGATTACATGGGAATGTCCCCCAGATCTGAAGCAAGTAACAGCTTTAATTACACTCGACCTGTCCTAAAATTGTATTCATTTATTTTTGTTAAATAAACAGAAATATTTCAGTCCTATATGTCTTGGATTGTTATTAGTGAGATTAGGGCCTTGGTCCTGCTGTTGCACTGGGAGTGTCTGATGGCAGAGGGCACCTTAGATAATCCATCCTCAGGTACGGCAGTAATTTCTCCCAGGCAGTACATGCAGGGTGACAATTTGGGCAATAAAACCAGCAAGGTGATATTTGAGCCATCGGCAGAAAATGCAGGTACTCCAGTCAAGCATGAGGGTTTATGGGGTAAGTTGTGCCCAGGGATGGCTCTGCACGGCTGCAGCAGGCTCAAGCCTGGGTCACGCTGCCGAGCACGGATGCTGCAAGGAGAGGCTGCAGACAGTTCCCAGCCCTCTACCTTGTGCAGATGGCTTTTCCTCTACGCTACCTTCTGCACATCTGCGTGTGCTCGTGTTCTCAGGCTCTTCTGAGGAAACACTAACCACCACTCAGGGAATCTGGTGATTTCTCAAAAGAGCTAAAAACCCTCCAAGCAATTAAGGCAACTCCTGGCCCAGCCGGTGCTCACTGCAGAGACCACCTTGGGGGCGGGCGCCGGTCAAGTGGCTCCGCGCGGGGCAGGCTCAGCCGTCTGCTGCGCTGCGGGATGGCAGGCACCGATGCTCAGCGATCCAGTGACGGTTCTTTTATTTGGCGAGCTGGCAGAGAGCCCACAGCGAAGGCTGAGGATGCCAGCTGGGCTGGTAATCCCTAATGCAGCTGTGGCAGTTGGGAACATATCGAAGTATCACAAGATGGTGAGGGTAGGGGGTTTCCATCATTTTAGTTGCAAGACGGCTGTCTTCATCTACAGATAGAAGTATTGAGTGCTGTCCTTCTGGAAGAAACAGCCATTAACTGTGCACGGGGATCAGGCTGAGAAAAGAGGTCCCTCTGCTTTCTGTGCAGGAGTTCAGCCTAAGAAACGGACCCTTTCCTCATTGCCGCTCCATCCATCCCTTTTGTCCGTCTCAATCTATTTTGTTTTTCTGTTCATTCATCTCTACATCCTGCTCCCCCCGGCCCTGCCTGTCAAATTTTGCTCTCCCTTCATACCTGGAAAGACTGAATTAGAGGGTTTTGAAAACCACTTTAAAAGACAGCCATCACCCATTGTTTTTCCAATGGCATATGGTGATAATAACAGTGCAGCAGCCCCAGACCTCCTGGCTTCAATTACTTTACAGGATCAGCTAATCCCAGTTAAAATTACCTATGTAACTGAAGAATAATTGTAAACCAGGCTCTCTCCTGGACTCTGGTTTTCTGAAAAATCGTTACTGAGTTGCTCCCTGTGCCAAGGCTGCAGAGGGATCAGCGGATGAGTAACAGGCTCCAGGAGATGCTGTCCAGGAAGATTGGTTTCTTTTCCCTTTCAAAGCAAACTCCAAACAGATGGCCACTTTTTTCCCTATGGCTCTATGAAGCAGACGGGATTGAAGAGATAGAAGGAAGAGGAGATGTTTCACAAGTTTTTTTGCCTGGGTAGAGCTCCAAGGATTGAACTTCCCCCAGGATTGTCCTAGCTTGACAGACCCGTCATGAGGAGGCTGATGCGGAGGTTTGCTCAGGAGAGCTCTGCCAGCGTGATCCTGCCGTAAGGAGGCTTGGAGCAGTGTCCCTGGGGCAGGCGTGCCACCCACGCCGGTCCAACAGGACAAAACCATAGCAGAGCCCCAAGTCCAAGTAAACAACACATGAGGCTTCAGGTAGGATCGAGGATTGGTTTTGTCTGTCATCAATTTTATCTCCCTTTGTTGTTCTCGGCCACAACAGAAACAGGGGGAGAAATTAATTGAAACATAAATAAGTAGAGACAGCCCATTCCTGCACGACATGAAAGGGACTGGGTCTGGCACCCCCAGGAGATCTCCTCTTGCTGGAGTCTCCCTCGCCTTTGCAGTCTCAGGACGTCTGGTACTTCCACTGAGCAAATCCACCAGTTACCATGACGAGACAGGATTCTTCTCTACATGGCAGATAAATCTCTCCCAAACTGTGTTCTGGTTTGATTCCTTTTACTCTTACAGTAACTTTCATGACAGTTTCTGCAAATTGTTCCTTTTAAATCTAAAATTTCCTGGATCTAACCCAGGTCTCGAAGAGGTCACCTCCTCATCACCCATCCCTATTGCCAGCTTTGCCCTGGCATTTGGCGTCCTGAGTTATTTCACCACCTGCCTCTGATGAGCAAATGTATTTTCCCTGGCAGTTTTGTTGCAGGCCTTGATGAAGGATCAGACAGACACCGATGGCACAAAGACTCAATAAACTTTATTAACTCCCTGACAGGCCTAACACACTCCTTGCAAGACTCCGTTATAGCCCCAGGTTCCAGGCGTTGCTTGGTGCATCCTGCAGAAAACCCTAGTCCTGACGTTGTTTGGCAAAACTTGTCAACAACTGCAGATCAGATCTCTTAAAAAAAAAAAGTCAGGTATATTCCAAGAGATATCATCTCTTCAGGTACCGCCAAGAATAGCACGCATTTAATCCTAAGCACCGCACATAATTCTTCCAGCCTGCTGTGGCAGACGCTCGCCGCTCCTGAGCAGCAAGCTGTGGTGGGGCCATGTCACCGTTGCGATGCAGATATCATCGAAGCAGTTCTGGCTGCCCTCCGGCCTCCCAGCCCAGTGACTGAGAACACCTCGACATGCTTGAGCATGCCGCTGTATGGATGGCTGTGTTGTTAAGACAGAAAATCAGCTCTGCCAACTAGTTCTCATAGCGAGGGCATGGCAGCAAAATTTGAGGCTGTTCTTAAGTACAGTGATGAGCAGCAAAGCCCCGCTGCCAGCATCCCCCACAGGTCCCACCTTCACCCTGGGGCTCCCGGCCTCCACTTTTTTTTTGCTTTTGCAGCCCAGGGTCTCTGGAGCATCAGCAGTGCCACGTGTCCTTGGGACATGGCAGCACGCGGTGTGTCCAGTCTCCTTCTCCAGGGCAGAGTTTGCGCAGTGTTAAAACTGCTCTGAAATGAGTCCCACTGCTGATGCAGGGGACGTTTTTGGGGCTGGGTCCTGGGTTTGCTCAGCAAGCAGCATCCAGTCCCTTTGTCACAAATGTTGTCACTCAAGAGGAAAGCATCTCTGCCCCTCTTCCCATGCACTCACAGTGTGTGTGAGATGCACACTTCTCCCTCCCAAGACAAGGGTTTGTCAGTGCAGGGGAGGGGGGAGAGGGGGACTGTCCATGCAATTTACCTAATTAAAACAAGGGTTATCTCTAAATAGCATAAGCACACTTGAAATGTAAAAAGCAACAATACAGTGTACAGCCTCTAATTGCACAGCAGCTTAAATAAAGGTTTGTATTGTCTGGAGTTAGCCAAATACTTTTGCAAAGAAAGATAAAATGGGAAAATAGTGGCATGATCAATGTTGCTATTTGGTCCTCCTCAAATTGTTTTTCTCCTGTAAGTGTAGCCCAGCATTTCTGTTACCATTATTACTCTCCCCTATTTTTCAGTCTGGTTTATGAAAGCTATTGATCCATCAGATGCTTGAAGATCCAGCTTCCCTGGCTGGGATGTCTCATCTGAGGCCATTATAGACTCTGCACACTGCAGTGGTTGAGGATCAATACAGTCCTAGGCACGCTCACATGCTAGCTGAAGTGTAACTTAATTGATATGTTGGTTAGAAGATACTCAGGGATACTCACAGGGCAACCGGTGCATCTGAGGGAAAGGAGAGCGCGCGTTCGCTGGTTTGAATCGCTTCGCAAAGCGCAATTGTGACAGCCAGCATCCAACTCAGCTGCTAGACTTGCCTTAATGATATTTGATTTGCCTCTTACCAGCAGATAAATAATTGTATAAGGCCAGGAGCTTGCTCGGAGGAAGGATGAGGGGGAAGGCAGAGCAATTTTTTATTTCCAGTCCCAAACTTGTGATGCTTTCCTGGGAGAGGAGTGAGGCCGCGTCTCTGCGGGGGACGGTCTGCCTTCCGCCTGCCAGCCTGGTCGTTTTTCTCAGCACCCGTCACCGAGTAACTAAATGTGCTGATAATTGTATGGGGGGAGAGAGGGGATTTAGAAGATTTTCACAAGTTATCTGATATGGATGTACATGAGTTTATTTTAAATACAAATCCCGGTGTGTTTTAGCTACTTCTGGGCTGTGCTTTTGGGTCTGAACAAGCTGCAGTCAGTGCAGGCTCTCAGGAAGGAGAGAAAGGTGTCCTCGAGTCATCTCGAAGTACTCCACCTGGACTACTTCACCCAGCTCTGGAGCCCTCAGCACAAGAAGGACATAGACCTGTTGGAGAGGGTCCAGAGGAGGGCCACAAAGACGATCAGAGGGCTGGAGCACCTCTCCTGTGAAAACAGGCTGAGAGAGTTGGGGTTGTTCAGCCTGTACAAGAGAAGGCTCCGGGGAGACCTTATAGCAGCCTTCCAGTACCTAAAGGGGGGCCTACAGGAAAGATGGGGAGGGGCTTCTTACAAAGGCATGTAGGGCTAGGATGAGGGATAATGGGTTCAAACGGGAAGAGGGGAGATTTAGATTAGATATCAGGAAGAAATTTTTCACTATGAGGGTGGTGAGACACTGGCACAGGTTGCCCAGAGAAGTTGTGGATGCCCCATCCCCGGAGGTGTTCAAAGATCAGGTTGGATGGGGCTTTGAGCAACCTGGTCTAGTGGGAGGTGTCCCTGCCCATGGCAGGGCTGTTGGAACTAGATGGTCTTTAAGGTCCCTTCCAACTTAAACCATCCTATGATTCTATAATCTTTGCATTCCAAAGAGCATGTGGAGCCTGGGATAGGACCGAGGTTGCTCCTAATCCCACATATCAGAAAAACCCCAGTAGGATTGCTGCTGGGGTCCCTGGAAATCTGGCCATCTCCCATCCCCAACCACACGCTCTCCCTACCCCGGAACACCTCCTGCCCCCTAGTGAAACCAAATCCATACCAGCCAAAGCTTTTACAGTGCAGGGCTGTGTCTTCACCTGGTCAGGGTTAGGTCCCTGTCTTCATGCTGAAATTATTTTGTATATGCAGAATAATTTGTCAAGAGATGGCATACGGGTTCTTACCAAGTCCTGGACCACTCTTGCGCAGATGAGCAGCTTGTCTCTTCCTTGCCTGTCTCCAGGTGTTCAGGACTCTGATGTTTTTACAGACATTTCCCGTGAACGTGTCTGTATTTTAAGTTGAAAAGAGAAATAACTTATGCATTGTCCCTTCCTGCCATCAGCAAGCACATGCGCTTGGCCAGGACTTTGGAACAAACAAAGCAAGACTTACCTAGAAAATACATCTCAGGTTTTCATTTGGTCTCTCTGCATTGGGACAGAAGACCAATAAAGGTCTTGCACAAGAAATAAAGGTGTTTTATTTCAGATGGAGATTGATAGCCCAATCTGAGTCCATGTGAGTAGCAAAGTGGATGGCAATCTACTTTCATTTTGGAATTAATATTAATTCCAAGCAGATGAGGGCAAGCAAGGCACACACTGGGGTTATTTGCACAGTAGATTGAAGGCTCAGTGATGTGGAGACATCATTGAGCTTTAATTCCCTTTGCTGCTGCCACTCCAGAAGACTATATTGTCACTGGTGGGTCAAATGGAGGCAAGATATATCTATGGCTTTGTCACCCTTTTGGTGTCTGATAGACCTGACTGGCACCTCGGGAAGGACAGGGAGAAAGGGATTGCTTTGTCTGGAAGAGATATTAAGACCTCAGAAAGGCAGGTACCTCCCCCTGCCCCAGGATTTAGGAAGCTGGTAGCTTTTCAAACATAAATGGTCTTTCATCTGCAGCACCGTGCCAGTGCTCAGAGGAGCGTGGTATAAATACGAAGGCAGAGAGCTGGAATAACTTACCAAGACCTTGGTAGCTCCTTGCTGGCACAGAGGAGCTAATGTGTTTTTTGCCTGTGGACTGGCAATACTCTATTCACTGTTGGAGATTTCTAATGGGGTCCCCCTCAGTTCTGCTCCCAGCCTTTCAAACCAGCGGTATCCTTTTGTTTGCAGAAAAAGACAAGTGGCTCTGGAGAGAATGCACATTTGTAAGGATTTTTATCATCCTATTGTGCGTGTTCAGGGAGCCAGCGGGAAAAGTTGAAGAGTTTATGGAATTATGTTTTCAAGAGGATATATGCCAAGTGGTGGCACCATATTAAGTCTCTCTGCCTAGAGGAAAAGGGAGAGGGGTCAAGGTGGGAGCCTCTCTCTCATCCCTTCTACAGAAGTCATTTGAGATCTCGATGGGTTGAGAGGGAGAGACAAAAGGACAGACCCATCTTCATTGCAGACCGGCTTGGTAGGTACGTCATTGCTGCTACAGGCAAGCAGTGATATTAGCACACTCATTAGCAAACAGATAGACAAGGGAAAAGGGAGCTTGGGAAGCTCCCGGGTATATCTCCTTCAGCACTAGGAGCTCACGGCACAGGGGGCTCCACATGACAAGTATGCCAAATGAATTTTTTTTTCTCTCTTCCACTTGCACACATAATACATATATTTTAGATTTGCATGTATGTATGTACAAAAACTCCCTAGTGCTGGCAGCCCAGCAGCAGGTGACTCCGGAGACTCCCAGGGCTGGGACACCGGGCTGTGCCTGCGGGCACTGGGTGCGTGGCTGTGGCTGTGCAGGCAGCAGCAGCAGCAGGGCTGTGCTGCCCACGGGCGGGCAGGGGATGCTGCCAAGCTGCACAGGCACAGGCACAGGCTGCCATGATGGTCAAGTTGGCTTTGGGTCGTTCTTTCCAATACCCTCGGTTTTGAGATGCTTGATAAGAATATTCAAAGTCAAACCAAAGGTCTAACGTATTTTTGGCTGCAGTAGAAATAATTATCCCCTCTTCAGCCTGGCTTCTGAAGTCAGTAGCTTGTAACAGCTGCCGGAGGAATTAGTTCCAAATGCAGGAAGCTGTACGGGCAGAGGATGGAGATTTTGCTCACCCAAAGCACAATGCTATCCACCCACCAAAGGAGCAGAGAGGGTGTCCTGGAGTGGGATGGAGCTGGCAGCACCCCAGATCAGAAGCATCTATTAGCAGGGCGAAACTGATGTTGGGCAGGGGATGAGCTAATTCCCCTTTCTGAAACCTTGCTGGTTGCCTGCCCAAAATGCCTACCTTAGATAATCTGAAATGAATGTCAGACTTTATCCACAAATATGAAAGCATACATGCAGAAAGCATAATTTGATTTCATTCTTAAAAAGAGGGAAATGTGGGGCAAAAAGGCTTTTAAAGCATGGACTCCCCTTGCAGCAGAGCACTGTAAGCCACACAGGTCACCACGCAAAGCCCCCAAAGGGTGATGCTGATGCATGCTGGGGTGGGCAGACCTTGGAATGAGCCCCCCAGCTGAGGGGCAGAAGCAGTGCCCTGTGGATGGTGTGTGTGCCCAGGCAGAGCTGTCTCCTGCAGCCTGGCCACTGCCTCCAGCATTTGATATTCACACTGCTCAGGGACCGGCCACCAGCCCGGTTACTTTTTATTCTGTGTTTTGAATTACATCACCAAAATTGAAAGCTGTTCATAGGAAACCTTCAATCTGAAACCAAGCAGAATTATTCTGTTAAACAGGTTACTATGAAAAATTCAATCATGCTCCAGAGGTGAAGGTGGCATCTATTATAAATATCAGAAGGGTTTTGCTAAAGGGGAAAAAGTTTGAGCTGTAATGGGAGATCCATGTCCAGAGCGCCTGACCCAGAGCCACTGCTGGTGTCAGAGACAAAATGTTTTCCCTAAACTGCTTCTAGAGATCAAAGACCCACGGCACATACAGCAGCTGATCATTCACATCTTCATCCTCCTGTCCACCCATTGTTGCCCACAGCATTGGAGCTGGTGAGGAGCGCATCCCTATCCACCCCTCGCAAAGCAGTCAGACTTACCCAGCCCAGGAGAACCTTATTTCACAAGGTGGCAATTAAAATTTTATGCTCTGAGTTTTCCCTGAATGATTTTAAAACATCTTTTCTGATGACTTCCTAGTAGCAAGTTGAGTAAATTAGAATCCGAGTGCAATCAACATCCTTAATTCAGACGCCAGCCTGGGGTCCGCCGGGGAGGCTGCATCTGAGCAAGCTCTGCCTGCCTAAGAAGGTCAAGGGCTGGGTGTCCTCGGAGGCTTTGCCCTTGGAGTATTGTCAGGGAAGAAAAAGAAACACCAGAAAGTAGGACACAGTCCCCCAAGTAGCATGAAAATCCCGCCCTGCTCAGCAAACTTTACTTCTTTCCCTCATCTGTATGTTTTCTGTCACATCTGAGGAGATGTGACTTTGATGATATATGAATAAAGGAGCAACAGCCAGCAGTCGTAACAAAACCATCCCGCTCCCCTCTGTGTGGCCGCAGGGAGCAGGGTGGAGGAGTGATGCTCATCCCCCAGTGGTGGAGCCAGGTGTGGTGTAAGGTCATTCCTGCCAGTGGTCAGCCCTGGCATCGGTCTGGTGTAAAGAGCTGGTTCCTTGGGTCTGCTCGGTCTCCTCCTCTGCCACGGCATGCCTTGATGATGCCCACTGCTCCAGGTGGCTTTATGTTCCCATGTCCACCTGCCATACTCAGTGACATTTCTTGCACAGGAAGGTGTACATGGGGAATATTGGCCTCTGGGTTCTCTGCACTAACCCT
Source organism: Burhinus oedicnemus (assembly GCA_008921705.1). Classification (NCBI taxonomy): domain Eukaryota; kingdom Metazoa; phylum Chordata; class Aves; order Charadriiformes; family Burhinidae; genus Burhinus; species Burhinus oedicnemus. Next base: position 167,786 of record VFFE01005648.1, read on the forward strand.
GTGCCCTGCAGTGAGGCCCCTGGCAGGATCCAGGTCCTGGATTTTTGCGTGGTGGAGCAAGCTGGTCTACTCAACCACCCATGCTTCACCCTGGCGCGGGGCTGTGCAGTGCTCAACTGGGGCTCAGGAGACACCAAGGACCTAGAGAAGGACTCATACCTGGGACCAGCCGAGGACATAGGCTCCAGCATGGGCCACATCTCCACATGCTCACAGGGACGTGCCATGTCTTCTGGCACCAGGGAGGCTCCATCCGGGCATCTTCACAAACACGAAGCAGTTGTGAAACTCCCTGGAGCACAGCCCTGAGGCCAAACCTTTGGAGGGAGACAATCCCGTTACACAAGGAAAGGGGTGGGAGAGTTTTTCTTTCCAATTAAAAGCTCTGATAGGCTGCAGCTGCAGAGGAGCAGGGTTGTTTCCCCCTTCCCTGGTGTGCACAGGCAGGGCTGGGATGGGCCCAGCCTTTAATAAATTACAGTGAAAACAGTGCACAGAGGTCAGGCCGGTGGCTGCCAGCAGCCTGCGCTCCTCAAAATGGGTTCTCATGTGTCGCAGGTAAAACTCAGCTTTGCAACCTGCGCTGCCATGTGATAACAGGGATGGGACCCTCTGTAGTGGCTGCCCTACCTGGGAAGGTGCCAGCCACCATGCGCAGCCACAGCAGGTGATGTCCAGGAACTGCCTGGAGCTATCAGCCAGAGTGGGCATTTCCCCGCAGAGGAGGGAGCTGACACAGAGGAAGGAGATGGATCCTGGCACAAAGGGAGTGCAGGGGTCCCCAGAGAGGAGCAGCTCAGCCGCCCCAGGGCGGTGGGAGATGGGCAAGTGGATGGGAGAGGTGACGTGGTGGGTACCACAGCCGGGGCAGCTCCATCTCCCATGGTCCCCTCTGCTGAATGAAAGCTGTTTTTGTTTCACCTCCTGCCCCAGAGCCGGAGGTGTGTAAACAGGAAGAGTCGCTCCCTGCGCACCGGGAGCGAGGGAAAAACGAGGTGTTGAAAAGATGACAACTGGCTCTGCCGAGGAGTTCACCTGGTCAGGGAGGTGGGGAGATGGGGAGACCAGGGAAGCAAGGGAAGGGGGAGGTGGGGAGCCTGCAGGAAAAGAGGAGAAGCTTGGAAAATTTTATCTTTAATTTCGGGAGCAGAAAATATTCTCCATCGCTTCCTGGCATCAAAGGTTTTTCACTTTCTTCCACATTGAAAAAATAAAGCCAGGACCGTCTGCCTGATGAGAGATGGAGGGGCAGCGGCAGAGCTGGGGTGGGCAGGAGGACGGGCAGGATGTAGCGTATGAAAAGCGCTCTATGCAGCTCAACTCTCCTGTGAGCAATAAGGGCTGTTGAAAAGCTCAGAAAGAAGCTTTATCACAGAGTGTTTATCGCTGAGGTAATTTCTGCCCTTCCCCTCTTCCAGCCTCCTCCTCCCTCCCCTGCTTAGGGACCAGGCTCAGGGTTTCCTGAGGAGAGAGCCTGCGATCTCCCAGGTCCTCCTAGTGTCCCCACAGTCCAGGTGTCCTGTGAGTCCCTGTTTTGCAAACAATCGCACTTGGGACACTGCTCCATCAGCGGAGCAGTCGGTCAAGGCAGGCACCATCAAGGCTCTCCACTCTGCACCACTGTCACACACTGCTCGTGCAAAATACTTTTTCTCCAAGGGCCGCTGGAGAAAATGGACATTTGGTGGCAGGATAAGATCCCTCTATCCTTCAAAAAAAGTGCCCCTCATCAACATCCAATACTCCGGGGGGGAATTATGCTCCACTGCTGCTCCCTGAAGATGGACACCCCAATACACGGTGATTTCTTTTCCACCCACCAGTGGCTCAAGAGCAGCCGGCCAAGACTGGGTGGCGTTAAGGGACAGCCAGCTCCTGGTGACATCGCTGAGATACACGTTGTTACCACCTGGTGGCACCAAAAAAAGTTGTCAGAGGAGGGACTAATTAATACCAGTTGCAGTTTTTGGCTTGGGAATTTCAGTGCTGTTTTTAGGATCACTGTGGTTCACTGTGTGGTTGTTAAACACCGAGTCATGTTTTATAGCTGGAGGGTTAATGTTTGTGGGCTTCAGCCTCACAGCAGGGGATGGGTTTAGGCTCAGGCTGCATAGCGAAATAAAAAGGGGGTGTGTGTGGGGGGGGTGTTCTCTGCCTGTGGAGCTCAACCCCCTGCACCCCCTGGCCACCCTCCCCACCGGTGCTGGCATGGCAGTGGCACCATGTCTTCCCCGGGGTGCAGGGTGACTGCTCAAGAGCGATGCTCACTGCCCATGCAATGGTAGGCAGGTGATCCTATGGGATCCTAAATCCTTTAGAGTAACCCCATGTTTGGGCTGATTTGTCCTCCCTTGTTTGGGCAAGGCAGCAGTGAGGACCAGGGATGGCTGTTTGGACCAGCTGCATCCTGATGCTTGTCAGCAGGACGTGAGCATCAGGGCCTGGGTGGGTCGGTGGGTGGGAAAAAACAGCAGAAATTCCTCCCCAGCCAGGAGGGAGGCTTCAACTCCGTGGGCCCCAGGGGTAGGACCTCTGGGAGAAGAGGCCGGGTCCCTTCAGGGGCTGCGCTCCCTGGTTATTGACAGCAGCTGGTTCTCAGGGAGCCTCAAGGCGACCCTAAAACTGTCCAAACAAATCCCTGTCTCACAGCTTTTCTGGCCAGTGTATAATCTATCACCGGGTCTGCTTTATCACAGGCAGGGAAGGGTTGAGCGTTGCAGGAACAGCTGTGGTGTTCCCCTTCCTCTTGGGAGCAGCAGGGGCCATGGCACAGCCTATTGGGAGAGGGCTCGAGCTCCCCCCGTGCCACAGCATCACACTGACAGTCTCATCCCTCCCTGCAAAAGCACTTCTTCATCCTCTGGGAATGGCAGGGACAAGCACCCAGGCAGGGAGATGATAGATGGTGGGACAGTGTCTGATGGACCCGAGCAGGGAAGACGGCGTCCTGCTCTGACCCGCATGAGCAGGGTCTTAACACAGACTGAGAAGCTGCATGGGAGCTGGACCCTTGACTGTACCTGTGAGCATCACCAGTATCCCCAGCCATCACCCCCTCCGCTGGTGGCTCCCTACCCTCTAAATGCCCTCTGCTTTCCCAGCAGCCTTGCTTCCCTCCTTGCTGCACCAGGCTTGCGTTGCATGAAGATCATCCCCCATTTGCAGGATACCTCTCCAGCTTTCTCACCAGCAGCTTTCCCCTCCAGAGCCGTGAGGTGACCCATGGGTGAGGGCTGCTGCCAAAGGCGATGGAGGCTGCAGGGATGGAACAGGGCAGTGAGACTTGGCTGCGTTGTCTCTGAGCTGTGCCATATCCCAGCCAGCCCTCTGCAAGGCTGCAGGAGCCTCCCACGTCCTTTCTTTCCCTGTGATATTGCTAAGCAGGAGGTAAATTGAAGGCAGGACATCTGATGAAAGAGAGTTTAATTGCTTTAGGTTTCATTCAAAAAACATAGCTTAAATAAAGGGCAGGGGAGGGAGGTAGCAGCTCTTGATAGTTTGAGAGATTTATGTATCTCAGCTGCTCCTGATCAGCCCCGGTCACCTCCAGCTCCCCATTGCGCGTTTTCCACCCTTCCAGGGTTGCCCCGTGTGTTGAAATGTTTGGGTGTCTCCAGAGGACTGAGCCTTGGCCCCCATTAATCCCCCCTCGCTAACCCGACAACAGGGAGGAAATTGGCTTCAATTAAACGTGTAAGGTCTCATTTCCCTTTGAAGTGTAGAGCACCACAGGAAACTGCTCTGGGGAGGTCTGGAGAATAACTAGATAAAACTGGGCCCAAATTCTTAAAACTGGGGAGTTGCAAATTAGAGCTGAGTCTAGGCCCTTGGAGCCGCCTGGTTTCTGTCTCGTCTCCCTTAGGAGAGCGCCCACATTTCCAAAGCAGTGCTTCAGTGAGAAAGGTACCCACCAACAACACAGTAGAGAGGAGAAGTTATACAAAGACACAAGAAGGACCGATGTGTTGGCACTAGCATGAGCCAGGGCATGGCCATGCTATGAAGGTCCTTTGTAGAAGGGTCCATTCATGGCAGCATTAGCCTAAGCATCCCCTAATCTGCTTCAGCCACTGTCCAAGGGAAGATAAACCTACTCAGGGATGCTTCAGTTTGGGCTCGTTGCCTTCAAGGATGTAGAGATGGCACCTGGGCACAGATGCCTCCAGAGAGGGCAAGTGAAGCACCGAAGTCCATCTGCCTTGGATGGGTCTCCCAGGCCGCTCAGCATCCTTACAGGGCATGTGGGTACACACAGAGCTGCTCTGCTGCCCCTGTCCTTGAGACCTGGCAGTCTCCAAGTGCAGGGAAAGTTTCATCCAGCCCAGTGATACCTACTATGTGTTTGCTGAAATGAGATCCAGAAGCACCCAGCCATATTTTCTGCATCTTCTGGCACGCTGTGGGAATAACAGATCACCAGCTACTGCCTGTCATCCATCCTGCTTATTTCCTGCACAGGACCTGATTTATGCCTGCATCTCTTCCCTTTATGCCATCAGTGTATGCTGATAGATGGCCCCTCTCTCTGCTCTTGCTGTCCCCTTGTGCTACATCAAACCATTAATTCTTTGCCAATGTAAACCTGTCTCGCCTTCAAGACTTTAATTTTGCAAAAGCATAAACACCTTATAATCTGTCTGTCTTTATCTTGCTAGCTGGCTCTGGAGCTTTCACTCCCCTTACGTTGGCCGTAGGTTATCTGGGGTGACAATGTGGCCACGGAGGAGAGAACAGCAGCAGCAAACATGGCCAGTGGGGCTGCCCCAGTCTCAGCTGCATGGGCCAGCCGAGAGGAAGAGTCACTCACTATCCTCATCATTCCTCTGAAGCACAAAACAGCCTGTGCGTATTCCTGGAGAGATGTGGGAGGTTCAGCTAGGCCCAAAAAGCCATTAAATCCAAGGGTCAAGTGCTTGGCAGGCCAGTAAGCGGTCTAAGCCCAGCTTCCAGGTCCCTGAATAATGCCCAGATCTTCTGTGCAGGGACACTTTTCATCCTGAACGAATCCTGGCATTTCTTGGGTTTTTAGTCCTGGTGAAAGACTGAGAATGGAGCTTTGTGATGACCTGCAGACTGGGCACTTCTGCTCCCTCCTTTTGCTCTGCTCAGAGCTGGCTTGCACTCGAGGTGTCGAGCTGACGAACAGATCTGTGGGTGGGAGCTGGGGCATCTGCAGGCAGGACTCGTGCTCGACACTTGGAGGTACTTCAGGTTAAATGCAAGTGCCTCGAGGTTCCCTCCAGCAGTGGCAGCTTTGCCATGGCCGGAAAGAAAAAGAAAGCTCCAATGACATTGCAAAAAGAAGCTGTGTAAGTCCCGGGGCTGTACCAAGAGACGCGTGTGTCACTGCCCTGCTGTTTGCCGACAAATGCGTTTGTTCCAGAAAGAGGGACGTAAGAAGCCAGTGTCCAGGCTGCAGCAGCTGATGTCCCTGAGCACGGCCCACAGCAGAGCTCCAACCCGCACAGCCCAGAGGGACAGGCAGCGCCTCGGGCAGGGCATGCTCGCCCAGCATTCAGACCAGGTCCGTTGCTGACCACCGCCGGCACCACCTAACTTCAGCCGAGTCTCCAGTCAGTCCCTGCAGATTTGTCCTTCCTTCCCTCACTTTCCTCTTTCCCCTTTTTGATTCTTATTTGAGTCATTTGTCCCGATCTTTGGCAATTCCTACAGCATATAAAAATATGTGCCATTTCTCCCTTTGGGGAATGACGTGAATTCAGTTCCATGGCTGTAATCCATTTAGTGCCAGGTTATTAAAATGAAGATATCTTTCAGCACTACAGACCTGTTAATCAGGGGAATGGCTTCGGAGGGCTTTTGTGGGCTCTGTTAATTTGTGCTGCATTGAGCCACGTAGAGCTGAGAGGAGCATTAGGGACGGGAGTGAAGGGAATAAATCAATAAAGTGGATTGAAGAGTGCTCGGCTGGCTTGGTATTCTGCGGCTGCTGTGTTCTGACTTAAACGTTTTACATCCATCACAGCCTGCGGATGTAACTCTGGCTCGCAGGCAACAGGTTTTGTCCTTATCAGTTCAGTGTGTGCTTGTGGGTTCATCAGCACGTGCAGCAGCCCTGCATGGCCACCCCTGCCTCGTCCAGCCGCCTGAGCTCCGTAGCATCACCCATCCAGTCTGGTGGGGACTTCTCCAGGGGCTTCGCTTGGCAAAGTGGACAGAAAGCTCAGCTTGAAGCAGCAGCTGCAGAGCACTGGGAGGGGACTGAGGCACCTTCCCCTCCGTGGTTGCTGCCTATTTGATGTGCAAACCAAAATGTCGAAGGCTGTCAGATAGTTTATATCCTATCAAGCCTCCTATCCCATCTCGGTCCTTACGCTGTGTTTGTGGTCTCTGAGCACTTGCCTTGGCGTGGCCGGGCCCCGCAGTCGCACACCTCCCGCGTACCCCCCGCTTTCTCAGCCCTTCTCTGCCCAGCTCGGAGGATGCTCACTGCTGACGCTCCTGCCCAGAAACAGCCTTGTGCTGTATTCTGGCAGAAATCGCTGAGACCAGGCAACGGGCTAGCACGACACCCGATAACAGTCTGCAAATGAACATGAAAATGTGTGTTTCTGCCCAGTTCATCCAAACCGGGCATCTGTGCCAGAGTTTGGTCTCCCTTACAGTCACTTGGACAGCATCTCCGTAAGGAGCAGTTCCTGAAATGGGGAGATGAGGTCTGCAAGATTTCTGCTGCTTCTGCTCAGCCATGGTGAATGCAAACAGAGAACTTGGGTCATCCCATCTTACTGTTTGGCACCGCTCACCCACACATAGAAAATTAAAGCCCTGAGCACATGCTTTGGGGGAACCGCTGTTGCTCCAATAAAGGAGAAGACAAACTCACACCCTTTCTCTGTAGTGCCCCGTCACAGGCTGGGGTTGCCCACAGCAGGCCCAGTGTGCCCACAGCCCGTCGGTTTTCTGTGCAAGCATTCCGCAGAGAAACAGTGCCGAAGGCTTGGAGGTGAGAGCGGGCCGGTGCGCGCGGTGCAATGCTGTCAGCCCTACGGGTGCCCTGGGAGGAAAAGTCCCTGCTCCCACGCTCCTTCTGGGCAGCTCCTCCCTGCAAGCATCTCTGATGTAAGCACAGGGAGGGAGCAGTAATTCAAAATAATCATCAATAATTAGCACTGCTCCCCCTCCTAGCCTGTGCCAATAGGTTGACTTTTAGAAATTCGTAACTCCTACTAATTGGGATTTTTCTTTTATAGTAATGGCATTCTGGCAAACAAAAATGCATCATGCTACCTCCACACTGCCTGTCTCCCCGTGCTTCCAGTGGAAGAATCTCCAGAGCTGTTGTAAATATAACAGGATTAAGTGAAAGCCCTCTTTGCAGAAGCACAGTTAGTGTTCCGCCTTTTGGCAGGTCTGATCACTTGTGGTTAATTTGGAGCACATGTCATTCTTTGTCCTTTTGGCTAAGAGGGAGCTCTTGCTTCTGGAGGAAATATTCCATTTTCATTGGGTTTAATTTTTTAGAATTAAATTAAAAAAAAATTATAAACTGTTCACAGTTAACTGGAAAAAATAACCTCTGTTCAATTGTACTATATTTAAATATGTGTGGATGGGATTGTTTGTGCTGACTTCAAGGCAATGATTACATTCATATTAGATGCGGATAAATATACAATCTAAAGAAATCATTCGCTTCTCCTGACTTAGAAACCTGGAAGCCTTATCACCTTGCCATTAAAAATGTTCTTTTTTGCTGAAATGTTACAGAACAGCAGCTTTTAAGTCTTTGCTATGGTCAGACAATGGAAAGATGGCATCAGCTCCATGCCTGCGAGTGGCTTTTAGGGAATTTTAAGGGAGTTAGACGCTGGAGGTTAAGCACCAAAGAGATGGATAAGGATTGATATCAACTCAATAGTGCTGCTTAGAATAAAATGGTATATGGAGTTACGACCTGCCTCGAGTAGAGTAGTTTTGGTTTTCCTACACAGAGGTGAGGTGGGGAGTGAAAGCACCACGACCAGGTGCAGAAAAGCCGGGTAGGTGTTGGGACCCCAGCATGAGCACAGGTGACATGGAGCGATCAAGCAGGAGAATAAACCTGGTTGGTTTTAGGGACGGTGCAATGCCTAGAGAGCTAACCCCTAAAATCTCATGCTCCATCGATACCGGCTGGTGTTTGCAAGTCTCAAAGTTTTGCAACAGTAACCTATAACTAGCAATCTCATTTTCCTAAAATTTGCTCATTGGCACTCGCTCACGCTGAGAACGACTGGGAAATGCACTTGCAGTGCCCAGACTGAGCTGGCTGAGCTGCGGCATGTCAAAATCATATTATGAGACTTTCCCCAGCTCAACAAATCTCTCAACTTTCAGACCCAAAAATCTCCAGGTTATTTTTATCTGTTTAACCTCAAACTTTGAAGCGAAAATACCCCAGTTGGAGGACATGACTGAGATAGTTCAGGCTGAAAAGTCAGCCTGCCAAGGAAGTTGAAAGGTGCATCAGCCGGGCTCGCGCAGAGAAGTCAGCTCTGGCTGCTAGCAGCAAGGCACCAGGACCCACCTCACAAGAAGTAAAACCAGTGAATAGCTCAGAAATCCTTCCTCTCTCCTCGACATAAGGACAGAATTATTTACCATCTAGAATATATGGATGGCTCTGGGAAGAACAGGCTGCTTAAGAGCCTTTTACCAAGCGCAGTTTGGCCTCACACCTGCTCCTGATAGCTCACCAAATGTTGCACTGGTCGCCCAGTGCCCTCAAACACGGAAAAATAGATAGAAATGAAGAATTTTGGTCTTCTTACTGGCAATGAGGTGACTGATGCTCACCGTGAGTTTAGAGGGCAACTTTTTACCTTTCAGACACAAATTACACCATGGGCTGTTGCCTCACCCTGGGCTTCACCATGGGAATTTTGTCCATCCCTGCCAGCCTGCAAGAGTAGGCACAGCCCCTGATGGGGCTGAACCCCGGTTGTCTCTAGGACCCAACCTTGCTGTGGGCAACCCAGGAATGTCCCCAGCAGGAGGGAACATGGGGAGGTGCGGGTCTGGGGGGGCCAGGGCTGTGGGTTGGGTCCTCCTGGGGGGTCGGGTTTTGTTTTCCCTTTGACTGAGGATGCGATGGGCGAACCTCTGAAATTTGATTTGGGGTTTTAAGCAGTGAAGAAAGCTTGTGGCGCCTTTGGAAAAGACATCAATAGCTGGCGTGCCTGCAGCCCTGCCCTCTGCCTCCCTCCCCCCGGCCACAAGAGAGGGAAGGCGCAGGCATGAGGCGCTGGAACTGAGGTTGTGGAAAATGCTCTTTGTCAGAGGAGGAGAAGAGATTTTCATGCATTCTGTGTACATTCCTTCTGGGCTGGCTCTTGCTTTGTATTTAAAAATCTCCTAGTAACTCGCTTTTTCTGTACTCTGCCTTTCAGCTTTGTGGGTTTTTTTCCTTTTTTTTCCCTCCAGGACAGTTTATCTCAATGGTTTTGGTCTCTCCCCTGCCCACCCCTCTGCAGCTGCTCCTCGTGCTCTCTGACGTGCTGGGATTGCCATTAGCTATTTCAGAGGCAGCATCTGGCCATGGCTTTCAGGTGCAGTGCTCCATCCTGCTCACCTGAGAAAAGGAGATGTCTCTGCCTGTGAGCAAGAACACGCTCCAGACCCGATGGGAGAAATCTCTTCATTTTGGTGGATGTGCTGTGAATCCCAACGCCTGCGCTTGGGCACGGAGCAGCCAACCTAAGCTGGGTGGCCAAGCACTGGGAACGGCCCCAGCCATGGATGCGGAGATATGTTTGGACGGCACACAGGGCTGAAGTGATGCAGCTAAGGCCACGTAGCAAGTCAGTGATAGAAAAGCAAGCTGAGTATAGCAATCCTCAAACACAAGGCTAAAACACCTCCTCTGCAATAGTAAATATTCTTTGGTGTAGATGCGGTACCCTGGGGGCTTTTCCTCACGACTTTGTTGATGGGCAGGTGAGGATCCAACGCAGTTTGCTTCCTACCCCATTCTGAATTCAGTTTGGCAAATATTTTGAAGTTAAGAGCCATCATGGGATACAAAAAAAAAAAAATCCAAAAATCAACATCCTCCATTTCAGCCGGGTTATCAAAATGTTTCTTTCTTTCTTCCAAAGAAAACTTAAATGGAGATAACATCTTCCTGCAGAAAGGTCTGTTTTCAGTGAAATGGTGTTGGGAAGACAATGTAAAACCTTGTTCATCAAGTCTATTTGAGGAGGGGAAAAAGCCCAAAACACCAGTTCCCTCTATCCCAGCATGGTCTCTGTCCTAGGTTTACTGGCAGCGTTCAGACCCATGTGATGCCCATACCACCAGAAAAAGATGCCTTCCTCTTTGTAGTACATCTTCGGCATCATTTTCCACATCACTGCAGAAGTCTGTCATTCAGGGCTCTCTTTGAGCAAGTGTGTAGCTGAGCTTGTGTCTCCTACAACGTCCCTCACTGAGGAACCCCACTTCTTCCCAGTCTGTGGGTTTCCCTTCCCCATATAGGATTTTGTAGACTTGTCTTCCGGGCCCTTGACTCGGCTTCATCCATGCAAACCCTGCTTTTTTTTTTTTTTTTTTTTTAAAAAAAAAAAAAAAGCAAACTCTCTTCATATATATGATATATGCCACCCAAGACTTGGCCATTCTCTTCATGCCATTCACCAGACCGTAACACCAGGCTTCAGCTGCAAAATCCTCTCTGGGTGGTGGCAACCTAGAATTAGCCGTGATGTATGAGAGTCTCCAAAGAGAGATACTGAAAGATAAGTTGCTCGAGAGCTTTAAAAAATGGACTGTGAGAATTCAGGGTAAAGAAGGCGGCAGTGTCTGCCAGAAGGGAGGCAAAACCCACACTGGTTTCAAGAAAGCCCTCTTCATTCAGCCCTTTGCTTCAGCAACATTAGTCTTAATGTCTGCACCACTCTGAAAGGAGATTTTGATCAATTTGTGCCTCTTTTATGGCTTCACAGAGTGCACTTAATTTGTAGGTCTTATGCAAAGAGCAACCACTGTTTATTTGTTTTTAAATACTTATCAGCAGTGATATATTGTTTGTTTTTAAACAAAGAAAAGCTAGTGTTTGAGTGATATTGCTCGCTAATTGGAACTTACTGTGTGGGACAGAGCAGAAAGGGCGTTTGCCTTTTAGCCGAGCCCGTATGTAAGAGCGCTCTCATTTTAATAAAGCTGAATGCTGCTCACTGCTGGCTCCTAATCTGAAAAAGCAAAGTAAATATTTCAGCATTTAACAGCCTCTTTTCCATGCTTCAGAGTTTTGGGGGGAGAATACATTTTCATAATTGTACTTCATAACAATGCATTTGAATATATTTGGGGGAAAAACAGAAAAGTAGGCTCTGGGAAAGGCACTGGGCTGACGTGCCCCGGTGCTGCGTGGGGGCTGAGGGAGCGTGCCGGGGGCTGAACCGCTCCTGTGCCAGTGTCGCCCTGCACCACAGCTCTCCCTGCAGCTGCGGGGCTGCAGCTCCTCAGTGTCACTCCTCTCCTTCTTGCAGGCTCATTCCTGGGACCACACGGGCCCACAGGCAGCTCTGCTGCCTCCGGAGATGAATGGGTAGCTGGAGTGCAGAGCAGGAATGAGGATGCTCGATGCTCGTCCCTGCAGATGCTGCTGCTGCGTGGGGTGGATCCATCCCCGGCGCTGGATGCACAGCCCCGCGATGCCGGGGGTGCAAGGCAGTCCCAGCTCTCCGCAGCCCCGGCACTGCTTCGCCAGCACCGTGCTCAGTTCTTGTCCCCACAGCAGCGTCACCCCCGGAGGCAGGTACATGGTGTCCCATCGACTGGCTCCCGGGGAGAGGATAACCCACGGGGTTTTATTTACACGCAAACGCTCAGCCTGGGTGACAAGTCATGGTCAAAGAGGACACAGTCATCTCTTGCCAACACAAGCATCCCGTTCCCAACAGGCGATACGGTCACAGCCTGAGGCAGAGCATGAATCCAGACCCTTGCCCAGCTGCCGGTCTTGGGAATGCCACTGTACAAAATCCTGAACTACCAGGAAAAGAGGGCAGGTCAATGCATGCCTGCACCTTGAGAGAGCGATTTGAAGAATTACTCCTTGCCAGGACACGACATGATGGAGCATTGCTGCGTCCCCTCTTTGGGGAAAGCTTTGAGATGCTGCATGAAAAATGAATTTGCAGAAGGTGTTGCTGATGAACAGTGGTGAGGAAGGGGGAGGGGGAGTTAGCACCCAGGTGTCTGCAGGTGACCTCCGGCACTGGTCTCTGTAGCAAATGGGGAGATTATCAAGCCAGAGTCCATCACAGCAAGATGATGATGTTTCCAGGGCATGGACTGCAAAGTCCTCGACATGAGGACGAGTCACAGGAATGAAAAGGCTTGCAGCACACAAGGACAATCTGTCGTCTTGGTGTCTGGAACAGGAGGGACCTTGACAGGGCTTGAGTTGGGTGAGGTGACCTGCTTGCCTTCAAGACACTCCTGCAGCAGAAACCTTACCTCATCTGAAGACAGAAATGCTTAAACCCTCTCCTCCATTTTTAGGGGCTTGTACAGAAGCCTGATAGCTCCTGCTGTCCTGGGAACAGTGGGAGCCAGCAGTCCATCTCCATCACTAGTCTTCTGGTGGTTGAGTTACGTCCCCATTCACGCAGGTATCATCTCGACTGGTTCACCCTGGGCTCCTGGGACTGTCTGAGCATCTCTAGACCTCAAATCATTTTTTTAGTGCAGAAAACTCGATTCTAAAGTGAATTTTTCCAGTCGACATAGCTGAGCCCAGTTCTATTAACTTGTAGGCCTTTTGTGAAGCTCATTAGATGTCGGGGTTCTTTCCCTTAAACTTTAAGGGCAAGGGAATAGTCTCATTAAATAAGATGGCATAATCTCAGCAGAGACGTTTTGCAGTTCATGCCAATTAACAAATTCGATGATGCTTTTAGCTTTTTCTTTTTTTTTTCATGGCCCAGAGACAGTGGGACAGGCATACACTGTGGAGGCTTGTATGCATTTAGAAAGGGCTGGTTCATAACTAGAATAGCTGCTTCGATACTGGAAAGATTTTGAAGACCCAGGGAAGCTCTGAATGCAGAGGAGTATGGGTATGATGGAGGACACCCTGCAGAGAAAAAGGGAGCACTGGCCTGCAGGATATCCTGGGATGGGGAAGACTGAAGCAGATTGGCTGTCTGATGGCCTCTGTTGGAAATTATCATAAAATCTTTAAAGCAAATAAAGTTCCCTTAAACTGAAAAGGTATTATTTGAATGCTCTCTGAAAGAAGAGGTTTGAACAGCATGATCTATTCTGTCTCTGAAATGTCACGAAACATTTATACAGCTGCTCAGTTGGCATTAAAATCTAGGTCTTCTGCAGGAACATGGCAAACAGCTCCAGGTCACTGGGATAAGTCCAAGACCTCAGGCAAGGGCTGGCTGGGGATCACTGGCATCTGACAGCTGTGGCAGGAGCATCAGTTTGGGTCCTGCGGAGCAGATGACCCCATGGCCACAGGCAATGCCATGCAGCCACCACTCCTGATTTTAGAAGAAGAGCCTAGGCTGGAAACCAGTTTCCCTACACAATGCTAAGGACTGCTTCCTGACTTACCGGTCCATTGTGGAAAGTACTGGAAAGGATGGAGAAAAGAAACAAAAGGAGAGGTAAGTACCAATATGGGTAGAGAGATCCTCTGTTCCCTTGGCTGTAAGAGTGGGAGAGGAGCTCCCTGATAAGCACACAGGCTCTCCTCATGGTGGGAGCTGGGAAAACATCAACCAGTTATTTTCAGAGGACTGGTTACATTGGCAGAAGCGTGGACACTCTTTGTCTGCTGATCACCTCCTCTCTCCACTTGTCCTCTTCCTTGCAGCCTGTCTCACCTTCCTTCTCCCTCACTGCCCTCTCCTTTCCCTCCTCCATATCCCAAGAGGCTGAACCATGCTGCAGACATGCGCAGACTCCTTGCTACCTCCTCTGCCTTGTGCTGTGCTCTGCCACCCAAGCAGCTCTGCTCCGTTGCCTGGAGGCAGTGGCAGGCTGCTGCCATCTCAATAACTACGGAGAGGAGATGGGAGGCTGATGGGACACGAGATGGGAGGCTGATGGGACACGTTCATGTCTTCCACCCCCCTGGGAGCTGCTCTGGGTGCTCACCAACAGCCCGATGCAAGCACAAGAGTTTTTCTTCAGCCCAAGTGGTAAAGGTCTGTGGCTTTGTGTGAATATCCCGTCTTTGATCCTTTCTTGTGCCTGCGGTTCCCTGTTTACACAGACAACCACAGCTTTTTGTTTCTTCACTCATTAACTCTTCTGAAGCATTTTCTGATCACCAAGATAAGGCTCCCAGTGTCTGAGCAGGGGCCGAGCCCACATCTCCATATTTCCGATCCTGCCCGGACAGATCCCTCTGAGCATCTCGCCAGTGATTTGGGTATGTTGATGGTGGCAGCCGTCCCAGACAAACCCACGGGGGGATGGATCTCTCCTCCCTGGGCAAGCACGCATGTTGTTCCCCAGAAGGCAAATGTAGGAGGAGACCCACCTCGTGCAGGCTGTGCAACGGTGAGCTGCAGGCAAGATCCCTGCAGGCAGCGCTCCATGGAAGACATGCCTCAGTTACTCTGCTTCTCCTTCACGTGAATTAGGGGGGGTTTGGGTTGGGTTTTTTTGGTTTTTTGTTTTTTTGGTTGGGTTTTTTTTTCTTGCTTTTATCCTCCTAGCCTTTCTGGCAGGCTTTTGAACATACATAATGACTTGGAAGGTGCAGCAAAGGTTCTGGCATCTGCAGGGTACGGCGGGAGCAGAGCCAAGACGTGGGGCCGCACAGTGGTTTCATCCCATTTGCAAACTATAAGGCTGCCTTTGAGCAGAGGGGGGCAGTGCGAAAGAACATGTGCTAAACATCATGTTGGGAAGCTTAGCGCATTAAGGGGAACAGCGTGCTGGCTATGGACAAATGGAAATGGTTTGTGATTTGTTATAGGAAAAGGGGAGGCAAGGAGCAGTCTCTTTTGATTTAAGGTTTAGTGAACAGCTCTGGCAGGGCAGGTAGGATGGTCTTCTCTAGGTATTTTAGCCAAGCAAATGTCAGAGTGGCATAAATCAGAGAGTTTTACTCAAGTCTGTCAACCCTTTGAGAAGAACTCCTTGGTATCTGAGAGCTCGCACACAAAGCAGAGTACAGACACAAGCTAACGAGACGGAAAGAGAGTCCTTGGGAAAATATAAACCCAGACACCAATCTGCAACATATGCTTCGAGCCTGGGCTCTGAAAAGCATCCCTCAGCCACCTAGAATGGTGCAAAGATGAGCTGCTCCTGCTCAGCACTATGTCCTTCATGATCTCACATGCAAGCATAGTAGGAATAGCTCCAGAGTAAATGAAAGACCAGCTTGTTGGGCATTAATTAACCCATGGTGTTTGTGTAGTTCCCCTCCTGCCACAACAGAGGCCACGACGCTTGATGTCCCATGGTGGACCTTGGTTGACCAGGCTGCTCTCAAAACCAAAATACCTGCAAGACTGAAAGACTTAATCCATCATCGTGCTACTTGGGATGCTGGTATGGACGGAAGAGTAAACTTCAGAGCTGGAGTTGTGGGTGCTGACTGATGGGATCGGTTGGGTCAGGTTCCCTGGGATTTGGGAGGAAGGTTCAAAGCTGCAGTTAAAAACTGAAATCTCCTCTTCAAAGAAATTCCTATCTATCCCTTACTTTCTCCACCCCAGTCCTGCAGGAGGCTGTTTTGTCAATGCTGGGACAGTGGGCAGGAGTGTGATGACAGCTGCAGCCAGACGAGAAGCCCCAAGCTCCTGCAGAAACAGAAGTGCTTTTCCAGACCTTTGTAAACTCCAAGCATCCACCAAATGAAATGCCCAGGTATCAGTTCTGGGAAATAAAAAGGATCAAAGAAGCAGAAGGAAAGCTGAGATTCTTCCAGCAAACGGAGATGGGATGCTTGCACTACCAGGCGAAGGGCAAGTGTAAGCACAGAAAGCTGCCTCGCACACCTCTCATTGCGGACCACAGCTCCTGCAGGGCTTGGCCTCAGAGCATCCTCCAAGCCAGGCAGAAGGACCAGTTTGGGGTATCCCCTGGGGATCTGGGCTGTGGTGTGCTGGAGAATCCCCGGCTGTTTCCTACCTGAGTAACAAAGAAGCTGGTATGAAAGCACCAAGCACACATGGGCTCAAAGCCTCTTCCACCACCCCAGAGTCCAGCTGCATGTTGGGGGATCTGGATATAGGGCTGGACGTGGCTCCCCTTTTCCTGGCCCAGTAGATCTCCTCAGTGGTGCTCCATATCACGGTGCAAAGAGGAGGGGTCTTCTATGGCATCGCAGCGGCCGAGACACTCCCCTGCTGCTGTCCCCTGCCGCATGCTGTAGTAGTAGTAGGTCCCACGCTGATGCTGCATCGCTGGGGGCTGGAGCAATGCTTTTCCTGGTGCTCGCACTCCACCCCAGCACGTGAACAAAGGGAGGTAACAACTACCTGGGAAACAAAGACTATTACTCCTGCTATTTTTGTGTGGTACCCAGCAGAACGGCTCACCAACCTGCTTTGCAGCGCTGCAGATAAAAATGTTTAATAACCAATAACACAACACTGGCTGGGTGGTGACATACATCAAACTGCGAGGCATACACCAGCCTGTTCCTGAGAGGGGAAAAGCTTCTTCCCTCTGCATCACTTACAGCTTTAATGGATATAGCAAATAAGTCACACCCGACAAGTATAAAAATGGCATTTCCCCTCTGTGATCTCACTGGGAGGCCAGAGCTGGCGGTTCTGACATCACAGCTAATGAAATCAATTTTGCTTTGCGAGGAGGACCTGGTGCTGCCCCACGTGCTGGGCTGTGTAACAGGAGTCCCAGTCAAACATGGGCAGCGGGACATGGCTGAAGGTGTGGGCCAGCCCCACTTCATCCCCTTTCCACCAGCAGCTCAAATGCTCTGCTCCACCGCTCCCCCCCCTCTTCTTTTTCCATTTGTTCGTTCATTCCATCTTTATTCTCTGCAATTGTCCTTAATGGAAACAGCATCTCAGCAGAAGTCACCCTGCAGGAAAGCTACAGCACAGAGGGATTTTTGTAGATGGCTTTAATAAAAACATTGAAGGTCTGTTGTTGTTATAGTGCTGTGTGATCCATTAAGTCTATTAAATACAACAGAGGGAAACTGTGAAAAAAGCCAGAGGAGGCCATGATGTCACGCAAAACAAATGAACCGAGGCTGCTTTCCTGGTCTTCTCCAGTTCGATGGTACCACAGCCCTGCTCTGTGCTTCACTGGCCATGCCAATGGAGCATGGACCTGCATTTGCTTGCCCTTCATTTGCCACGTGTGCAGGCATGTGTGTGTTTGGGTTCCCATAAATGTGCGGTTTCTAGATATTAAATCCAGAGGATATTAAAGCAGAGGGCCCCGGGAGATCTGCTCTTCCCTCCTGTACAGAGACTCCTCTACAGCACACGTGTGCGGGGTAATTGTTAGCTTGTGTGCATGCACAGGTGTCTCTGGGTATACGTATGCGGCTGGTTTTGGGTGGCCCACACCAGAAACAGGGACCGGCTGTGCTCTCTCCTCCCCATGAAACACTCATCAGCTGCAGCCAGCGATGAATCTGATGATACGTGTCCCTCCTCTGCCAGCCAAAGCTCAGGTCTGACTGTAGGCTTCAACCCAGAGCCTAAGCCAGGCTGAAACCCAGCCTTAAGCTCGAGGATGGACTTTCCATCCCACTCAGTACAAAGTGACCATGAAGGGGTGGAAGGACTTTGTGCACAGAGACAAGTTTTCATTGCTGGGGAGTTGGCTATATGGTGTGAAATGCCTTCTGCAAAGAGGAGAGGTGGAAGGTCCGGCCAGGAAAGGGATGGCTGAGAGCAGGCGGTGGAGTCGTGGCATGGGATCTCCCCGGTGCGACATGCAGAGCTCCAGCTCTCCCACACCACCCTGGGCATCCTGCCATCACAAAACGCTCCTCAAACGCAAAGGCTGGACCTCCCTGAGTTCTGGGGGTCTCTGGCAAAGCTGTGGGCATCACCACCAAACCTCGCTTGATGACTGCAGTGATAAATGACTGTCTGGAAAGTGCTTGGAGATCCTCTGGTGGAAGAGTATATGGATTACATTTGTATTTAGCTCTTTATCTTTGTGTGTCTTTGTTCATCCTGGCTGGATCTTGCTCTGATCTAAGCTTTTATTTGCAGCAAAGGGATTCAGCGAAGGCCAAAGATAGGAGGCAGGGAAGCGGCATCCGTGTTGTGCTGTTCACCCACAGAGCAGGTAGCAGCAGGTGCTTGCAGGTACATGCACAACATGAAGGACTGAAACGTCCCCAACTGCTTTAGCACGTTGCCATCATGCACGCAAACAGACCACAGCCTCGGAAAATAATCTGGAGGCAAACTGCTCCACGGGTCCAAGCCAAACAGTGGGGCGGGCTGGAGCCAGCCCCCCATGGAAAACAAGCCCAGACCCCCGGCAGCTTCGGGGAGCACCAGCAGCAGGCAGGCATTCCAGCAATTCCCTGCACAAACAACATGGGATAATCCATCTATCCTGTTTATTTGCACAAGATAATTTTTTTGTTGACATTTGAGAACCTTTTTCCTCTATTCCCCCTTCCCTGATGTTGCTATAAAATGTTAACCCCCTGGTCTCACAGCAGCACACCAGAGACCTCCAAGTGCAAACCAGGAAAGCTGATGAGACCTGGACAGGCAGCATCCAGGAGCCACTGCAGATGCGGCCACGCTGCCTTTTGAGTCTGGGCATGGTAAGCAGGGAGACCTGCTGCCGCCGTGTCCCCAGCCAGGCACAGCTCTCATCCACCCTCACCCGCCTGCAGCATCCTGTCCTCTCCGCAGTGATGCCCTGGCCCCACTGCCACCCTCCTCCAAGTCACTGCTCGGGTTGCATGGTGCTCGCCCCGTCCCTTCTCCCCCGCGCCTGCAGCCTTCCTGCCCTCCCTGCGAAAGGCCCTTTGTTGATATTAGGGCTGTTAGACAAAAATACGGAGCCCGACTAAAGTGCATCTAGAGTAGCCTGGTGTTGCCAGCCACAGCCAGATGTGGTTTCTCAAGGAAGAGCACAAGAAATAACTCATATATAGAGTGATTTTATCCCTTGTGTATCCTCCCACGTTCTGCCAGGCCATGGTTTATACTTCTGGAGTTGCTTAATAATCCCTGTTGGACCTGCCTTCAAAGAAGGCATCTAATCCCTTCTGGAAACCTTTTAATACCTTTGGCTACTACACTACTTTGTGGCAATGAATTACTATGTGACCAGCCAGTCCTTTCTCATCGTCAGGCTTTCTGGCCATTTACCATCCATGATGACTTAAGAAGGGTACGCAGCCTTTAAATAGAATCCCAAAACTGTTATCGTTGTGCATCCACCACTCTAGTCACCAGCTATTGTAACTGTATTTAGCAGCTGTGGCACTCAGGAAGCTATAGACAGTATTTGGGAACAAAGCAGCAGAGAAGGAGGTCTCTGTATGCAGACTCCAGCATAGGAACAATTTGTAATTCTTCTGCTGTTATTGTCCTGGTACACAAGGGAAACATCACTTTCCTGGGAAGTTGTCCCACAATGTACTCACAAATATCAGCTCGGGCTTTTCAAGTAAAAAGAAGTAAAAGTAGATATTTCAAAACAGTAGACGTTCAAAGCCTGCAATGCAAGCTTGGAGGCCTGTGATTTTAAATACCCAAACACAAGGAATTAGGCAAAGGGGGCCCTTCTCGTGTTTATCGGTTGTGCCTTTTTTGCTTGTTTTCCTCCTTAGGAGGGTTTTTTTTAACAGTTGTGCTCCCGTCGGTACAGCAACAGGCCAGGAGATGTCCGAGCTGTGCAGCATGACTCACTGACGTTAGCGTGAGACATTCACTGAGAATCCAAACTGATTCACTTCCTGAAGTCTCAGGGCTTCAGCTTTTAATCACGGCGTTAAATGGATGTCAGTGTTTTTATTTGAACGTGGCACAGAAAGCTTTCCTCGCTCTCCAGGCCCGGCTGCATGATAGCTGCAGACAGACACATCACTCACGGTATGAGTACTTCAAGGAAATGTTGGCCAGTCTATTTTTACTCAGTAAATTGAAAGGCTGGACTGTCTAATTTTGTGCTAAATATACCCCGGAGCAGAGCCCAGGGACGACGGGGCAGGTTTGTGCAGCCGGCGATGACGCCCTGCCGCAGCCAGCGCACCCGGCTCCGCTCCCACGGGAGCGCAGCATCCCCGAGGGTGGGCAGCTCCTCCGGCCACCGCAGCCCCTGCAGTCTGCTCCGGGTGCTTGTGTCCGACAGCAACGACGGAAAGCTGAAAATAAACAACAAAAATTCCGGATCGGTGTCGAGGAATCAGCCCCACGTAGCCCTTGAAAATCCATTTTCAGTAGAAATTTCCTGTTGTTTTTTGAAGTTACCTGCAGAGCACATGTGGCCTCTTGGCTGGGTGTTAATCCACAGATAAGGACCTTTTAAACTACAAGGTCTCTTTCTTTTTCTTAAGCTCCCTGCAGTGGACAAAATGCAGGTGTCTCTGCACAGTTCTGACTCAAAGCTAACTCAAGCAGGCGACTTCCTTGATTGCAAAAAGAGTGTTGCCAGAATTGGGTCTGAATAAAGAAGTCTGGTCTTGGAATAACAATATTCACAGCAATAGACTGCATTATATAATGTACTATAATAAAAGATATTACGGTATTACCAAGAGACAGGAATGCAGAGGGAAGGAAGGAACAGACGTGACAATGATAAATCAATCTGGAGAAGAAATACCAAACGCAATATATTCTTTGTCTCCTTTTGTTTGAGACTCTGATAGATGTTTCCAGGTTCAAATAACAGAGCTCGCAGGAACATACTTCTGCTCCTACTCTCCTACTTACACATTAAGCTGATTTTATTAAACCACTCAGTAAACAATCATTGCAATGCATCTTTCCAATTTCCCCCTGACATGTCTCTGGCAGCTGTTATACAGATGTCCACCGCTGCGGAACAGGAGTGGCTGCACTTCTAGGTAAGATAATTCATCTTAAAATTGCTCCTGATGAAGATAATGCGGGCCTTAAGGAAGCTGATAATAAAATTGGTTCTAAAGATAGTCAATTAGGGAGCAAATAGCAAAAGAGGCGAGAAGCGACGGAGGCTGCTGTCTGGCTGGGCTGGAGCAGGCAGCAGGGCTGGGGTACAAACCTCCCCCCCCCAGCGCAGCCCCCAAACTACAGAGCAGTGCTTTCTGCAGCGAGGAAGAGAAAACTCTGCCTGTCTTGGAGACTGTTTTACTGCCATGGTTATAAGGTAATTTAACTTTTGAGGCCTCCGTTCAGCAAGGGGCTTAATCATCGGTCTAATTTCAAACACTTAAGTAAGTCCATTGACTTCAATGATTTTCTTCAAAGGAACAACCCAGATATTTAAAGTGGCAAGCCCTGCTGAATCAGGACCTTGGCTCTCTTCCCAAGTCTTTTCAGCTGGTCTTCAAATTGACCAATCGCTTTTATGTAGGACTTTTTTTTTTTTTTTATCTTTGATGCTGTTAATTTACTTTTCTTATGACTTTTAACCAGAGAGAACAAGAGGACTGAGATTTTTTTTTTTTTTTTAACTGTGGAAATTAGGAGGAAAAAATGGTGACCTGTGACTTCATCAAAAGGTATTAGGTTGTCATTTCTTATAACATCTCCTGGAGTTTCACTTCGTCTGTCACGCTGTTCTGGCCAGGCATTTTAATATCAGTGCTGAGGAAAACGATGGGATAACTACCAGTGGTTGGAACTGCTATTTTAAGCAACATTAATCCAGCATTACTGGAATATTCCAGGTGGATTTGGGGCTTCCTCACAGTGTGTTAGGGTGCAGCCCGATGCACGGCGTGCAGCAGGGCTGGCGGGTCTGGCAGGAGGCTGCAAGCTGCCCTGCTCCTGCTGACGGCTCGCTCGGTGTCGGCAGCGCTGCCTGCTGACTGCCTGTCCCTCAGCCGTCCCTCCTCTGTCATAGAAATGGGCATTTTGGGGACAGCTGATGGATGGCAGCTCAGCTCAGACAATGAAGGCGAGTTAACACAGACAGCCCTCATTTCTGTGATGGTCCTTGACCCCTGAAGGCTCTGATGAGTAATTGTGATTAACAGCCAGGGGGAAGATGACTTTAACGACTTTGGCTTCTGTTTTTCCTTATTTATCTTTACTTAAAAAAGCAACATTTTTTCCTTTTTTTTAATGAGCCAGGGGAAAATACAAATGATTGCCACAGCACCTTGCAGCTGGTCCCCAGCAGTGATCAGCTCAGCAAAAGACAAGGAGCCAGAGCCCAGAGAACCAGGTCCCTGCTGCCTGCGCGGGTTGTGCTAGCACGGTGGTACCTGCCAGCCGAGCATCCCTCCTGCACGGCCGGGGACAGGAGCTGCAGCAAGAGCGGGAAGAGATGGGCCAGGGACCTGTGCCCAATGAACACTGGGTGCCTGCAGCAAGCGGGAACAGTCCGCATACCTCCTTGAACACCTCGTTCTCCTAGGAGGATGATCCTCCAGCTTTCCTCCTCCTCTCACAAGGAGGGAGGAGAGCAAATCCCGCAGGGATGCATGTCCCGGGACTCCTTCCCTCCAGCTTGTGCAGTGCAGTCTCCAACCGCCCTCCCTTCTCCTCTCTGCTCTTTCCTCTTTCTTTCCTTCTATTGCTGTTTCCACCATAACATCCCCTCCCCATCACCTCTACGCATGCCCCCTCCCTCTCTTTTTTATCTCTGGATACCAAAGAAGATTAGACTTTCTTTAATTACATATCTGTTTGTTGGTGGTGTCTCCAAGCTTCGCCTAAAAGCCGCGTTGGCTCAGATGTTATTGCGTGCAGGCTTTCTGCTTGGTTACACTTGTTTATTACTCGTTCATTAGCTTTTTTACATTGCTGGAGATCTGAGCCACTCACATGGCGAAGGAGGCTCAAAGTGACAGCAGTAAAAGCCTCTGCTAGTGAGATTATAGCTGCTTGCTGGCTCGGATGGGAGAGATGGAGAGGGCAAGGGGAGAGCACTGCCTTTGTGCTCAGCTGAAAGGCCCCTGTCAGTGTGCGTCAGGCAGCCTCCTGGAAAAAAGGAACTTTCCAAAACCCCATGAGAACTGGGTAAATTAACCCTTTCCCTGGTGGCCACCCCTCAATAGGCTGCAGGCAGAGGCAGGGGAGCTGCCTGCGCCCAGCTCTGGGCCCCGCGATGGGTGGTACGTGTGCCTTCGTGCTTGTGCTCCGCACAAACCCTCTTCCCCCCGCTTTATGAACAGTCTTATTTTTTTCCCATCAGGACAGAAACTTCAAAATCTTACAATAAGTCAAGTAGACAATTATAAGTCCACCATCAAAACAGCTCCACCTTGTCCTTACGGCATTAATTCCCCAAGCTCACTGTATGTACATGCAGGGCACACAGCACCACAGACCCCTCTGTGCTGACCCATCTGACCCTCATCTCTGCAGCCACCCAATATGGTCCCTTCGTTCTTTTCTGCCCTCGTTCCTCCAAGAGCTTGTGGGAGAAGCACGGAGAGGGGATGCTGAGCCTTGCCCCGCGTGTGGTTGGGTGCTTGCTGCATCTCCAAACAGTGGCAGTGGACAGCAATGGACCATGTTTCAATTAAAAACAAATTCTATTTAATTGCAGAGGAATCCTGAACTAATGGAGCAGAGGAAACTAGATGGTGAAGAGGCTGAATGGTCCTAATCGGCTGCTCCACAGCAGATTGTACAAACTACCTGCCCAAGGACAGCCAGCTGCTGTGGGCAGCAATAGCACCCATGGGAGAAATGCACCCCTGCCTCAGCGTCTCCCCGGGTGCCCCACTGAGCACGGCCATGGAAAGGCAATGCTCATCTCCGAAGGCTGCTCTCCTCTGACTTGCATCTGAGGTGTGCTGCAGTGGTGGAATTCATTAGGATGGTCGGTGTGTTTGCAGGCCGCTCCTGTGGGCACCGGGGGAAAGAGCCCAGACATTCCGGGCAGCGCTGCAATCACCCGGAGCCCTGCTCCTGGGAAAGGGGCTCACTGCTACCGCAGCAGGGGTGTTTACACTTAAACCTGACAGATGGGCCTGTGCTGCGACTGCTTATACAGCATCTCCGAGAGGCAACCATAAGGCCCCTGCAAGCTCCCGGCGAGCGCATGACTCTCCACTCCCAGCTGGGCTTCTGGGCTCTGAGCTCCACGAGTGGTGCAGCAGGGTGACAGGGATCGTGGTGCCCACCAAATGCCTCCCTGGCTCATCCTACCCTGTCAAACACTGCTGGCAGCACAGCTGGGGGACTTTCAGATGTCACCGCTGCCTGCAAAGTCCCCAGTAACCATCACCTGATGTACCTCCAACCCCCTGGGGATGGCGAGGGGAAGAAATCCCTGGCAGGTGGGGAACAACCCTGATCCTACCACCAGCTCCTCCAAAGGGAGCAGAGCTGGCTTGAGCAGGAGGACATTGGTCCCTATGGCCAGCAGCCCTGCCCATGGCCTGGAGAGGGAGCGCAGGTGATGGCTATGGGGATGTGCCTGCAGCTGGGACACTTGACATGAGGGGATTTCCAGCAGAAGCAACATGCCCTGTGCTTTGAGCAGGTGCCACATGGCATGGTGTGGCTTGGCATGGTCCCACGTGATGTGGTGTGGTGCCACATGGTGTGGCATGGTCCCACCTGGTGTGGTGCCACATGGTGTGACAAGGCATGGTCCCCTGAGACATGGCGTGGTGCCCCATGGAGTGGCATGGCACGGTGCATCACGGTGCCATAACCAAGCCGCGGTGCAGCAGGAGCAGCTCTGGGGCAGTGGGCTCCCTGCTCGCTGCCAGTCCCAAGCCCCCCGATGCAACTGAGGCTCGGCAGGGCTGACTGCCATTGCACACACTACTGTCACACACGTCTAGTGGGACAAGCCCTCTGCAAAAAGCCACACGAACTGGCAGACATCTCCATGCCCACCTCGGTGGCCAAGGACCTTTCTCTCGTGTGCCAAGAGCACACGACGACAGGCCCTGACATTTTGTTTCCCAAAGAAGTGTTTTGCGCAGCCTCCCACCCTTCCCCAGCAGCAGCAGCAGCAGCAGCAGCTCTAATGAACGCACCCACTAATGGGCTGGAAGGGCTTTAATTGCTTCCCCGCCACCCCTGCTGCCAGAGCTGGCGCTCCGGGGCACACGCGTGAGAAAGGTTTCCTTTCACAACTTGCATTGTTCCAAAGGAAGCACATTTTTTCCCAACTCCTAATGAATATTGCAAATTCCAAGGGCTTGAGGAGATGAATCCTGCCAGGCCGGATCGCGCTCTGCAGAAACACTTTGTCACTAGCTGTTCTCATCATGTGCTCTTTAAAAGCCCGATAAAGTCTAACTCATGATTATGGACAGCTAATGTCTTCAAAGCCCACACCGACAGAGTCTCTGGTTTCAGGTCATGGAAATGCCACTGTCACTTCAATGTCTGAATGTCCCAAACACGTTGTCAATAGGGATGTGAAATGCCCTGAGTCAAGGGAAAGGGAGACAAAGGGAGCGGGGCGGTCAGCTGCTCCCCAGCACGCAGCCGGCCAAGCCTTTCCTGGCTGCACTGGTGCTTGCCTTCCCGGACCCAAACTGGGGGCTCAGCGTTACCCAAAAAAATGAAAAGAACCCCCTGTTATCTGTGCAGCACAGGCGCGGGTCGCGCCACCGAAGCACAGGGAGACGTGCCAACGCTGCTTCTCCCTCACCGGTATTTCTGTGCGTGCTTGTCCTGTGCACAGGCGTGCACACGCGAGCCACCGGCACGCATCCGGCACACATCAAGCACGGCACTCTGGTGCACTGGCATTTGGAAATTTTTCCGTGCACCGGTCTGTGCAGTGGCAGTCAGAAGCCAGGGTGATGGGCAGCGTCCCGGAAAGTTGTTTAATCTGTGTGGGCACGGGCACGCTAATTATATGGGTGGGACACGAACATAAACACAGGGGGATGAGCACGTTAGTAGTAATAACGACGATACGTTTAGAACTGGAAGAAAAATTTCCGCCCAAGTTAGCGTGATTTTAAGGAAAGCCAAAATGGACTTGGCAGCGCATCGGAGCTGTGTTAAATTAATCGCTAGCTGACTTTGCTACCTCTTTATAGCTGAGCTAAATAATAATATCGCTTCATCTCCAGAGGTCAGATGTTTCTCTAAAGAGAAGGGATGCGAAGGAGAAAGCCCGTGGCACCTCACATAAAGGTCAGGATTTACATGACCGGAGCGGGGCGGTCCCGGGGTCGCTGTCGGCTGGCAGAGCGCAAACCCTGCTGCTGAAACGGGCCGGGCTGGCATTGCCCTGGAGCGGGCGCGTGTGCAGGCGTGCGTGGAAGTGTGGAAGGACGGAGGGCTGGCGGCAGCCGAGCGGGCACGGCTGGCTGCAAACAGAGAGCCCTGGGCAGGGCAGGGCTGGGACCCGCCTTGGTGGAAGCACCACGGCCTCAGCATCCCTCCTACGCCTGTACTGGGACAGATGCTCCCGCCTCTGCAGCTGGAGTCCTTGCAATGGCACATTTAGACAACACTGGTAGCACCTGGGTAATAGTCACCAGTATCACTTAGCTAATACTTACCTCTTTCATAGTGTCAAGACACGGCATTTTACAGGAAATCGTGATAGTATTTGCTGTGAGCAGACTATTTGTTGTACTCGTTTAAAATTCCATGTATTTACAAATACCAACTGAGCATTAAAGTACAAGGTAACATACTTCACATGCTTGGAGGACGCTCATACGTTGCCACTGATATTTACTAGCAATGTCTACAAATATTTAAACAACTCAGTCAAACTTTGGCCCAGCGAACCAAACCGTTTCGCCATTGCTGAGAGAAACATGGCAGAAGCCACAAGCCACTGACGGTGAGCACCTCTCCATAGCAGGGGAGGGCAGAGAAGCAGATGTGAAATATTTACTATTATTATTCACTTGGAATAATCATCTCCACCATGCTGGCAGGAGCAGGGAACTAAATCCTCCCGGGGTGTCACTGGAAGGGCTGTGGAGAGCGGCAGAAAGTGTGTCTGTGTCTGCGTGCTGCGGGGTGGCTATTGCCAGGGCCTCTCACTTTTCCCTTTTTTTTGGATAATTGACACAATAATTTTCTTCTATGCCTTTCTCTGTATTTTAGTCACCTTTAACATCAGGCGCTTTCTGGATAATTTGAACTTTTCAATCTCGTTGCTGCGTGCGTTCCCCCAGCAGCCTTTCGGGCTCTGAACAAAACAAACACTAAGATTAAAGCTCATTTTTAATCTCGGGTATTTTTGGTAGTGCTTTTGCACTGCTGTTTCTTATTTCTCCTATCCATTTCATGGTAATCACATCTCAGAAAGTTTAAATGCTTTCATTTTGCAAATGCTCTCCCAGGGAAACAGGAGACAGACAAGTTGTTTGAAAACCCTCAGAGTTATTCACTTCCCAGTTTTATTTAATTTTTTTTGTTGTTTTAAAAGTGTCAGTGCAAAATGAACTGCAGAGGAAAGTAGCTATAGTGGTGAGGAGTAAATAATTATAAACAAAAAAAAATTCCGAATTTTTCAATACAACAGAGCAAGAGTGAACTTTTCCATTTCCAGGGCCCTACAGGGCAGAGCTGGTGATGCCTGCGCGCCCCCAGCCCGGCAGGGGAAAATGCTGAAGCAGCAGCGTGTCTTGACACGCGTAGCGAGCAGCAGGCTTGCATTGTTTTTATACAAAAGGAAAATATTTCAGATGAAAAACTGTACATAGAAGGAAAGTTTTCGGCAGTTTCTGTTTGCAAGGACACGCTGGGCGCTGTGGCCATGGCATCTCCAGAGAGCTGCAGGCACAGGACTCCCAGCGATGGGGCAAAGCGGGTCCTTAGCAAACATTTGTTTGACCATCTGAAAACATTTCTTTGAGGCATTTTAATTTTTGTATGGGGAGATTCAGAGCAAAATCCTTCATTTCAATTCTAATATAATCAAATTTTAAGGAAGAAACACGAATATTGGTTTCCTGGTTTGTTTTTTGGTTTTGGGTTTTTTTTTTATTATTAAAAGAAAAAAACACACAAAGAGTAATAACCATACACAGCCTCATATAAAAAAATGCTTCAAGACAATTCCCTTTGAAATTAAACCAGAGATAGTTGGGTTTGTACAGCAGTAGGCACACAGAAAGGCAGTGCGGGAGCTGTTCTGCTGGACAAAAGCCCACGCAGGTTCCCAGCATCAGGGGTGTCTCCACCTGGTCCCGTGACTATCACAGGAAATAATTCTGTATTTTTGTTCACCTCTTGTGCTCGCATTAAGTGGCCAAGAGCACAGAGCACCACTTTGATCATAAAAAAGTCCTCGCCATCCTTCTGTTGCCTGGCAGAACAAGGTGCCACTTTCTGTGAGGCTGCAGCAGCACTGGAGGAAATACGAATAACAATAGTTGTTATTATTACTGGAAGTGACAAAAAAATGCAAAAAGCACGTATTTGTTTTGCTGTGCTTGGCATCATCATTTATAGTGGTCTGGAGATGGAGGGGTGAGGAAAACCACTTCATTTTAGCAAGAGCTAACATCCACAGAGTTGTACCAGCGCGACGTGGGGAAGCTGTGTTGGTGCCTTCTGCAGCATCCTCAGCAGCACAACCTCCCGTGGCCGGTCCCGAGTCCCTGGGGACACAGGGCCTCCCCGGGTCTCCCGAAGCCCCTCGCTGCACGGTGCCAGGCTGCTCCTTTAAGCAGTAAGTAGGTCAGTGGTGGGGGTCCCTCTCCCCACGCTGACATGATCGGCGGCGATGAGGTCGCTTTCGCGCTGCTGTGCTCCCGCCGCACGCTTGTCAGGAGCCATCGCTTCCGAGCCAGGGGCCACGAGCCCTGTGCCGCCTCGTGCCCCCCGCCCTTGGGGGTGCCAGGGACCCGGGGAGCAGGGTGAGGGGCTGGGTGGATGCAGGGTGCTCCCCTCCCCTCACCGGCGTGGGGGCTGCCTTACCAAACCCACCGCTCACGGGGGTAAAATCAAACCTTTTGCTCATCTCCTTGGCCGGCAGCATTGCTTCTCTGGTGGGATGGCTGCCAATCATTCATCTGCTGCTTCATCTCATTATCGCTCCTGCTCAGCCAGGGACGTGTTCTGAGTGGGAGTATTTGGGTCAGTGGGTTTCGCCAGTGTTTCCTAGAGATGACCTGGCGCATATTTAGCATTTGGCATTTGGGGTGGGACTGGCCGCCCAGCCCCGTGCCCGGCTTTCTGCATCCTCCCAGCTCCAGGTGGGTGTCATGGGGCTGCAGCAGGGTCTCAGGGAGCCCTTGTGCACCCAGGGAGCACGTGGGGAGAGGGCTGCAAGGGACAGACAGAGCCAGGATGTTTCCAGTCTCCTCCTGTTTTCTTTTGCACAAGGCTGAATATTTTATCTGGCTGCGTGCATCGTCCCTGAACTTAAAAATAGCTGGGTTCCTTCCTGGTGGAGTGGAGCAGTTTGCTTTTTCTAGATTTATCATGCAGATTTCTCATTCCCCTCACTCTCAGTAATTGCTCCTGGAGACAGAAGGGCGATGGGAGGGTTTCGTGCGTGGATTTGCCTGCCCCTGCACACATGCACGCCGTCAAGCACCAACGCACTCTCCATGCCGACACCACCACATCTGCGCCAACGGCGCGCAGACAGGCAACTGCCGACGCAGCAGGTTTTGGCATGTAAATGTTTGCCACCTTCGCTCGGTTCAGTTCATGAAGTTGCTCCAGTCTGATGGGGCGTTCGGCGCATGGCACTGAAGGGGACAGCAGGTCTCAGCCCCGTTCTTTAATAAACAGGCACCCCCGTGAGTAACCCCGCAGTGAGCAATCCCGACGGACTGGCACAGCCAGGTTGTTAACGGGACACGCTGCTCCATGTTCATAGAGCAGAGAAGGGTGCAACACTCAGCTGTTCAAAGTAAATGGAGTTTTGGAGTTGTCTCCTGAAGTTTGGCTGGTTTTCCTGATATGTCCCATTCTACTTGACTTGCAAATCAGGCTGGGATTTCAGGAGAATAATCTTTCAACTGACATTTCAGCTCTTTCCAGGAGTCATCGGTATCGTTACCCTCCTCTGAGTGTTCCTCACTGCTGTCACCAAGAAGCAGAGGGACTGAGCGCAGCCGCAGCTGCAGCGCTTCGGGTCGAGGACCTGTGCCGATTATTTAAAGCACGCTGGAGCATCTCCCTGCCGAAGAGCAGCCGTGGAGCGGTGGGCTTCTCCCCCCGCCCATTAGATAGCTTGCACTGCGGCACGACACAGCCTCAGGACAGCGCTCGCCCTAATTGCTCAGCCCTGGAAGGAGTTTCGGCTTTGCGGACAGATCGAGGCTTGGAGCTGCAGGCCAGGCTGGTTGTTTGAACAATTCCTCCGTTTTCTCTCCTCTCTTGGGGAGGTCGCTGCCGTCTGCTAGAGCCGGCCGTGATGATCTCGCCCAGAGGGACAGCGAGTAACAAACACAGCTGGACACAAAAATCTCCTTTTCCTGCTGCTGTGCAAGTGTTAGGGATTGTCAGGGAACAGGGAGGAGGGGACACGCCTGATCTCGGGCAGGGGAGCAGAGCTGTGTCCAGCAGCTGCACCCTCGGAGGGACTCGTCTCCCTGCCTCGCCTCCTGGCTCTGGACACAGGCTGCGTTCAAGCCGGGGTGAGCGAAGAGCAGCAGCCATTACTTCACATTGCATTTCCAGGGCAGATGACACCGGTACGTGCGCGCGGCTCCCTGTCTCCTCCAGCAGTATTTACGGGACCATCTTGACGGAAAATGTTGGTGAAGACAGCGGAGCAGTTTGCAGTCTGGAAGGCAGCTTTTCTGCAGTGCCCAGGGTGACGGGGCATTTTGTACCACACAGTAGGTGCAAACTAGCACTGTTTTCACTTGTGTGCTGTGAAAGCTGTTTCTAGAGCACCTAGAATGGTGCTGGTAATGCAGAGCCTAAGCAAACTGGCTGTGCTGTTGTGGCTGCTTTGCAGCCTGGTCCATCCCCAGCACCTCGCAGACAGTCGTGCTTCTGCGTGGCACACACTGTGCTCTCCAGCCCTGCAGCTGCAGCGAGACCAGAGATGGGTAAGGACGTGTTGATGGAAGCCCTTGTGAGGACCCACATGCAACGCTGTCCTGGTAACCGAAAGCGGCATGTGCCAGACTCAGTAACCCTCTTGCTGGCTGCACCTCGCAGTTGCTGCCAGAGCTGCTCTGACATTTGTTGCCCCAGCTTCTATTTTAAAGGAATATGTTCTTCCAGCAGTGCAAAAGCCCTCTCCTGAGCTAGAAGTGATGGGAAGCCTGGTCTGTGGATATGCCTGCACAGGAAGACTGTCCCCTTTCCCTGGAATTTCTGAGATCCTGCTGTGTCCCGTGCAAAGCAGACCTCCGCGCCCCAGAGGGGATGGAGGGATGGAGCCAGCAGTGCCAGGAGGAGCTCTGCAGTGGCACAGCATCTTTCCTAGCTGGTGCCCAGGTGTCATGTGAGGAGAAACAAGGTGTCCATGTCTCCTTGCTAAGCCCACCCCGGCGCCTCCTGGGCACATCTTCCTTGTCCCCAATGCAGAATTTTTCCCTGCCCATATTGCCTCTGGAGCAGCAGCCCCAGCCTGCGAGCGGAGGGGCACAGGACAACTAACCTTGGCAGGGATAGCAGGGGCGCTGGACCACGGTCTTCAGAACCTCAGAGACCGAAAACTCAAGCCAGCTCCCTCTGCTTCCCTACTCCCCGTGAAGCTTTTGCCCTCACACTGCTGGAGTGCTAAATACACGTGAACCGGGGCCCCACTTGTTTACAGGCTGGTGTGACCGGCTTCCAGAGTGCGTTTATAGACAGATCCTTGTACGTGCTGCATGTTGGTGAACTTTTCCCTTCCCCCGACTCTCCCATCCTCCCCCCCTATGTCTCTCCACCATACGGACACAGCTGAGCAGCTACTAGATATTCAGAGCCGTGAAGGTTGATAAACAAAAGTGAGATAGGACATGGCACCAGAAAGACCTCAGCTAATGGAATTTTTAAGCTACTTAATTTGGGGGCTTGTCAACCTTGACAGCAACCCTTTAATAAATGATGTGTTGTAATTCCCACCGAGTTCAGTAGGTGTGGGGACCGGTGCTCCGGCGGAGGGGAATCCAGCCGGCTGGAGACCCCGGCACACACGCAGCAAACTGTGGCCGTGGGGACGATGCTGAGCGGGGACTCCTGGCTTGCAGCGGGGCGGGCTGAGCCGCGGAGCCGCCGGCAGCTCTGCCGGTGCTCCCCCCAGCGGCGAGGGGGATGGGGACGGGGCGGGGGGGACACGGGACGGGGACAGCTGTAGTCTGCTAGAAACTGCTATAACCGGTGGCAGCCCTCCGTGCCAAGGAATGCGAGTGCCATCCAGTGTCTGCCGGCGGGCAGCAGCCCCGGGGGTCGGCCCGAGGGAAAGGGGAGGGGGGTGTCTGTCACCTCATCTGCCGCCCGCCGGGGTCTGGGAGAGGGGCAGGAACCCGGCCCTGGGCTTCCCCTGCGTGAGGCGTGTGCACGGAGCCCTCGGGGGTGGAGTGGGTGGGGGGCGGGGGGGGTGTCTCACCCACTTCTGTCTCCGGGGTGGCCCCCAGTCCCCGGAGGATGTGGCCCCACAGCGTCCCCACAATGTCCCCGCAGAGCCCAGCTAAACCAAGGGGCCAGCAAGCAAAACCCCCAGTCTGGGGTGTCCTCCAAAAGGTGCTACGGCCATCACCAGGGTGTCAGGGCTGCCCCCGCAGGGAGCCAGCAGCAGGGGTGCTCCGGTGGGCAGCCCCCCTCCCCATCATCGCAGGTCGAAGGAGACCCACACCCTGTGGGACCTGGGGAAGGTGTACCCCTCCCTCTGCCATGCAGCTGAGCCCACTGCCAGCAGAGACAGGAGGGATGCGTCCAAGCCAGGGGCACAGCATGGACAGGAGGGACATGGCTGGGTGGGGGACACTGGGGTGAGACCCTGCTCTCCGGGGCAGTCCTGGGAGGAAATGAGGCTGGAGTTTTCTGAACCCAGAGGCTTTGCTGCTGGCAAGAGGCAGGCAGGGCACATGCTTAGCTGAACACATTTAGCAGAGGATTTAATGGGTTCTGGCCTGTTCCTCATCAGTTCATTGTGGCACATGCTTCCAGCAAGTGACTGAAAATTAGCTTCAGAGATGCTCTAATCCACATTCTGGCTGCACCCAGCCCTGGAAGCCCTTTCCCTCTCTCATGCCTGGATCCACCAGCCTGCGTGCTACGTTAGTGCTGTTGTGCACAAACCTGCCCATCCTCAGCACTGCGGCCTCACTGCACCAGGCTGGGCTGAAGGAGACGAGCAGTGGCACAGTGTGGTCATGCTCTGACACCCATCACCTCCCAATCCCGTCAGCTCCTTTGGAGGGCTTGCTCTTTTTTTGGGTCCTAAAGGCCATCTTCACTTCTGCTCCAAGGGGAATGACCCAGAACAGCTCAGTTTAACAGAGGTGAAGTGACAAGGGGTGAAGCTGAAAGCAGGAGGTTCATGGGTTTCCTGGGAGTGGGAGGATGCTGTGACAGCATTTTGGGCAGAAAGCAGTGAGGGGGTAGAAAACAGCACTTGCCCCTTGCAAAGGGCAGCCATAAGTACTGCCCCAGCAAGCACTCATGGTGATTTGAAAACGGCAGCAGAAGCCAGGGCTCCACCCATGCTGAAGCTGCTGAGCCTGGTGGAGAAGCGAGGGGTTAGGAAGAAAGTATCCAGGCTGGGAAAGAGCCAGATGGCTGCAGGGGTGGCGAAGCAGATGGGAGATGTAAGACATCCTGTGCATCTGAGAGCGCTGAGCCCCCTGGTCCTCCGCTGCGTGGAGGGAGACCCTGCAGCCCCGAGAGCCAGGGCCCATGGAGCTGCCAGGGCCACAGGGCCAGCGAGGAACCTGCCTTGGGGCTGGCAAGGCATCAGTGTCGGTACAGTCTCTGTGGGTCTCCTGCCCATAGCTCCAGGGTCCTTCTAGCACCTCCATGTCCAGCAGCCGTCCTGCTCTGCCGTGCCCTTCTGCTGGCAGCTGGCTGTCCTTGGAAAGCCTCTTCCCTTTGGAAAGCCTCTTCCCGTCCTCTTCCACAGCAGCTTTGGGAGGGAGGGCAAGTGCTGCTGTGCAGTGCAGCAGGGACACACAGCAACCACAGCATCTGAAACCATCCTCCTGTGCCAGCAGCCCCGTCCAACAGAGCCCCAGACCCGGCTGCTGGCCACAGTGCTGGGGACACCGCAGCCACCACCTGCCCCCCAGCTTCCCCTGACACCCCCCCCCAAGCAGTGGGGTCCTGTATGTGGCAGATCGATGTCCAGAGAGCTGAGCTAAGGGATTGGGAAAAGAGCCTTGCTCTTTGAGAGTCCATATGCATGGAGGCGGTGGTAGGAGAAATACAAACAAGGGGCCTGGCGGAGTGAGGGGATAGACCCAACGAGGTGGTATAAAGTATTTAACTACTAGGGCTTGCAAAGGTTTGGCCTTGCCCCACTAAAACTCAGCCATCACCTTGCAGAGCTCCACTCCCATAAGGCACAGAGGATGTGCTGGAAAAGGGTCTCCTATATCCTTGGAACGATACCTTATACCCCAACTCTTGGGCTGCAGGATGCAAAGCTGCCAACTTCTCATGGGTCGTTCTTTGCCTGTAGCCCTGAAGCAAAAATGTCTCCAACTAGAAGTATTCAGCAAAATTAGCTGAAAATCCTGACTAGGTGTGAGACTGCTGAAATCACATTTTAAAGCAAATTTCTCATTTCCCAAATCACTCTTGCCTGCCTCTAGCAACGTGTGCAGGAGGCCCCGGGTCTTGTGGGAAGAGGGGAGTTGTTGAAGAGCCAGAGGACCAGGCAGAATCAGCAGTGCTGGGGTCCGTGTGCTGGACTGGGACCGGGGCTGTGGGGCTTGGGCTGCTGGGCCAGATGGCTCCAAACGCCGTGGGGTCGAGACGCGCTGTGGTAGATCCTGCCCGGAGCCGAAATGGCCAGCTGAGCTGAGCACTGAATTGCACTCGCTGGAGCTTTATAGCCAGCAAAATTAATTTTTTAAAAGTCCCTCTATGATCTCCAGTATCTAGCGTTTGGCTGAGAAGTCAGATGGTCTCCAGCCACCCGGCCCCACGTCCAGATGGCAGGGAAAGGCAGGAGGAAACCAGAGCCCACTCCAGCAGGGGAGGACGGGGATGATGGGGCCGCTGTGATTACCGGTGCCTGCTCGGAAGCTGTTGCGAGAGCAAGAGCGGAGCAGGACAAGTGGGGATGGACCTGAACCTCTTTGAGGGCAAACAGCTTGGACAGCCCAGAGCCTGACCTGGTGCTCAGCTCCTTTGATTTCCAGCTGTCTGGAAATTAATAAATCCCCTCCTCACTCCAGTCTGGCAGCAGAGAGCCACTGAGTGCGTCGGGAGAGCAGCACTTTGTTAGGGTGGGCAGGAAAGAAGTGATAAGGAGGAGGAAGAGCGCTGAAGCAGGGGGAGAACACATGGGACGGGCTCGAATAGGAGCCTGGGTGGGCAGCTGGACCTGGCAGGACAGTAAAAGCCCACCAGTTGCAGCCCCTGTTACCTCTGATTTCCCACGGGGAAAATAGAATTAGGGAGCTCAGGGAGCTGCAGGCCAGGCTGAGCCCCAGCAAACTCATTTCATGCAAACCACCGCAGGAGAGCTGTGTGCAGGTGGAGGTGCTCGTTGGAAAGGGGCTGGTTGACACCGCGGTGGTCCTTGTGCTGGGGGTGTGAGACCAGGCAGGGCATTGCCACCTGCCCATTGGGAAAAGGCATCAGTCTGGGCTGCTCCATCCCCTGCGCAGGGGCTGCGTATCCCAGCCTGCCTGCAACGCCCTGTGAATTTAACCTGGCTCCAGCACAGCCCTACCGAGAGTGTGCTCAGCCTCCTGGTGAGCTCCCGATCCCATCACATCGCCCTGCACAGCAGCGAACCTGGCTGGAACAGGAAATTTGGGATCTGGCACTTTGCTGCCCAGGCCGAGGTACTGCCCGCTGAGTCAGCGGGGAGGCAGATGCTCTTGGATGAGGGATGCTGCAGCACACAGGGACCCTGCAGGGCCGGTGAGAGCAGCTGTGGGCGAGCTCCTGCAGACGGGAAACACTAGCACTGTGCTCTTAAAAGAAATCCAAACCCCTAATTACCAGTCGCCTCCAGCCTCCAATTAGGCATTTGCAAATACTTGAGACCAGGGTGGCTTAATTATCATTTCTCTTATTTCCAAGGCACAGGCACCCGGACAGCACCTCGTGCATCCACAGGATCCTCTGTGGTGTTTTCTTTAGGAGCCTCACTCCCTGGGTGTTTGCTTTGCAGTCTGCAGCAGCTTTTCTCCTCTTCCTGCTGTTTGTCATAAACTTTCTGGAGATGCCAGATGGACATTGCTCATCTTGCAGGGCGAGGGAAAACATGAGTGTACGCTGGTGACGTGCCGGGCTGCCCTCTGCTGCGGAGGCACAGGGGAGTTTGCTGGCCCATCCCAGGCGCGGGTCTGTCCACAGCCTTCCCATAGTTGTCCGGATGGATGGCAGGCTTGCTGGGAAATGCCAGGCTCCACTTTCCCAGCCACAGTGGGTCAGAGCACTGGGGGAAGCAAAACTTCACCAGTCCAAGCAATTACTCAGGATTTTATCATTCGAAACTAAAAACAGAGCCTATAAATAATCAGGATCTCTGTCTTAATAGCTGCATTTCAGCGTATTTTTAATTATCATTTTATGAATGGGTGCATTAGAGTATATTTAAATACTAACTTAGCCATCCTGTTAATGAGGCAGGATTATTATAGGCCAGGTCTGGCTATATATTACGTTGGTATATACATATGCTTCGACATCACATTTAAAAATTAGCTATTTCAAGCGTAAAATTATAATTGGTTTGTCTAATAAAAGGATAAATAAATATCTATTTAACTTCATTACTGTCAAAGGCAGGAGGCTTTTCTCCATTGTCTCCTTAGGGTTTTATGGCAGAACAGCTAATTAGCTGTAATTGGGTGGATCCGAGGCAAATGAAGCAGGCATAGCCATGGTGCTGGCTGGGAATGGGACGCTGGTGCCTTTCCCGGACTGGTGGCCCGGTCTCTGCTGGGACAGCAGCCCCACCAGCCTCACGGATGGGTCCTGCTCCTGCACCCAGCTCGGGGCGTTTCGCTGGGGCGGCTGGCCATGCAGCGAGGCAGGACCAGGTGCTGGTTTGCAAGGTCACTTTGGGGACTCCGCATTGTCTTTTATGGTCCCTTTGCCAGATATCCCTCCATCTTACCTTACCCTGAGCTGGATATCTGGGGATCCCAAATGCTGACCAAGACTTCCAGTCTCAGCCAGGCCTTGTTCATCCCTGGTTTGGGAGAAATCATGCTCAACATCCAGTGTGCACATCCCACACCTTCACAGCCTTGTCGGAATGGCCCTGGAGAGCCCCTCCTGGCCACAGAACAGAAGGAGACCCTTGCCAGCTCGCCTCGTTGCTGCTTGCCAGAGACAGACTTGATCCGGGCAAGGATGCTTCACTTCGGGGCTCTGCAAGGCTGGTTTTGGCAGAGGGGTTTCTGGCTGCAAGGGAGGATTTCAACGCTTGCCCTGTTTCCTCCGCAGGATCTCGGGCACAGAGCCTAAAGCCTCTCTCCACTCCCGTGCCCGGGCAGAAGCAGGTATTTGGGCAGCCTGCTCTACCTCTTTGCAGCTGCTGGAGGGCCTGGAGGGGTCTCACTGCCCCCCACTCCAGGCACCCCCACACTCCAGCCCCCCACCCTGGCTGCTGACAGCTGCCTGCACGCTGATAAAGTTGCCAGCTAAGACGCCGTCAGCCAGCAGAAGGGATTAAAATGTCCTTTTTGGACAGTTCCTGACCCAGAGGAGGAGCTGCCATCAGCCCTAATAAAACCCCACGCAGGCCAAGCTGACCTGCTGAGCCCGGCTGGGTTGCAGCCCCTCTCTGATCCTCTGCTCCTTCTGCTCCCACTCCTTCGGCTTCCCCTCTCTCCCACAGTTCACAGCCCAGAAACCTCCTTCCTGGCCATCGGGAGATGGAAGAGAGTCTTGTTGGATGGCAGAGGACCATTGTATACAGCGATGCGTGTGTGCATGTGTATAAATTTCCTTTGCATATGTTTTTTGACATGAGGAGAGAGGCCTGACACCCGCAGCAAATCACCAAGCTGCCAACAAAATCTTTCCTTTCTTTTTTTAAAGAAAGGGAGAAAGATGGAATGTTAATAATTGCACAGCCGCCCCCTAATGATGAACGCCGGGCTGTGGGGAGCGCACCTGCGCAGGGGCTATTAGCATGGAGGATGTTGTCTGGGTTTTGCTTATCAGTTCTGCTTGTTGAGCGCGTTCCAGGGATGGAAGAAACGCCAACAGACAGCGTGGAAAATTAATTTTTAATGCCTTTTATTAGCGCTTAAGCCATTCTGAGAGGATGAAATAATCTCTGTATAGGTAGAGTAGCAAAGGTCTTGGAGGGCTGTCAGAAGGCTGAGTCACTCCACTGGCCAAAATTATCCCAATATATTTTCCCAGTCCTCCACAGAGGCTGAAAACCTTGGGAGTCCAATCCTCTGCACACCCTGAGGTCCTGCAGCATCTTCCTGCAAGGCCATTCAAAACAGGCAGAAAGTTTTCCTCCCCTGAGAGGGAGCGGAAAGCCTTGTCTCTCCCCTTTCCCACCCTCCATAGCTGTGTGCCACCGCTGCCACCACCTAGCACGGTGACAAGCAGCGGCGCAGGGCATGCAGGAGCGGTGATGCAGCCCCCTCCAGGAGTGGGTGCAATGCCCCGAGCAATCCCTGCAGGCGGGATGAGTCTCTTGGCAACCGGCCCTGGCTCCTGTATCCTCACTTGCACCAAAAGCCCACCAGAAGGGACAGAGCAGTCCCCAGGTCTGCAGGTCCCCTCCCCTCCGGAGCCACAGAGGCAGACGGACAGGGCTGGGAAATTGCTGCCATATGTCCCCGTCCCCAGCAGCCCCAGGGCAGGTGGTGGAAGGGAGGGGACCCAGTCCCCATCCAACGCTGCCAGCATGGTCCCTGCTGCCGGCTGGAGGGGCAACAGCATCGGGACAGTGCCAGAGAAACAAACCCTGCCAGTGTTTCTCCATTCACCAGGCCCTGGTGAGAGCCTCTTAATGAGGAAGGAAAACAAATACTTCAAGGCTCAAGGAAGGGAAGGTTTGGAAGGGGAGCAGGGCAAGCTGGCAATGGGCAGTCTGTCGCTGCTAAAAATAGGTTTGTTTGCCTGTGGCCAGCACTCACTGGGTGATCTTGGTGATGCCATCTGGCTTCACGCTCATTACAGCATCCTCGTTAGCGCAGTGGGGTACCTGTCAGGGCCAGGCTCCGGAGGGGACAGCCATGCCCTGCTCTCCCAGGCAAAGCCAGCAGCCATGGCCAGGCATGCAGAGCATCCCCTCACAGGGGTCCCGCTGACCTTGTCACCATGAGCGTCTAGCTGGGAGGCAAGACAGCCGGACCGGACAGCAGCTCCACGCTGGAGGCAAGTTCAGCTCACAAATGTACCAGCCTCTCCTGCCTGGGCTGAAACTCCCTGCATACGCTGCTTGCCTGAAGCTGAACTTCCGTAGGAAAATTTCAGCCAAAAAAGTCCAGCTGTTCCCCAGGGTAAGTGGGAAAGCTTTTTTTTCCTTCCATGTTAAAAATTGTCATATCAGTTCACCAGGGAATTAATATGCCTCACGCTTGAGAGCTGAGGACTGCCCTGGCAGAAGGCTGCTCTGGTGTCAGAGATGTGATCCTGCGGGAAGGCCAGCATGGGTTTGGGTAATTAAAACTCGTATCATGACACACGATCACAAGAAGGCTGAGTTAGACCTGTACAAATGACCTCTTTTGTTCTTGTAATGTATTCTTTTCTACAATCTACTTGCCTTTCAGTGCATGTATTAAGCATTTGTAATATATTCTCTGCCCACTTCTAATGAATTTTATCTCTGTGCATGCCTATGTGTGTGTGTATATTATAGACATACACGTGTCTCTCTATAGAACATATATATTACACACTTGGCCCAACACCTGAATGACCTGAAGCAGGAGAGGATCCAACTGTGCCAGCTCAGCGGCCACCACAGTGCTGATGTGCTAAGAGCGATGCTCCATCCCTGCTGCTGGCCTGCCTGTTCCTGCATTCCCAGGAGCTATGTTAGGGTAAGAGCAATGTGCATGCTCACCTCCCAGCTGTCCACCTTCCCCAGCACCTTGTTCTGCATGCCCACCTCCAAGCTGCCTACCTTCCCCAGCATCTCCTTAGCTCAGACGTTTGCCCCAGGATGCCAGAGGAGGCGGAGGTCTCTCCCCAGGAAGAAGGAAGCTCTGGAGAGCCTCTTCACATGATGAATTTTAACATTTCTTTCTACATCCAGCCCAAGCACAAATCCCTTCAAAAGCACCAGCCCAGCGCAGCAGAACTAATTTGAAATGTCACCGAGGTCAAGCCTGGCTTCCCCAGCCATTAACCTGCCTCTCAAGCTACACACTTCGTATTTATTTACATAGTCACATAGTTATTTAAGCCTCAGATCCTAGCTATAGGAAGGGGTGCGGAGTGTGTGAA
The DNA here is from genome assembly GCA_008921705.1 of Burhinus oedicnemus. Lineage (NCBI taxonomy): Eukaryota > Metazoa > Chordata > Aves > Charadriiformes > Burhinidae > Burhinus > Burhinus oedicnemus. The sequence continues at coordinate 208,327 of VFFE01005648.1, forward strand.
GGGGAGGGGGTACCTTGCTTGCAGGGCCCCGAGCTGCTGCTGCTGTGGAGACAGCAATGGGTGGCTCTTCTGAGGGGCTCTGTGTCCAAAGCGCGATGGGGAGGATGGGCAGATCTTCACAGAATTGGTTGTTCCACCTCGGCTTTTCTAGTTGTCCTTTTCTTCAATTTGTTCCTGTCCAGAAACAGAAAGCTTTTTCTTTTCCAGGCAGGTCTTTCACAGGCATAAATCAGTGTAAATTTACTCTAGTCAACAATGCTGATTTGCAGGAGCTTTGAACCCCACTGTATTTTTCAGCCTGTGTTCTGCTCCTTGACAGATGATAACGCGTAGGGACCAGCGGAATGTTTCTGCAGGTGCATCTGCTGCCAAAGTTTGGTCATTTCCCTGGTTTGTGTCCTGCTTCTCAGCCACCCTGGTGGACCATGAGACTCGGAGAACATCTGGACCCAAACTCCACCTCATCTCAGTTCCTGTCCCCCTGAGCACTGCCCTTAGCATTACCGCAGTTTTGTGCTGCCTGCAGATAAAATCAGAATCCGTTTTTACCTTGCTTACCATTACTCTGCCCCTCAAAGCCCTCATGCCTCTCACACCCTCCACTCCTCAGGGATATGGGCCCTGCTTTTCCCCTGGACCAGCCTCACTGGCATAGGTAGAAACAGCCTGATCTGCACTGCACAAGATAGCACAGGCACTGCCAGTACACGCACCACCATAAGCTGTTTCACGGGAGAAGAACCTCCTGAGAGCACCAATATCTTTCTAAATGCTTTTCCATTGGGATGTGCCAATTAGGAGATTAAAACCTCCTGCTGAGACATGCCTGGGGCCAGCTGGGACTACTTACATGTGAGTGGGTGCAGGGTGGGTGCCTGGGAAAGGGAAGACCCAGACAGATGCTGTGGTTGCTGGAGAGGAGGGAAGCTGGGGCTAGGAAGGTCTGGCTGAGCCAGCCTGGGGAGGACCAGCGCATCTTGGACTCCAGGCTGTCTGCGTGGGGGGAGCTGCATAGCCCCAGGGCTGTTACCCCCCCCACCATGCCAAGCTCTGGCTCGCGTCCAGCAGGTGCTGTGAAGGCGGTCAGCTTTTCACTATTTATTCCCCATGTGCTTCCATGTCCTTTCCCCTTAGAGCTCCAAGGGTTTGGGCAGGTGGGGGGAGTGCTTCCACGGAGGGGACTGTCTCCCCATCTTCTGTCCTGCTGGGCAGTAGCTTGTGTATGTTATGAAACACAGCCTGACCTTTCTTTTTCTTTTTATTTCTATTCTCATTGCTCACTTGCATGTTTACTTCAAGGCTGTGGAGCTGGCTAGCCTGTGGTTTAAAAAAAATTTTTTTTTGAAAGCTCTGGCAGGGTATTAAAGGAGTTTGTAGTAACTTGAAATTAGCAGGACGATCTGAGACAGATGTTGTGAACAAGGGAAGAGGAACTTACTTGCTGTGTCTCCTCTCTGCTGTTGCTTAAAAGATACTAATTTGATGCTTTTTTCTTAAAAGTAGGCACCTCTAGGTTAGGATAATGAAAACCCATTTCCCTCTTATGATATTCCAGTGCATCCTTTTCTTCCTCTTCCAGTGGGCCCTGCTCTTGACCCATGGGGCCACCGGCACGGGTGGGCACGGTGCCGGCTCCCACGACCTCAGCTCCTCTGCTGTGCCTGGTGCTGCCTCCCCGCCCGCTTGCTGTCCTCCCTGGGCACTCCGGGTGACACGGTGAATTTGTGGCCAGCTCCACTGCCAGCAAAGCTTTGCGCTTTGGCCTTGCTTTGGCTTGTGGGCAGGAGGGTGCAGCTCCCTGGGGAAGATTGTTTGTTTTCTGAGTTAGTAACAGCAGCGTCTGCAGGGGATGGGGAGGGGAGAAGCAATGAGAAGTGGGGCAATTCTCCTGTTTCCAAGCTGATCTCTCTGGTGCCGTCAGAGGGAGGATGGGTGGAAGGAGCCTCATCAGGGGTGTGAATACTCTTTGGGAGGTTTGTGTCCAGAGGGATGCGCTGGCTGCACAGAGCATCCTCCCTCTGCAGGCTGTATTAGTTTGCCTTTCAAGGGTGCCCTGTCATCATAACCTGGCTTCAGAAGAGTACAGAGCTGGAGAGAGGAGGGAGGAGTGAGGCTCTTAACGAGGTTAACCTGCCGCTGCTTCTCTTAAAGGAGGCTGTGACAGGGCAGGTGGAGAGGAGCCTGGAGCGGCTGTGACAGCGGGGAGAGGGATATCAAACCCTACCAGAACAAAAGACAAGACAAAAGGTTTTGAGGAAAAAAAGCTTCTTGTCAGCAAAGCTGTCAGTGGGTGAGATTAAAGAGCACCTGCCACGTTCCCCAAAGGTTGTGTTACCGCTCAGGGAGGCGAGGCAGGAGGGAGCCGTGCCGCAGAGCTGGAAATAGCCTCGCTCGCCAGCCACGTGCTGGGGCTGAAGCAGGGATGCTCTGCCCGTGCCCTTCCCTCCAAACCTGGTGATGCCTTTGTGCAAACCAGGCCTGTGCTCCCCATCTCCTGCTCCACTCGTCCCTCCTCCTCCATGGTTTAAAGTTCCCTATCGTTTGGGTTTGGCAGCCCTGAGCTCCGGCCTTGGCACCTGCCGGTGCTGTGGGGTGGGCTTGAAAGGATGCACCAGCTCACAGCCAGCCTGGGGGTCCTGTACAGAGAAACTCATGGGTTTGGATACTGTCTAAATTGGAGTGGGGCCCCACTGCAGAGGTGGCGGCAGCCAGGAACCCCTCCTTGCCACCCCTCCTCTTGGATGTGTATTGCACCGCTTGGCAGGCTTGCTCTGTAGTACAGGGTTCATGCAGAAGGCACGGCTGCCCACATATGCCGGTGTCCATGGGTGTTTTACCCATTACTTCATACCATCAGATGCTCTGGCGTGTCCAGAAAGGTCATGCCTTAGAGATCCTCCACCAGCTGTGTGCAAATTCAGCCTGACATCATCAGGACAGCTGGGCTCAGGCTGCCTCTGCCATAGCTTTTCCAGCTGCTCAGAGGGAAACGTTTCCTGGGGGGAAGAGGATGCTCTCCCCCCTCTCTGTGTTACAGCTAACAGGACCCAGGGGGAGGCAGATGGGAGGTACAGCGCAGAGCGGATCTGCAGTGCTGCACCGCTGCTCAGATATGCTCCAGGGGCTGGATGCTCCGGTGGGAGCCTGGTGCAGATGGGTCTGAGCCTCCGCTCTGGGAACGCTGCGTGTTATTAAGTAAAGAGGGGCTGGAGAGGACCCAGGGTCACTGGCTGGAAATGTGCAGAAGATAATCCAAAAAGGCAAGTGTCTGTCAGCTGCTCAGGTGTTAGCAGAAGTTAATGAGAGTCTCGGTGTCTGATCTCTTGCAATCAATTCCACTTCCTATCACTCTGCGAGAGGTGAATATCCATGCTGCTGTGATGTTGTTAACTCTGGGTGACGTGCCCGCTTTCAGCTTTGATGCCAAAGGAAATTGCTGGATAACGTTGCTGTGCTGCTCAAGGCAGGGCTGGGGGAGTAAGATTATTCTCCTGGATGGCCCAGCTCAAAGGGAAGGTCTCTATTCAAGCTACAGTCACCTAAAAACCAGCTCCCGCTCCTTCCACAAAATCAAATCGCCCCTTGGTTAGGAGAAAATGTGCCAAGCGATCGGGGAAGATGGATGCAGCGAGAAGCATGTGTGGTGGGGGGACATGGTGAGCTGACGGCTTGTTTACTAAAAGCAGGAGACCTGCCAATTTTTCTTCTCGGAGTGCAGGCTTGTTTACAGAGCCCTAATGCAGGGAGAGGGATCCTCGAACCTGTGCTCTGCAGCTGCTGCCCTGACACCATCGAGGCTGTGCAGGGTGGGTACCCGGTGCCAGGCAGGATGCTTCTGCCTGGAGAAGGAGCTGCTGGGGCAGGTGGGCAGGAGGGACATTTTCTAGGGGTACTAAATCCTCTAGAAATCTTCCCATGTGGAATAAGCAACAGGACAAGGAAAGAAACATCCCAAAATTTGCTCTTTGATTATTTTCTGTCACTAAAATTCTGGGATGGATTTTTGTTGCTCAGCATTGGTTATTGCTTTGCCAGCCTTGAAATGAGACCCACAGGTGGTGCGATGAAGGCACTGTGTCAGTTTAGTTCCTATCGGCTGCTATCAAAGATGGACCCAGCGGGTGGAATTCCTGCAAGTTTCGGTAAAGCTATGGAGGGGTCACTTTACTCCCCTTGCTGCTTGACGGTGTGGGCAGAGCTGGAGAGTGGGGTGAGGGAACAGCAAGGCAACGATGCAGCACACTAAAGGACAAACGAGCCCAACGCAACGAAACCCACCAGGTGGGGAGGGATGGGGATGATGCTCCTCGCTGCGAGCTGTATGTAAATATGACGAGCGGAGGAGATGTGCAACATCGCACCCGGCTGCGGTCTCCTTCTGAAATGCAAATCCCGACACGGGGCCTGCCGGCGCTGACAGCAACAGCAGCGTCTGCCGGTACAAGACAGCCGTTCTGTACACAAACCAGCACAGATTTGCTACTGGTTATGGCTGCAGGTGACACTTGTATCTTTGATCTGAGGAGGGAAAAGCAGGCAGGCAGCTCCTGGAGCCCTGCTCTGCCCAGACAACTGCCCAGACAGGGCAACAAGGGACTGCTTGGGTGGCATGGAAGAGCTGGCAGAGACCATGAAAAGTTGAGGACAACATGCCTGTGGAAAACAGTCACTCTTTGGGACCTCCCTGCAATGTAAAACTCATGCTCTGAAAGAAATGGAGGATTGATGTCCCATCCCCAGCCAGTGTCATTACCCGAGTCGTCATCTTACGACTGCATCAGGTTTTAGCTACCTTTTTTTGAGCAGTGTTTTTACTTTAGCTTTTGTGATGCATCCCTCCTGGAAAACCAACTGAAGAGAGAAACCTCCTCTGAAGGTGGGTGACTGGGACATGTTTGTGCCAACGGTGTTTAACCTTTCACTGGGGGTGTCTTGAGGACCCAGTGATGGAGGACTCCTCCCCACCTCCAAGGTGAGCAAAGGTGTCTCCCTTCTTCACCTGGAGATGCTGAGTTCTGGAGAAGGGGAGCATCCCAGAGGTGTCCCCGGTGCCACAGACAGTGGTAGGCACAGCCGAGCCTGCTCCTGCCTGGAGTCAGGAAGGAAGAGGATCAACCACTGGTGTCTGACACTGGCTAGGGGGGCTCCTGCTGGGTTTGTCCATGAGCTTTCACTGGGAGGGGGCTGCAGTGGAGAGATGCTACAGCTGGGGCTGAGTGGTGGAAAGGGGACAAAAGAAATTTTGTGTGAAGGTGGCGGACTCTGAAAGGTGCCTTAAATTGCCTCTTGTGTTATCCACAGCTCAGATGGCATCAGAAACAATTACCGCGCCCATGAATGCTACTTTGTTTTTCACTTTGAAAAGTAAAATTCCTATCTCTAGAGCTGGAGATACCAAAGATAGCAGGAGATTTGACTTTCCTCCCAAGGGAGCAAGCTATTCTCCAAATAGTTCAAAAACAATGATGGCAGGCAATCTTGACCATTCCCAAGAGATTAGTGCAGGTTCTTACTTATCCTTATACGCAGCTGGTGGCAGCAGCAGCAGGAGTGTGGCTTTGCTGCCTGCCCTCCTTTTGGGGGTCTGGGGCCCCCGCTGCCTGGGTGGGAGGCAGGCTTCATGGTGGGGGAAGAGCTGCAGCCCAGGTCTCTGACATGCTGGGACAGAGGGACTATAGCATCCGGAGCAGCCTGTGACAGTCTCCAGCTTGGATATAATGTCCACACCTCCTTGGCCTTCACTTCAGATGCTCACTTGGGGCCCACCCTGGATCAGTCTGAAGACGGTACTAATTTGCTATTGCAATCTCTTTTATGAAGAATAAATTCCCCCAAAACAGTCCTTCAGGTAGTAGAGTTCTCAAAGAGTTGAGATGGTCAGAGGGAAAGGGACTTGCCTTACCCCTGATCATATCATGCTTGAAAATTTTTTTTTTAGAACAATTAGCTTAGGTGGAAACTAGGGCTGCAGCCTAGGCTGAAGCCCAGGAGGGATGGGGGGCTGAGCCTGACCCCTCCAGGCCGGCCTTTGCCAGGGCTGTCCGGCCCAGGGGCTCATCTCGGTCTCTAACCGAGGCACTGGGGACGCTGTCCTCTGCAAACTACTGCTGCTCTGCCACGGCCCCGTGGAACCGGCTGGTGCCTGGGCATTGGTCAGTGCCAGGGATGGGGCAACACTGGTGGAGGTGAAAGGTTTGGACTTGCAGGATTTTCACTGACCTGTGACCAAAAAAAACCCAAAAGCGTTTCAGGATAAACGTTGCACTTCTCTCCTCCTGGCAGCCCAGCCCAGCTCAGGAGCAGCCAGCAGAGGTGTGAGTGGATGCCAGGGTCACAGGACAAAGCATCCTCTCTGGGTCCCCCCAGCCAGTCTTGTCCATGATGACTCCGGACAGGGGACTCAGAGGAGCTCAGAGCTCACATCAAGTCCAGGTTTCTCCTAGTTATGGGGGGAACAGCCCCAGGGGATGTGGGAACTGCTGCATTTTGGTGCTTTCAGAAACACGTTCTTGCAAATCCCGCTCTGTGTGACAGAGGACACAGCAGAGGTGACCAGTGTGACTGCTGGGGCTGCGGTGGCAGAAGTTGCCCATCTGCGAAGCAGAGCAGAAGGAAGAAGCTGCTGTGCAGCCTGAGCTTTCTGCTGCTTTAGGTGATGCTTCTGATGTCCTCTGCTCCCTGAAACTTGTTTATCTATTAGGCTGTTGCCCTTCCTCCCACCCGTGCCCAAGGAAGAACAGGTCAGGCTGCTCCAAGTCTTGCCTCTCTCCTGTTTTGCTGAGAGGAGTAAAGGGGCAGGGGAATTACTGGGTTTGTGCGCAGCCTCTGAGCAGCCTAAGACTTTCTGCTTTGCTTTGCTTTACCCTGCAGGGTCTTGTTCCTCTCATAAATGCATGTACTTCTCATAAGGTACCTTGTGGCCTCAGGTCTTGGATGCTTTCATATCTCACGTTGCTGTGGTCTTGTGAATGAGAGCAATGAGGCTTGGGTTTGAGATACACGGCAATAGGCTTCATCTTGCTCTCGCTGCTGCAAAGGAGTCTGTCCCAGGGCTTACTGCAGCCCCCCCCCGCTTTGGTTTGTGTAGTGTGAGAGGCTGCAAAATCCTCTTTTCCCTTTTACAAGCACTTGCAGACCTGCTCTGCAGAGCCCTGACTGCCTCCCAGCGCCCTGTGATCAGCGCCGGATGGCCCCAAATCACTCGTTCTTGCTTGCCGAGTGGTTTAGTGGAAATCCAGCCAAGATCATTTTTCTGTAGCCACAGGGTACGTGGTACTACCTTAGATGGCACATTTAGTTTCTGCGGGATCCAACGAAGCCAAACAGCCCTCTGTCAGCTTTAGGAATTTATGAGACCTTTTCATGCCTTGGGGAGTCCAGGGCCAAGCTAACACAAGAGGAAGGGCCAGCAGATATAAATTGCTATGAGCTCCACTGGCTCCGTCTTGCCGCAGAGAAACCAGCCCCTCAGCTTTGTGCTCTTCCCACTGGCCCCAAGTGAGCAGTGTGTGCGTCCCCCAAGCACTGGTTCTGTTTTGGGCCCACACTGGGCTAAAAGGAAAGTCTGGGAAGTGTGTGTGTGTTGGGAGGGGAAATCTCTATATATGCTCTTTATATATCTGTGTGTGTATTTATAAAAATGCTTAGCAGAAGCCGGTACTTGATCCAGCACAACCTCCAGGTGTTAATCATAATAAATGGGAAAGGGAAATAGTTGCTGTTAATAAAGAAGGGAGGTGTTGCTGTGCCGGTCAGTGGCCAAGCCCCGTGGTCGAGCCTCCTCCTCTCCACTCCCTCCCCAGCCCGAAGCCATCTGGGCTGCCCTGTGGCCGCTTTTGTGGCTCTTGGGGGACAGCAGCCCCCAGCCCACGTTTGGCCCACTGCTGCCTCCCATTGTGCCTGCCCCGGGGTGGGCTGGAGCACTGGCGGTGGGTGCGTTGTCCCTGTCCCCATGCAGGCAGCACACAGGAGCAGGGATCTTGTTGCTGCCTGCCAGCCCTCCCGATCCACGCGATGGAGAGGGGAAGCATGACCAAGCACTGCCAGAGAGGGCTTAAACATCTCAGTAATTACACCAGCTCCCTGAAGACCACGCTCTTTTGAACTATAGCCGTTACCCGATGATTCGTAAAGACTCTTTAGGGACTTCGAGAGGACCGTTCAGCCATAATTACCTTGGCTGCCTGCCACTGCCGGCCCACCGTCGGGTGCCAGGGGACCGCACGGCATCGCTCCAATTAAGCGATGGGAAAGCGTGCGGCGTTTGCTGCTCTCCCCGTGCTGAGATGGGGAGGGACACATGGCCCCGGCCAAGCCCCGGCTTGGTCATGCCATGGGGAAAGGGGGACCCGAGGGGCGGATGCGCCGTTTCATTAGTGGGGGATAGGCGTGAGTCATAAAACGACTCACGCCTATTCCCGGCTAACGGAACGCAAAGAGCGCCTTTCACTTTTTCCCATTTTGGGCCCATAAAACAGGCGCTGACAGAATTATTTGGCAGGGTGCAGGCAGCAGCCTGGGGCTGACTAGGTGGCCCCATGATGACGGGCTGTCCTGCCCTGTGTCCTGCATGGCTCCCATGGCCCCACAGTTCCCCCAGTTACGGGAGCGTGGAGCGGAGGAGCAGGAAGAAAGGGTGCCTTGCTCTGCGACAGAGGGATGTATAATTTTATCACACATTACAGCATTTTGCCCTGGCAGCTTGTCACCAGCCAGGCTGTTAAAATTCCCTTGAAAAATGAGGGATCCATGGCAAATTACTGATTATAGGATAGGAAAGGTAATCTGGCTACACGTGATTGATCGCTTTGATACTGCAGCATTCAATGCTCTAGGAAACCCCAGCAAGAGATGTAGCGATAGCGCTGTGCCGTATTAACCGTACAGGCGGCAGACAGCAGCACCGACACACGGTGATGGGGGTATTCAGAGACAGCAGCGAGACAGACAGACAGACAGAGCACGGTGCATCTGAGCCATGGCAGATGGCTGCATAGAGAGGCTGCACCACCTACAAGACAAGATGACAGACGCGAGCTGATAGTTTTTAAGGGAGCTGCGGGTACCCTTGGCATGTTTGTGTTTGGAGCAGGAATCACGCAGTTGGTTGCTGCATCCCATTCTGCCAAGCTGCTCAGGTTGTCCTCGGTCCTTCTGCTTGGGAAGGGGAGGGGACAGGAAGGCTTTGACCCCTGGTGCCACAGCTCGCTGGTGCTCAAGCACCAACTACTAGCAGGAGCCATGTGTTGGTCCTACCCCTTCCCCAGTGCCGCATTTTTGGGGGATCAAGAACAGGGGATGGGAGGGCAGGAACCGCAGGGACTGCGATGCTTTTACCTGGCCATTACATTACATCCCTCCCCACCATCAAGAAGGGGATGTCAACAAGACAGCCAAATGAAACAGCATCAAAAGGAAGAGCGGACCTCTTGGAGTTGTTAAAATAAGTCAGAAATAAAAGGCACTTGTGGAAATTCAGTCTGCCGTTTCATATATTTGACCACACCAGTTCTTAACAAAAGAAAACCCGAGCTCATTACATGGAAACATCAAACCAGCCGAGATAATTATCTCTAATTAGTGCTAATTTAAAAGTGAGGTCTGTTCTATAGCTGAATTGTTGCATATTTCATTAGTTCATTAGATGCTGAGCAGACAACGCAGATAAGAGAATCAGTTCTTTGGGATGATATAAATTTCATCCTCCCTTCACCAGAAACAGCTTGGGGGTCCATCTTCACAGCACAAATTATGTGCTGGGCTGCATAGCCCAAACAAACCAACCCGGATGACTCAATGGTTCATCCTCTGGGGAAAGTTCACTGAATACTGTATTAACTTTACAGAAATAAAAAAAAAAAAAAAGAGAGAGAGAAACAAGCAGTTCATCAGTCAATGTTATTATCTTGCTGTCTCTGCAAATATCAATCAATATTTTTTGGAGCTGAGAGAGGGAGGGGCTGGTCCCACCCTGGGGACCCTGCTGGGCAGGTACTGAGACCCTGGCCTCGTCATGGGAAAACTTTGACCCACATGGCTGACCCTCCAGGTTTGTGCACATCCGAGCTCTGGATGAAACAGGGACAGGTATCAGTCCTGTCTTGCTCCAGGTGCTCCCAGTCTATCTGCTCTGGCCCTTTGGATTTCCTTCCCATGACCAGTCATCTTCATCACCCTTTCCATCTCTTCTTCATTCTTTTTTTCCATCTCTTGCCAGACCAGCTTGCTCTGAAGCCAGTCCTTCCTCTGGCCACTGCTAAACCACAGCCTTCAGCCATGCCTTGCACAGAAGCCTCCCAGTGCCAGGCAGGGTCTCTCCCATGGAAAGGGGATGGGCAGCCGTGAGCCTGGCTCCGTGGGTTCACTTCATCTCGAGTTTCCCTCCCTGAGGCAGGGCTTGGCAGCCACTTCTGTTACTGGGGAAACAAACAGCTGGTTTGGGAAATGTTGGATTTTCAAACCTCCGCTTGGGCTCACTGTGGAGCTGGATGCCGTGGGATTTGCAGTCAGCCTGGAGGGACAACTCAGTGATACATGCAATGGTACCAAAAAAGGGCCACATAACAATGGAGATTTCTAACTCAGTAGAGCTGTGCCTCATGCAGCTGAGTGGCATCATCTTTTGTACTAAACATAAATGCCAGCTCTTCCCTGAAGAGCATCTGGAGGAGATGGTGCCATGATGCTGATGTGCCGCACGTCTTCTCCTACCAGCTTCTGGTGCAGAAGCCCCTAGATTGGCTCTCGCAGCCTTGAACCATTTACCTCCTGCTGCAATCCTGCCTGGCCCAGGGAAGCTGTGACTCACGAGATGAAGAGCAAAAACTGGCACTTAAGTGATGGTGTGTGAGCAGGAATAAAGCGTTTGACTTTCAGATCCACTTCAAGACTGCAGGAAAATAACCCTTTCTGCTTGTAAACTGTACGTGGGCTAGGATCCTTGCGAGGCAATAAAATACCCCTTCTCTTCACACTGCAGGTTTTTAATCAGCTTAATCTGACTTTATGAAGCTTTCAGCTGCAACTGCTGGTGGGGTGAGGGCCCAGCTCAATGCAAGATATTGTCAAGCAAAAAGCAGGGGAACTTTAAATCCTCCAAGAAGTTACTGAGCAGGAATACAGTAATTGAAGAAAGTTACTGCAGGTGTTTGAAGCTATAATTAATCTTTGAGAAGGCAAGGAAAGCTTCAAGTTCTTTGAAGGAGCAAACTTTGGAGCTTTAAAGCATTTCAGAAGAGTAAATTGAATGGGGATGAAATATGCAAAGAAAGAAACGCTGTGGCAAAGTGCAGTTACAGGCAGTAGGTTTGGGAAATCTGGAGAGGAGACGATGAGGAAACCCCCCCGTACCCTGGAGTGAAGGAACCCAGCGAAGGAGCGCAGTGATGGGAAGGCATGGTAATGACTCGGTGGCGAGGGGAGGCTAACTGAATCATGCAAAAGTGCTATTTATCAGCGTGTTCCAGGAGTTGGACCCAAATCCCAGCCTTGATTAACTGTGAGGTTCTTGATGCCGAAATACTGTTTGCTTTCAGAAGTGCTGCTGGAGAGGCTGGACAAGGCTAAATGAGTACATACAAAACTGGGAACAGGAGATAGCAAGGGTGTCACTGACAACAGCACCAGAAGAGACCCAGGTACAGTACCCAGAAGAATCAATTAGTTAATGGCTGCCATTACAGACAGGCAAGAATTGTGGAGATTTAATGAACAGTAATTTAACTTATTGATTAATCAGAAAGCTTTCCACTCTCGCTAATGCTTGCCTTATTAAGCAGGCATCTCCTTCCTGACTGGTCCCTGCTCTCCCTCACTGCTGACTGGTGCAAAGAGCAGAAATTTGGGGAGCAGGAGCTCAAGGAACTGGCTCAGTGACAGTGACTTGCCTGACCAACCTCTCAGTCCCGTTGCCACAACACCATCCCAAGGGTTGCCTTGTTCCTTCTGCCTCTGAGTTTCCCCATCCTTCCCAACGGATTACCCAGAAAACTGCTGTGCCGCTTTGCTTCATCCAGGTGCTCCTGCTCCCCCCCAGGGTATGGAGGGGCCCCCTCCGTGCCCCTCCGTTATCCCTCACTCTGTCTCTCCATCAGCCGTCACCAGAAAGTAATGTTTAGATTTCATGCTCAATATTCTTGATGCAAGTCGAACATCAAAACCACAGCAGGGTGCCTGGGAAAATCTAAGCGAGAATATCAGAGGAATCTGTTTCTACAAAGCAAAAGAAATCAACAAAGGCTGTGTTTGGGGATTTTTTTTTTCACCCTGAACCATACATACAAATAATAAGTTTAGGCTTGGGGTTTTTTTTATTATTATCACCCTTCCTGATATCAATCTCTCTTTTTCATTATAATAAATATTGATTTGTGCTGTTAGAAAATGACTTCTCTTATCTGCTGCTTATCTTTCTGCAGGGGCAGCAGTGGGGACATGGACAGCAGGTTTCATCATCTCCAGGAACAACTGTTCTGCTCATCCCCACCACCCCTTCAGCAGCACTGGAGGGCCACAGAGCCAGGGGTCTTAGGAGACCTTAAGTTATGTGTTGGGTTCATCTGTATGGAGCTGGGCTGCTGAATCATGGCTGTGATCCTGTGTATCTGGAGGGATGGTTAAAATAGTCCCCCAAAGTATTGCTTCTTTCCTTCGCTGTCCTGCCACGAGGCAGGACAAATGCCTTTATAAACTGCTGATGACAGTTTTTCTTGTCGGTGAACGTTTTTCTACTCCAAGGAGTCTTCAGGGCAATGGCCTCGTTCCTTCAGTGTATCTGTATAGTTCCTGGCACAGCTCGTGTGCCACGTTCATTATCTTTCACGTGGAATTTGTTTTGTGCCAGCAGAAAAGCACTCAGGTTAGTATAAGAAATGAAATAAAAATAGCAACTTTCCCCAGAAGAGCTCTCTGGTTATACAAGATGGATCAGCAAAACCTGAAGCAGAGGGGAGGATAATGCCACTGGGCTGGTTTGTGAAGTCAGCCCTCCGTGAGGATCCCAGCAGAAGTTCAGCTGTAACACAGGGCTAGATTTGGAAAAGGGGACATTTGGGATAGCCTGGAGAAGAGAGAGTTGGTTGGGAAGAAAGTGCCAGGCAGCTGGGAGGAAGAAGAGGGGAAGGAGGAAGAGGAGGAGGAGGGAACGAAGGCAGTCAGAGCTGTGTATCACTGAGTGCTGGGCTCGATCTGCAGCCAGGAGGAACCTGTGCCCTGCTCCCACAGGAGAGCCATGGCACTGCTGCTCAGCTGTCACCGTCCTGCCATCCCTGAAGCAACACACCTGCAGAGCTGGTTTTAACGTGGGACACCGCAGACGTGACCCCCATCACCAGGAGGAGCGACGTGAGGGTCCACCCTTCTGCCCAGGCAAAGCCCTGCTGGCTGGGGATGCTGATGCAGAAAATGCAATTCCAGCCTGGCAAACCCCTGCACTGCCTTTGCTGGAGGCCAAGGAGGAGGGAGAGCGAAGAGAGGGGTTTTGGCAGTCCAAAGATTTCCGGTCTTCGCTTGGCATGAGAAAAGCGTTTACCTTCATATCTCAGTACTTCCAGACTTAACCATGAGTACAGCCAAAATCATTTTCATGAGATATCAACAAGATCTACATGAATAAAGTATAACAATGTTTTCTTCAAATCCGAGGAGTCCTTTTTAAAGCCGGAGCCTCAGTTCAGAGCACCTGCCACCCTCAGAGCAAACCACAGGCAATATCTGCTGGGGAAAAAACCAACAGCCCTACTTGTTTCATTACTATCTTTGCCCTTAGGCACTCTCAGGCTACACCTGAGCCTGGGGGCTGGGGTGAGGCAGGGAAAACAATTGTGCTGCATTTAAAAAAAGTGATTTTTATCAGAAAGCTGCTTTTATTTATCAACTTCATTAAAGTGCCATCTCCCAGAGTCGTGGGGTCATGAGTTAATCTCAGCTTTCAATTAGCTAAAAATACATGTTTCTCACTGTCGGAGCTGAGAAGTTAGCGAAAACGAGGAGAATCAGGCAATGTTTTCTGCTTCTCAGGCCCCTGTTTGGGGGAGGCTGGCTTTGGAGACCTTGCAGCTGATGGTACAAAGTTAGGCAATTGGCTTTTATTCCCAAGAAAGCTTTCGGCTGCTATTCTGGGTGGGGGTTCATGCTTGCTCTTGCGGTACCCAAACGAGAGCATCGCCCTGTGCCCTGGCTCGGGCAGCGCCAGCCCTTGGTTGCCACAGGAGGAGCTCCAGCAGCCTGGGCAGAGCAGACCAGGCTGTTAACAAAGTTGATTGGAGGAGTTTTTCTCCCTGAAAGGAACCCTCTGCCAATGCATCCAGCAGGGAAGGCAGCCCCGTCCAAGGGCCCCCCGAGCCCAGCCCCTCGCCTCCCGGGCCGGCGCGGGAGCAGGATTTGTAAGCTGTTGACACGGACATCCTGCGTAGGCGATGGAGGCTTTTCTATCGGGGAGCAGACACCTCCAGCAGACGCTTTCACTAACAGATTTATTATTGCTGGTGAGGAAAATGAAACCATGTGGAGCCGGTGTGCAGAGCTCAAGGAAGAAGCTGGCCACTTGGAGGCAGACGGGAATTTCCTGAAAGGTGAATATGGCAGAACATTAAAAGACAAATAAATAAAAAAGCCTTGCTTTATTCCTCTGTCTCAGCTGTGCTTCGACTTGCCCCAAAGCCCAGACAATATAGGAGCCGAAGAACTGCCATAAAGGGCCAGGCCGGAGCTCCACTTAGTCTAAACGCATATCCCTCCCAACGCCCGCTACCAGATGCTGCAGGAAAGGCCCGAGATGTCCCATAAAGAATGCTGCTGGGGCAACCTGCACAGATGAGCTATGTCTACCCAGCTCTAGGAAGTCAGAGGATGCTTTAGGAGCTGAGGCAGGAAGGTTTATCTCCCCCATATTTTTCTCCTGTTTTTCTACCCTGCAGTAATACAAGCGTTCTCGGTGAATCCATAGCACAACTATTCATAAGCACCGTTATGGTTTTTTATCTGTGAAGCATTCTTGCCTGGAAGACACAGAGAAGCAGGATCTCACCTCAGCTCACCTCCCTGCAGCAAAACAGGGGCCAAGATCTCAGCAGGTCCCTGGCCAAAGGAGCCCCTGTCCCACCAAGGCCCCCAGGGGATGCAAACAGCCAGCCGGGGCACAGTCGCAGCCAGGAAGGTGGACATGCCCTGTGCCCAGGTCTGAGCCTTGCAAACAGACGCTGGCTTGGCAAAAAGGAGAGCTGCCTCACGACTTCCCTATACTGATGGTATTTTTCCTGTGCATACTTCTCCCTGTGATCATCTCTGCTCTCACTGCCTCTTCCCTGCCTGCCACATTGGGCCCAGATGTCTCCTTTAAAGGGGAATTGCAAAGTTTTGTTTAAAATAACACTATTGAAAAAAAAAAACCAACCCTTCCAAGACCCCCAGCAATTAATCAACTCTACGTGCCGGCTCCAAACTTGCAAACACATTTGAAAGCAAACTACTTGAAGTTTAGCTTCCCCCACGCTCACCTGCCAAGCCCCAGCATTACGATTTTGGATATTCCCTGCCAAAAGCTGATTGTGCCTCACTGAAAGCAGTGAGTCAGACCCGTGTCCTAGCCCAGGCAAGGCTCCAAGTAGATGCAGAGGGAGGATTGCAAGGCAGGGGCTAGTCTGGTCCTGCATTCCTTCGGCACAGAGCTTTAGATGCTTAATTGAGAAAACGGGGAGAGCTGAACGTTGGGAGTGGCATAACCAGAGTCCTACTTGTAAACCGGCGCTGTGCTTGACTGCGGGATGAATTTTAGGTCTGAACAGTGAGAATTGGGCCTTTTTCCCTTAGTCTGAAGGGCATCCCTAAGTCTGAAGAGAAGTGGCCAAGGCAGGAGGAGTATCAGCAAGCTGGTCTGCAGTCACCAGTCAGCTCACAATTCGGTTCTTGTCCTATCGTTACTCTGGTAGCTTCCACTAAGCAGTCCTGCTCTGCCTCTGCCTCTCCTGTGCCCTCCCTAAAACCAGCCCTGCACACACCGTGACCGTGGGAGACAGCAGAAAGCTGTGGCTTCCCGGTGCCCGCGTCCTGCAGGACTGCCCCTGCATCTTGGTAGGCAAGAGGCACTTTGCTCCTCATCCTTGTCGCCAAGGGCAAAAGCCTGGACTCACCGGCTGCGGCCCCATCTCAGCCCGGGACAACTTCTCAAGCCCTGAATCTCTAAACAACTCCCCTCCTCCCCTGACCCACTCCCCACCCCTCCCGCCCTAAGTTTTAATTTATCAGGAGAATTATTAAAACAGCCATTTCTCAGCTGTCTAATGTTTCAAGCCCCTGCTCTCATTCATCTGATAAATATTTACAGAGCTTGACATTGTCTTCAGCTCATTCCCTTCTGTGCCAAACAATTCCAAACACTCGCTTCCCTTCTCCCGTGGCTCATGGAGCAGGGCTGCCCACCCCGGCATGGCCAGACGCATGTGCCCCCGCCTGCACCCCTCCTCAGGGGCATGAGAAGGGGGGGAATTACCCATCTGTCCTTTGGACTTGCCCCCTCTCCCACTGCATGGGCTGCCAGGGCTGCAGGGGTGCCAGTTGCTTGTAGCCCAAGTCCCCTGCATGGAGCACGTTTCCATCAAAGCAAGTCCCCATGCCTCAGCCAGCCTGTCCCCACACCTCGGCCAGCACTGGCTGCTCTGACACCATCCAATCCCATCAGTGTCACCAGCTTCGCACCATCCGCCTGTCCCTGCCTGAGCCATCGCCCCAACTCACTCATGCCACATCCTCTGATGGGGGCAAAGGAGCAAGTGCCACTCAGCACGGTTGGCTCCACAGGGTCACTGCCGAGGGGGACGTTTGCTCGTGTTTGATCTTTGTCACAGCTGGTTCCCCATGGAGCACGAAGCGCTGTCAGTGAGCGGACACGCACGCCAGCACCCGTGCATGCTGGCACAGGCGTTTCAAGGATGCTGAGCTCCTGGCTCTTTGCACAGCAGAGGTGTCACACAGTGACAGCCGTCACACACTCGGCCTCGTGCGAGTTTACGTCTCATTTTGCCAGCCTCTCACCGCATGGGAGCTGCATCCAAACATCCCCCTGGGAAAGCAGCGTCCTGCGTGAACTCGAGTCCAGGGGGGAGCGATGCCTCCCAGGGAGCGTTCACACCAGCCTGCCCAGCATCTCTGCACGCAAGCGCGGGCTCCCCATGTCTGTGCTCTCCCTGCCGGCAGCCCAGCAGGTGATGGTGAGCCCCAGGGAGCAGAGACCTGTCCTTCCCACCTGCCCTAGCACAAGGAAAATCATCCCTTCACCTTTTAGGAAGGGACATCGCTTCCTTGCTCCGTTGCAGCCTGTCAGTCGCCTCTCCAGTGCTGGAGAAGCCAGGGTAAACAGGTGGGAGCATTTCTTGAGCAAGTCTATTTTTGTCTAAATACAGGATTTCATCAGAAGTGAGAGCTCTTGTGGAGGTGCATTGATTTCGATGCCATTTTCAACAGGTTAGGTCAAGGACTCTGCAGTCACCTCCGAATGGAGAGAGGGAGGCAGATGCTCACAAATCAAAACCCCAATTCTTCTGATTTGGAAATGGATGTTTCAACACCATCCCATTTTGCAAGGCCTTATAGGAGGTCAGATTTTGTTTCCAGCAGAAAAAACAATCAATTTCAAGCTCTTGAAATTGTTGAGAAGCAGAATTGCCATCCCCTGCCAGTTTGATCATAACGCAATAATTTCTTTCCACGTATTTTTCAGGTTAGAGAGATGAAGTCTCTTTTGCTGCTGCTTCTCAAAACATTTTCACAAGTCCACATCATGGGTGGAAAGTGCTGAGTGGTTATTCAAGGAGCCTGAGGTCCCCGACGAGGGTGCGTCTCCTTCAAGCTGCACAATGGATTTCTCAGGCAGGCACAAATTTCCTCCAAGAATCCTACCAAAGCAATCAGCTGGTTTTAAAAAATGCACTCATTGTGTAGCAAGGGGGTTTTGGTGTTTTGGTGTTTTTCTTGCAAACAGGTTTGCTGAAATTCCACTCCTGTCATTCCTGGGACAGTGCAGTGATGTCTCCGCAGAATTAGCAATAAATTTTTTCCAGCACTGACAATATCTGTGCCAGTCTGGAACTTTACCAGGGGCTGGGAGCTGCCAAGCTGCCAGTGGAATACCTGCTCCGAGCAAGGGGCCAGCCGAGGCAGGAGGCAGCACCCTGGCTTCAGGCTGGGCACCTCACAGGCATCGTCCCATGCTCTGTGTCTGTGAGCCCAGGAGGGAGAGAACAGCGGTGGAGGAAGAGGTACTTCATCACATACACTCTCCTCTGAAAATGTTTACTGGGGCTAGCTGGCCAGCGCAGCCATCCTCCTGCCCACTGAACCCACGCAGCTGTCTTCAGAAGCCCAGTCATCAGCTTATCCCTAGGATCCACCATCAGCTCATCCATAGCATCCACCATCAGCTCTTCCATAGGATTTCCCAGCCATACACCAATGCTCTTTTCAGTGAGTTAGGGAAAAGGAAAAGAAGGAGAAGGAAGAGGAGGAGGAGGAGGAGGAGGAGGAGAGGAAGGGAAAGGGAAAGGGAAAGGGAAAGGGAAAGGGAAAGGGAAAGGGAAAGGGAAAGGGAAAGGGAAAGGGAAAGGAAAAGGAAAAGGAAAAGGAAAAGGAAAAGGAAAAGGAAAAGGAAAAGGAAAAGGAAAAGGAAAAGGAAAAGGAAAAGGAAAAGGAAAAGGAAAAGGAAAAAAAGGAGGCGCCACCTTCTTTGATCCTCTCTTTTCCCACATGCACCTACCCAGAAGTCAGTCAAGATCTGCAGCAGCAGCAGGGTTGTGACAGCTGGTGCAGGAGACAAAGTGCATAAGTAGGGGCATTTGTGGGAGGTATTTTTTTTTTAATGCTGGAGGGCTTCAGGAGTTTGCGTTTCACTGACCAGCCCAAACTGCAGTTCAAAACCCTTGAGATGTGCTGGGGGTCTTGCCTGCGTTGCTCCAAGGGGCTCTCCCAGCTGAGCTCAGGACAGGGCTCTTGGACTACATTTTCCAAACTTCCGAACGGGAAGTTGGGCTGGATTTTTTCCCAGGCATTCATGCGTGGTGAATTGTTAGCAGCAAACCTTAAATTCTCTGCCTTCCCTTACAATAACTAAATAAATGCCACATGCCAGCAGTTCCCCACAGCCTGGACATGACGTGTGTGTTCGTTAGATTATCCGGTATGTCTAAGTCACTGAGAGACGGGGAATGTCGAGGAAACCCATGACGTTTCACTCGATTTCAGGAATGTGCTCTATTATTAGAAAAGCACAGCATTTTTCACAGAGAAGAATTTCCATTTTGGGGTCAACCTTAGCTGCACCCTTTTCCAGAGGAAAGGCTGGTGCAGGGCACCCACAAGCCCTCCGTGCTCCCCCGACGAGAGGCCATTTTCAGCTCTTCTTGCACACAACCCCCATTCCCCATTGCAGGCTCCATTGCCTTTCATCCCACACACAATTTTTCTGGCTGAATTAAAAATCCCCCCGCAGCCCTTCCTCCCTCCACTGCCCCCTCGCCCAGCCTGCTCCCCCCACCCCTGGCTGCAGGACCCTGGCACCCAGCCGGCCAGGGGGAGCCCATCCACAGGGAGCAGGGGCTCATCCAGGACTGGCGGTAGGAAAATTAAAAATGAAACATATTTGTGACTGGCAGCAGAGCTCTGACCTTATAATAAGGGTTTAGAGGGTTCCCAGGTGGACACGGGGGGGCCAGCACTGCCTTCCCGCTGCATGGTTTCCCCTGCACAGGCGCTGCCTGGCTTGCAGGGCTGGGGTTGGTTTATTGCTGTTAGAGAAACACAGGTTTGCTTTTAAGGTGGCGTGGAGAGCCTTGGCACGCCGCCTGGCACGGCCCTGCGCCTGTGGGGTGCAGCTCTGCCTTGGGGGGCTTCGCACTGCAGCGACCCTCGGAGGGGGGGAGGCCCTTGCCCGGTCCAAGATGCTGATGCCAGGCTGCCTCTCCACCAGCACACAGCACCCTCTGGGTGTCCCAGCCCAGGACCCGCAGCCACCAAGCATGCTGTCTACAGTGCAGAGAACATGAGTGGGGAGCTGCAGCCCCTCCATTGCCTTGACCTGCATTCCCGCCTTGTCACCATCCCTCTCCCACCATCCCCAGTACCTCCCCTAGCTCTCAGCTGTGATATGACACCGTGCTAAAAGGACATCTGTTAAAATGTGGCTTGGACAAGAAAGGTAAACCCATATATCAGCATATCATCAGCCTTTCTACACACCTGGCAAGGTCAAAGCTTCGCCAACAGCCAATGTGTTAGCATTGCTCCTCTCCCTCTGCCTGGTATCACCCTGGGGTTTGCTCTGTTTCCCTTCTCAGAGCCCATTTTCTGCTGAGCACAGGGTTTTCATACCTTCATGGCTACTTTTGCCACCCGATATCTGATTACTTCTGCAGGCGAGGGAGAAGGCAAGAGAAGCCAGAGGATTCATTCATTAGACGTCATGATAAAGCCAAAACCCTCAAGGTTTATCTGACCAGTGCAGAGGAGCAAATTGTGGCTTGGCTGAGGCCGGGCAGGCCCCCGAGGAGCCCCACGGGGGCTCGGGGCAGAGTCCCCGCTTTGCAGCCCCCGTCCCCGGTCGGCCTTCGCCCGGGAGGTTTGCACAAACCTGCCCCTGCGGCTGCTGACGTCTCCTGCAGGCTCCACTCCAAGGCGCGTTGTCCAACACCAGCTCCTGTCATTCTCCCGCTGTAATTAACTTCAAATAACATATATAACCCACTCACTTACACTTACATCCCTCACACTTATATCTATCTGCTTGAAAGGCTTGCTTAGCCATGTGATTGACATCTAACAAGACAACTGTGGAAACAAAGCCATCAATTGACACATACAGTTTTTAACCGCAGATTGGTATTTGCAGCACTAAAGTGATGTCTCATTACTCTGCTGTAGTGATCTTGTTAAACGCCAATTTAAACCCTGATCACAAAAGAGTGGAGCACAAGATTCCAGCCTGAGGAGCGATATATTGCAGGAAAGAGAAATCTGCAGCCTGCCCTGTAGTCCTTCACTGCAATGCCGCGGAGAGAAATGAAAAAGGCCTTTTTATCTTCTCACCTACCCTCCATGGGCCAATACAGGCCTGTGCATTAACCTCCAGGGCTTCCTCCAGTCTAAATTTAAATGGCTCAGGGTTTCCATCACTCCCCTTAGGATACTGTTCTGAAGTCTACGGAGTTGCTCTGCTCTATGAAGTTTCCCTAGGAGTCAGCCTAAATACTTAATTTCTTCCCCCTTTGTCCTAATTAGAGCTAGCAAAATAATGAGAACATTATTTAAATAATGAGAAATTATTCAAAGCTAAGATTTGCACACAAAAATTCTGTGCAGATGGAGCACATTTGTGGGGAGCGTGTATGCCATGCACAATGTATATGACACTGACATCCATGTATTACTCAGCTGGCCCTGTTCAAGCTCACTCCCAGAGGACCTTCCCAAACCATTCGGTGCTTACACCCTTCCAACCCTCAGACAAACCCTTCAGAGGTGCCTGTTCAGCCCTCCGGAGGCTTGCACATCGGCTTGCGCTCAGTGTCCCCGCAGGGCTGATGCTCCAGGGTACCATCCCAGCCAGCCGCAGGGCACGGAAGCTCCTTTCCCACGCACAAAGCACAGGTCCTGTTCAGAGCTGGTCTGTCCTGGCATGTGTCAGGAGTTCTGTCCCCTCTGCCCCCGGTCCCTCGCTGCTCACCCCAGCAGTGTCCCCCTGGAGACTGAGGGTCCCTGCCTGCCTGGGAGCCCACCATGACACCTCCCAGCAGGAGATGCCAGTGAAGGCAGAGCTGTAACGCTGCAGGGAGCAGCACGTTTGCTAGAGGGTAATTTTGTCCCTGTCATGGAAAAATGCCTTCAGAAGAGGACCAAGCAGGATATGAACGCATTATAATCCACCATGTGCTGCCCTTGAGTGGAGAGAGTCTGTGGAGACTTCGGTTATAAGCCCCTCTTTCAAAGGGTTTTATTACATACTTAGTCATAAAACTTTGCCTGGGGCTGACTTGGCAAATGGGGCCTCGGCCCGGAAGCCAAACCCTTTTCATTTTTTAATAACATTTCATGAAAATCCATTTGGCCCTTTGTAACTCGGACAGGTGGGAAAACAATAGAGCTTTCTATTTCCAGCCCCTCTCGCTGGCCGCACTGCTCACCCGGCGGGCTGCGGGCTGCTCCACGCGTGCAGGGACCCCCGGTGCAGCCGCAGGCGATGATGTTACCGTGCTGGCTTCAGTGACAAGGACGATTTTGGCACAGCCCCCCGTTATTAAGGAGTATGTGAGAACTGCACACCACATCCCAATCCCCACGTCAGTCTGCTGGGAGGTTGGGTTGTTTTACCCAACGCCAGAGCTGTGTGCATGGGGCGGGATGGCTGTTGCCAGCCCCCGCTGCCCAGGCACTTCCCACACCACCTCACCGCAGGACCGGAGCTCCTGGCACCTGCAGCACCTGCGAAGCCCCGTGTCTCTGCACTGCCCCATGCTTGTCCCCGGGCCGGGTACCCACATTTCCCCTAAGCCCTTGCCTCCAAGATGCGGTCTGGACACTTACGCTGTCACCCTGGAGTCACCATCACAAATGCATGAGGTGCTGTCAGCAGAGTCAGGAGCCTGTTCTAGGGAGAGAGGCAAAACCTGAGCCCTCATCTACGACACCTTCCCCTACCTTGACAGAAGTTTCCATCTGTGACATGGTCAGCAGCTGGGAAAAGCTGTCACAGGGGTGAGGGGCTCTCTTGGCACAGTGAGAGCCAAGCTGTTTGCTGGAGCATCCATGCAACCAACTTTCTGCAACTAATGCTTGCCCTTCAACGAGCTTTTGTTCAGCCCTCACCCTCCCATGTCCTCCTTTCCCAGACATCCTCCCTCCCCTCCTGCCACAAATCCATCTTTCAGCCAGCTCCAGGACATGGGCAGGGTGCCCCAGGCTGTGCTCATCTCCAACCTGCCTCTGCCCGAGATGCATCGCAGGCTGCAAATCGCTGAATCCGTGTCCCCATCCTGACACCCCCCACCTGGGCACCGAGCCCCCCGTTCCCCACACCAGCTGGGTCACCCGAGGATTGAGCTGCCCCAGGGAGGCAATGGAGGGAGAGACCTGCAGCTGCCGGCAGGCTGACATAAAGTTCAAAGACGTGTTAGATGGGTCTCTTGGCATCAGGCTCTATTTTTACAGCTTGTACATTAATGCTACCAAAGTTTAAACAATTGCAAGGGACCAGCAGCTTTGAAGGGAAAGAACATGTCAGGTTTAGTGCAGCCAGCCTGTGCCGGGCCCCGCACGGGGGGATTTCCCGAAAGCTCCGGCACGCAAGCTCACGGTGGGGCGGTGCAGTGTGGTGGGGTCCCTTGCTGTCCCAGGGACAGCGGGTGGCACAGTGTGGGGACTGGGGACAGCCAGTGTGACCAGGCAGTGCACAGAGGGAGCGGGCAGTGCCTGCTGCCTGCATCCTGGGAAAAAGACATGCAGGAGCCATGTGAGCTGAGCTGTTCGTGTGCTCCTGGGAAGAGGGATCGGAGGGTACGGGAGTGCCTGCACGCCTGGTGCTGCGGGGTCCGTGCAGCATGCAAGAGGCTGCCTGGAGCACACAAAGCAGCAGCGCCGTGTTGAAGGAGCAGACAGTGACCCTGGACGGGCAGGGGGGACAAACCCCCCATCACCAGCCGCCACGCCGCTCTGCCTGCATCTCCTTCAGTGCTTCCAAAATGCTGTCGCTTGAACGCTGCTCCTTAGAGGGCTTCAGGGGCAGTTTAATACCAGATCTGTGTTTGAAAGGTTGGAGTTATGAGTCTGTCAGCATTTCCATTACAGGGCCTGATTAATTTGGGGGGTACGGGGTAGGGTTAGGAGTTGTCATTCCAGATGTGAATTTTTGTTTTAATTCCTCTAAAAAAAAAAAAAAAGTTTAAATCCTTTAACTTTGTGTTTTCCCTTTCAAAGGAAAGAAAATATGTGCCGTCTGGGTCTGTTCTGTTTTTGCTACAGAGCTCCAAATGCTGTTTGCCAGGTTCATGGCCATAAGTGCTTTCATTTGAACCGGGTTCACTCTCCGTCCTTTATAGATTCACCCCGATTTCAGCCTGGGGATCCTAATCAGCATACCAGGGGATCTGCCTGAAAATAGCCCAGGCTCATGGGAAGGAGCCGCTCAGGCCTCCCACTGCTGGTAGCAGCAGTGCGATGCTGCAGCAGAGCAGTGGGTACCTTTTCCCAGAGGATAACCTGTGGCAGAGGTTTGGGGACCCCCCCAGCGCCGCAGCCCAGCTACGCTATAAGCAGAGAGCGAGGAGAGTCTTTTGCAGCATCCAGTTATCAGGTCCCTCAGCAAGAACACAGCAAGTTCCATACCAAAGACTCGGGTCTCTGCTGAGCAGCACCTTACCGGCATCCCCGGCTTCCCAGCCCTGCCAGGCAGTGGAGATGGGATACGGAGGCAACAGTGGCCAAATGGTTGAGGCAAAACTAAACAAACAAGAACTTTGTGCTAGGGGAATGTTGAGATGCATCAGGTTCTCACTCATGCTTTATCATTGCTGAAAAGCAAATTTCCAGCACAGCATATTCAAGATAAAAACAGAAGCAAAGACAATGGAGTTTCCCACCAAGGAAATGCAGGTTTCCCCTTCTGCGTGCTCAGAGCATCTGTGCCTCTTCTCCAGCAGGCAATAGCGGCTCCCTTCCCCTCTGCAAACTGCTAATTCCTCTGTGACTCCTGCTGTGCTCCCTGTCGCACTCGTACACCAAGTTCCTCATGTTAATTCTGCCCTATATAGGAAGCGTTTTCTGTTAGCACTTATGTCTTTCATCCTTCTAAATGTTCCCCTGACACCTTTCCCTTGTTTTTACATCACAAGAAAAGACAGGGACTGGTACAGCTAATTTAAATATTTATATTTTCTAAAGTACCCTGGACGTGGTATGTCTGTGCCATGTTCCCCCTCACCGAACACACCGCAGGGGTTTGTAAACAGCCAG
The DNA here is from genome assembly GCA_008921705.1 of Burhinus oedicnemus. Classification (NCBI taxonomy): domain Eukaryota; kingdom Metazoa; phylum Chordata; class Aves; order Charadriiformes; family Burhinidae; genus Burhinus; species Burhinus oedicnemus. Next base: position 233,314 of record VFFE01005648.1, read on the forward strand.
GGAGGAATGGGTCTTGTCAGGTAAGAACCAAAGCCCCGGAGGGCGGCTCAGCTCACGCCCAGGTGCAGTGAAGGGGCACTTCAAGCAGATAAACATTTTCCTGAAAACCAGAGGAAATTCCCCAGCTGCCCTGTTCCACCGGTGTGCGGCATCAGTGTCCGAGCAAAGCACTGGAGGCCTCATTGCATAGTTGCTCAAGTAAACTTGTCCGTTTATGGGTTTTGCTGGGAAAAAACACTGTCCCAAGGAAGGGAAGGACTGAGCAGCACCTCGCAAGGTCCTTTCCATTCCCCTTCCTCCCTCCCCAGGACGTGCCCTCCCCAGGGGACACCTCGGCATGCTTCCACGTGCCACCTGCCAAAGCAGATCACATCCTTCTGCTTTCCCATTAGCCTCCACATAAGAGAGACAGGTAAAATCATAGAACCATAGAATGGTTTAGGTTGGAAGAGACCTTAAAGATCATCCAGTTCCAACCCCCCTGCCATGGGCAGGGACACCTTCCACCAGACCAGATTGCTCAAAGCCCCATCCAGCCTGGCCTTGAACACCTCCAGGGATGGGGCAGCCACAGCTTCTCTGGGCAACCTGTGCCAGTGTCTCACCACCCTCACAGTAAAGAATTTCTTCCTGAGATCTAATCGAAATCTCCCCTCTTCCAGTTTGAAGCCATTACCGCTCGTCCTATCACTACATGCCCTTGTAAAAAGTCCCTCTCCAGCTTTCTTGTAGGCCCCTTTCAGATCATATTTCTATCCAGCCCACTGTTCTTAAGCACATCTAATTTATTAACTGCTGTCCTGTTACTTTAGTGGGAGGGCTTGTTAGTTTTCATGATTTAATCATTACAAGGACCTTAACATTCGATGAAAGCAGTGTGCTAGAGAGGTGAGAACAAGTTTACTCTGACAATAAAGCAAAGGCAGAGCTTTTTGTGCACCCAGAAAAAGGGGTCTAAACCCCACGGTGGGTGGGTTTTGCTCCAAGCTGCTCCATTCTCTGGGGCTCTCATGCACGTCCGATCCTGCTCCCCAGCCACGTGCTGGAGCGCGACTCAGAGAAAGGATCCCAGCTGCCATCCCTCCCCGCTGCTGCGGCTTTAAAAGATAATTAAGAGGTAGTGGACTCAGGATACAAGAAATGGGCACAGAGCTCTGCAAAGATAAAAACAAAAGCACCAGGATTTGCTGCAGCTGCTTGGTGAGATGCGGAGGGGGCTGTGCAATGGCGAATTTCCTTTTATTGCCATCTTTTCACTTGAAAATCTGCCTGGCTGCTTTTCAGCTCTGTGCAGAGAGACTTGTTGTTGTTGCTACTGCTGCTGCTGTTGTTGCTGCCAGGAAAAGACTTGCAAATAATCTTCCCATTAAAGCTGAGTTGGTATCAAACTTGGTATCAGCATTTTTCAGCAAGGGCTTGTGTGGGGGCTGAAGGAGCTGGGCGTCAGGCGTCGAGTGGCTGCATCTGTGCCTCTCAGACCGGCATTGTCGGCGCTGCCCGGGCTGGCAGGGACACCGGGGAGCTGGCAGGCGAGCCCAGCGCCAGCCAGCCCGCCAGCGCTCTCTTTCCTTGTTCCACTCTCCTGCTGCTTGATCCCTTCTTGAAACCTCGGAAATGTAGAATCATAGAATCAGAGGATGGTTAGAGTTGGAAGGGACCCTGAAGATCATCCAGTTCCCCCTCCCCTGCCATAAGTAGGGACACCTTCCACCAGACCAGGTTGCTCAAAGCCCCATCCAACCCGGCCTTGAAGACCTCCAGGGATGGGGCATCCACAACTTCCCTGGGCAACCTGTGCCAGTGCCTCACCACCTTCACAGCAAAGAATTCCTTCCTAATATCTAATATAAATCTACCCTCTTTCAGTTTAAAACCATTACCCCTTATCCTATTGCTCCACTCCTTGATCGAGAGTCCCTCCCCATCTTTCCTGTAGGCCCCCTTTAGGTACTGGAAGGCTCCTATAAGGTCTCCCCAGAGCCTTCTCTTCTAACCTGTTCCCTGCTCCGGGAAGGAGGATGGGTAAGGCTGGCATCCCCCACTGAGTGCCCACCACGTGCCCAGTGTGGGGCAGATGTATTTTTTTTTTACTGGGGCTCCTTTGTGAGGATCCCAGTGATGGGAACTTTTCTGTTCACTACCTGACCAAAGGCTGAGCTCTGATTTCCAGAGCTTCTCTGTAGTTGAGATTATTTTCTTCACACACCGCGTCTCTAAGCACCATGCTCCCCTAGCCAGAGCCGTCCTTCGCGTCCTGCCACAGACTGAGCTTTTTTTCCTCTTGCAGCCTTCGGCAGATGCAACGCAGCAGGCAGAGTTCATCCCTGGTTAGGCTCTCGGGGCTGCGCTGGACACATCTACCTCTCTGGGAGCTGTCAGGAGAGGGGCAGGAGAAGTCTTTCCCTGCCAGCAGTGTCTCGGATCCCAGCTCTGCAAACCAGCCACAGCTCTGCTTCCTCTTTAATGTGCCTCCACACTGGGGTGGATAGAGGAGTCCATAGGCAAGTCAGAGGTGGAAAACAAAGGTGTCCCAAGGGAAACAAAACCTGCCAGACATAATAGTAACCAAGACTAGAAAGGAAGAGAAAAGAGGTGTGGATGGCACAGGAAGAGCCATCTGCTAGATGAGAAAGGGCTGGATGGGGAATGGCTGAGCATCTCTGGGGTGGATGGGCTGAGAGGTCTTTTCCTCCCATATCTCTGGCTGCCCTCTGACTGACTGCCGGGGTGGGAGCAGCAGGGATGAATCAGATAAAACAGAGAGTTCCCTGCTGCCCTCCATAAAGCTTTGCTTAACAGCAATTAATTATTTTTTTTTAAACTGTAAAGAAAACAGCTGGAGAGGCCCAGATGTCACAGCAGCCCTCCCTGCCAGGGTGTTCTTCTGCAAGTGCTGTCCGCATGGTGGGGGGAGTAAGAGTGGCGCCAGCGGTCCCTAAAACTTTTCTGTCTGTAGGGGCATGTTTAATAAATAGCTACAAAAATGCATTAATATAATGGCACTAATAGATGTGCAACTATGTAGGTAGCTATCTGCATCCCTACAAACCTGCTGCATAATAACACCAACTCATAAGCTACGTGGTCACATCCATTCTGCAAGCAGTTTCCATGCTTGTGGGGATCCGTGGGGATCCTCCCTCCCTGCCCAGCAAAGCCTCTGGGCCGCCAGCCCCTATCATCCCACGTGTGCTCCTGCCCAGTTCACATTTGACAAAACTGATCGACTTTCTTCCCAAGGAAATTCGTGCTTCCTTATTAGGAGCAATAGATTAATTGCTGACATAAAGAAAAACTACAGGAAAAATGCAGTTAAAGAACCAAAGTATGATCAAGGGAAAGGAAACCATTTCCTAACGCAGGGTATCTCTGGCAGGGATCTGACACTGCCCCTCATCTTGAAGGCTGCGCCTTTGCCTCTATTTACTGAAAGTCCCAGGAGCGGCTGGCCTCAGGGAGGCTGTTTTCCAGAAATGACTGCTGATGGATGGGGAGCTGTTGGAGGGCAGGGAGGAGGGAGAGGAAAGCTCAGCCTGCCACCAAGCCCCTGGCTGGGGCATGACTGCACTTGAGCTTGAGCATGCCTGTGCCCATGCCCGTGAGCTGCTGCGCTGCAGGGGCTGTCCCCCAACTTTGCTCCAGTCCCTGGTCCTGGTCCCCATCCCTGGTGGAGAGCATGGTGAACCGCTCACTGTTCAGATACTCAGCAGCCCGTACTCCCACACTCCAACTCTGCTCCCTTTCAAGTGCAAAAGCAATTCACAGCGCAATTTTCACAGCTTTTTAAAAATAATTCTTTTAGTCTCTATTATTTCATACAATTTAGGAGCCTAACCATGGGAATGAAATGGCCCCAGTACCCATCCTCTCTGAGCACCGCATCGTCCAGCTGATGCTGGCAGGATGTGGCTAATGCCACGATCGATATGTGCCTGGAAGAGACGTTTAGCGGAGAAGCGCGGGTGGCTTTCAGGATTAGCCCGGGAAATGCAGGGAGGAGAGCACTGTGAGGGCTGGGGTGAAGGATGTGTGCTCTTCACTGTGAACATTAATACCTGGGCTCTTTGTGGAAAAGCAGGGATGTGAGCAGGCAGCCTCCTCGCTTTTGGGGCCAGCCACAAAGACAAGCGGGTGAAGATTTGGCTGGGCACCGAGGGCTGCCGGGGCTTCACTGTCCTCCATCATCCCGCACGATCAAAACAAGAGCACCGATTCACATGGAATTTTCTGATCGGGGCTTGGAAAACACATCTGGAAGGTGGTGCAGGGTGCGGGGACAGCTCGCCGTGCTGGTGACTGCAGGTCCCACGGCATGGAGCAATGCACCGGCCTGGGCGTGGGCTTTGTCAGGTTTTATGTCCCTTTTTTCCAGGCAAATACCACTGGGGAGTGGAGCAGCAAGGGATGCCTCGTGTGCTATTCCAGCACCCAGCATTCAGAGCAAAGGCTTGAATTTCCAGGTGGAGACATGTCGGGATGAAGGTGTCGGGGCAGCGGGCAGGCAGGGAGAGGGGTGGCCAGGCACGGTCCAGGAGGCTCGGGGGCGGGTCCGGCACTCCAGAGCTGTTAATCCCAGCTTTACAGAGCCGAGCTTACCCAGTGAGGTGACAGAGCCCTAGCTAGAAAATGAAATTTCCAACTCCTGCCACACATTTTTTCCACAGCTTTTGTGCATTTCCCCATCTCTTCTCTCCTTTTTTTCTGCTGTTTTTCCCTGCTTTTGCTGGCCAGGCCCAGAGTGTGGGGAACAGATGTAGGTGGGAAGGGGTAAAGGGGAGGGGGCTTCTGTGTGCAGATGAAATTAGTCATGGAAACGCAGACAGCATGTGCATTCGCACGTCAGCCTGAAATAAGTGTGTTTTTATGTTTCCCAAATGAGGCTGGGAAGTGGACAAATAATTGTTTCAGGGTTTGGTTTTAGTTAATTGATTTTTTTTTTTCTTTTCTGGCAAATTCTGGCAACGTGGGAAGCTGGAGCAGCCAGCCAGGTGCGAGACTGCTCAGTGAAGACCAGGACTCCAGCCCAGGGTGGGAGAAAACCCATGTCAGGGTCTTCTGCAGGCCCATCTCTCATTTCTCTTCAGTCGCTGTAGTCCCCATGTGACGGGCAGGACGGGGCAGATCCCGCTGCCATCCCCGGATGCCCTGCTCTGCTGGCACCGCAGCGATGCCCCAGGGGACCGTGGGGTGTCCTGGTGTCAGGAGGACCATCTGTCACTGCCACCTCCCCGGGGATGTAGTTGTGACTTCCCCAGAGAAGCACCATTAATAAGCGGGAAGCCCTCGCTGTCAGGGAGCTGCCCGCCACGGGCAGCATGGGGAGGAGGAGGCATCCAGCGAGGGTGAGAAAACAGGTAATTTTTCAAAGTGATGAATGGGAGGAAAAGAAAGTGGAAAGGCGGACAAGGGGAAGAGAAAGGAACTGATTTCCAGATGAAGTTTTCAGGACACTTAAATAAACATCTCAGCCAGCGGAGCAACGGGCGGGGGACAGCGGGAGGGACGCATGTGAGCTGGGCAACGCTGGAAGCATTTCAGCAGGACACTTCAAATAAACAGCATTTAAAAAAATATGTGTGCTCTCTGTCCCAGGGGTTTTCCTCTGAGATTCCCCTTCTGCAGTTCCCACCATGTCTCCAGCTTGGCCCAAAGCTTGCAAGCATTTCCAGTCCCATTTTGCCCCCTCAGCAAGGGGGGGTCCCAGGCCAAGGGGACCCTCGCCATGGCTGTGAGGTCCCTCCTCTCTCCCAGCCCTCCTCCCCACTGCAGGGAAGAAGGGCTGTGGGCCCCTGGAGCCTTCATCCCTGGAAGAGGAGCAGAGGAGGCAGAGCCATCCTGTCCCGTCACACCCCACTGCACGCTGCGGCCGCTTCTTCTTCCTTTCAAGAACAAAAGAGCAAAGGAGGAGAGTAGAAATTGCTGAGCCATTAAAAACAAAAATGAAAGCCCATCAATGAATTAATATGGCATTAAATGTTAATAATTAGGCGATCGTAAACATTTATGGGAACAGATTAAAGCCAAGTTCTGCTCCATTAAATTGTTCACGTGGCCTCTGCTTTCCACCCACCTCAAGGGAGAAGACAGACAACAGGAGAGGAAGTTTGCTTACGAAGAGCTCTTGCTACCCCCATCGCATCTCCTGCCCTCAAGGTGCTTGGTGCTCTGGGAGTCCCTGGCAGCTCCAGCACTGCCAGCAGCACCCAGGGACATCCCAGCCAGCGAAGATGGTGATTCCCATGCACGATGTTCTTCTGAGCGATCAGGCGGGATTAGGTCCGAGAGGCAGAGCCTGCATCCACTGAGAGCCCAGCAGCTCCCACGGTGAGCACGCCGGGATGCCGCAATCACTCCCTGCCATGGCAGCGGGGAAGCGCGCATTGGAAAAGGTGTGTTTTGAGCATTTTAGCAGTGATACTACCGCGATTAATCATCCACACTGAGTCCAGTGAACCTTTTGATTTATCTGGGTTCTTTAGGAAGTACTGGAAGTCAGGCGATCTGAGATGATGTAGTTAAATGTCCCAGACACAGGCAGAGCATCTCCTGAGCACCTCAGCTGCATTTTCACATGTGCCCATCTGTTGTGGCTCCCTGTTGGGCTTAATCACCTCACCAAGAAAACCTGGTTAGAAATACGCAGGGAACCGATTGTAAAGCTTTGCACCGCAAGAACAGTATTTTGCATTTCTGCAGCAATATTTATAAAAGCCTCTTTTTTCATTAATTAAGCCTATAGTGGGGCAGTTAGTGACATTTCCAGAGGAAGAGAAGACAAGTTACATGGGGGGGAAATCCTGCCCAGGTTTCTCCTCTCCTGTGTTCGCAGCATTCCCATCCCTGCTTTGCAGAAGTGCGGGCCAGCAGTGGTGCACCCCAGCCCGGCTGGCTCCGTCCCGGCAGCACGAGAAGGTTTATGGCAGCCCTGGGAGAGCAGCCCAGGAGAAGCTGTTATGCTGGGCACAAGCAAAGGGTGGAGGCTGGGTTTTTTCTACCCCACAGAGAATAAAAATGTTTTATTTTTATCAGTGAAGTCATCACTTCTTGGGAAAAAGTTTCTATTTTTTCAGTGAAGATATTCTTAATGACCATTTTTTTTCCAACTGTGTTTTTTTAAATTCCAAACCTTTTCTGAGAATATGGGCTTTTAAGCACTTTATTTCATTTACCAAAAAACACCATGAAATTTTTTTCACAAAAAAAAATAAATCCTTTTTCAGTAAAATACTTTTTGAATAAAGAAATGTAAGTAGCTCTTAGGTGTGTGCTTGGGATGCCTGGCCCTGAGCCTCCCTCCTTTAGACCTGATTTACCTACTCACTGCTCACCGCTTCTCCTACAAAAATAACCGTTTTATCAAGGTTGTGATGGGATCATGGGAGGAACGTGAGGAATCTGTCAGGCATCCCTGTGCTGCTGGGAACTCATCGCAGTGATTCACGCTCATCGCGGTGCTGCCGGAGCCAGCGCCTGGGAAGCAGCGAGTGCATCCGTGGCTTGCATCGCTTGCCGGGGGCAGCCCAGAACAATGCGGGTCTGTACAACCGCGGGCAGGCAGCGGGCAGGGAACGCGTACATGCCCCACGGAGGCCCCACAGCCCATCCCGGTGGGATGGTGTTGTTGTTGGCCGCCCCGCGCAGCTCCGGCCATGCTGCAGGCTGGGGCTGGGGGTCCGCGGTGGCGGGGGCCCTTTGCAATCGAAAGCTTCCTGCTGGGGACCCTTCAAGGGCAGCCCTTGTAGCAGATCTAATTATACAAACAATTTTGTTCTGCTTCTCCAAATAAACACAGCGAGGTCTGCGGGACATGGCACGATGGGAAATTAGAAACGAGAACGCTTGCTAATGGGCTCCTTAGCTGCAGGGGTAAACAGATTATTTGAAAAGGCCCCAGCCGCCCCTCCGACAGATCCACTCGCTCCTCTCCCCTCTTTCCTCCCCACCTCCTCTCTCCCCCCTGTCGCACCAAATATTAACAAAGCTTGCAATTTAATCAAATCTCTGAACTGTGAAAGGAGACTTCTGTAGATTCGATTTCAAGGCTTTTCCCTGTTAAGATTTGCATTGAGAAAATTAGATTAAAATCCTGGATGTAAAAGGAAAGGGTCGGGGGGGCGGGGGTGGAGGGGGTGGGACCTGGCATGGAGGATAACCAGGCGAGGAGGAGAGGGGGTGAAGAGGGGCCCCGAAGTCTGGCTGTCAGCAGGCTGAGTCACAAGGTGACTGGCTATGGAGTGAGACAGGGGACCTGCTTCCCTCCCCAATCCCCAAAGACCAGGGCCGGGCTGGGACCCCCCCGCTGCACCACCCCCCACCTGAGAGCTGCTCTGGATTGGGACCCAGGGTCTGAGGAGCCTGCTTCCTCCACGCCCCCACGCCTCTTGCAGACAAATGGCTTATTTTGGGCTGGGGATGATGTCTCCACTGGCATCAGACTGTTGCTCTGGGTGTGGGGACACACACATAATGCCAGTCAGCGAGCCCTGGGGACAGCCACAGATGGGAGGTGTCACCACCCCACCCCACTGCAATGCCCGAAAGGTCTGCAGGACATGGGTGTCCACTCCCAGGCTCTGCCCAGCTCCTCCACCGGGACCCCTTACATCAGTCATGCTCAGGGACACGCGCCAAAAAATGCACCCACACCAAGAGGGTGGACCCTTTGCGTGGGACCCTGAATTGTCCCCAGCCTCGAAAGGTCCCATGTGTGGATCAGTGCATGAAGGGTTTGATCCTGCACTCCGGGTTAGTTACAGAGCCCTCCCGTGCATTTTATCAGAGGTTTCCCACAGATGATAAGCCCTGACCTGCAGCAGTGACATTTTGGAGCTGCTGTGAGTACAGCCAGGACATGCCCCGTCCTGGCCGGCAGCCAGCACTGGGTACGCAGCACGGTGCCATGTTTCAGGTCACCCGATGCCCATGAAGCTCGGAGGATGGGGAGGGGGTGGGAGCTGGAGCGGGGCTCATCTGCCAGTGAAATGGGAGAATTATGTCCCCGTGCAGCGTGATGCTCTCCCAGTGGCAGCTGCTGCTGGTGTTTGAGTCGAGCTCTCCAGCACAAATGTGCATCTTGGGACTTGCCAGCGCTACTGGAGCCTCGTGCCTGGGATGTTGTGGCTGAGCTGGGGAGACCCCGGCACAATCCCACAGCGCTCCCGGCTCGCGCAGGTTGTCCGCAGCCCTCCCATCGTGTACACACACAAATGGGGTCTATCAACACCCCGTCACCAGAGGAAATCTAATTCGAGCCAGAGTCCCTTGATGGCGGCTTGGCAGGAACATGCTGTTGGCCGGGACTTTGTTTTCATTACTACTCCATGTAATTTCTAATTGTATCAAAACTGAAGAACTAATTGCTGTTGCTGTCCTGCTCTGTGCCGGCCCGCCGCCCGTCCCAGTCCCCAGCAGCAGCAGGATGAAGGAGGGCTCATCCCATGCTGGGGTGTGGGATGGAGCATCGTGGCCGGGACAGGGCCAGGGGCTTTCCGGGCTCTCCTGCCTGCCAGGGTCGGATGCGCACCGGGACCTCGGGGTCACATAGTGCTTGGGCTGCTAATGAAGCCTCAGAGATGGGAAATTATTCTGTTTGAGTACAAGTTTTTCTCAGCCAACTACATCAGTTCTGCAATTTCTGCATTCATTTTGGTCACACTGAGATCTTGAAATTAAATTTTCTTTTTTCCAGATTAAGAATCTCCCTTTGACATTTCAACAATGAAATGCGTTGATTTTTCTCTCCCAAATCCTTCACTTTTAAAACATCCTTCAATCCTGCTTTTTAAAAACTAATGCTCCAGAACAAAACAAATATTTCCCTGCAAGTGAAATGTTACATTTCATTAAACCTGGATCAATTCCTTTTTCGCTTTTTGATTCCCTAAGACCAAGTCTTTTCCAGCAGCAGCTCTCACTGAGGCCCTTCCACCCTGCCTGAAACATCCCAGCCTGGGGAAACTCTAGGGAACAAAAGGTACTTGACATCTCAGGGAACGTGGCTTCCTATGCAAAAGCCTGGATTGCACACTGGGAAGCCAAACCTTCAGCATCTTGGTTTGCTGTTGAAAGATGAAGTGGCACACTAAAATCTCAGATCCATGCTTGTGTGATTGAAGTGGGACCCCAGCTCGGGGTTCCTGGTGCACAACCTGCAATGACAACATCTCGGTGGGATGCCCACCTCCTGCACTCGTCCAGGCAGAGCACTGGGCAGGTTCGGCTGTGCAACGGGACTCACTGACGTGCAGAGCAAACACTGAGCTCCGGAGTGGCAGAGGCTCAGCACAGCCCCTGGGGCGATGCTGTGGGACCCCCACGCAGCGGCTCTGCTGGGTGTGGGGAGCCCCACAGCCCCCGGGAGCCTGCTGCACCCGCTCCCTGTCTCCGGGTGAGATGGGCAACAGCACACAGCCAGCTCCAGGGGAGGCACCGCAGCAGCTCAGCATCGGGATGATGATGGCACAGGCACAGATTTGGGAGGAGCTGGGACCCGTTGGCCTGCCTCCTGCTCACCGCACAGGCAGCCTATGTTTAAAGTTTTAAACCTCTTGTCACATTAATTCATTTTTTGTCTCGCTTCTTGGCCTTTATTGCAGCCAATGGATCTTCTCTCATCAATTTTGCAGAGCCTGGGATTACACTGGCAATGCCTGTTGGCTGCCGCACCAATGTCACATCTGGGCTGGTCAGCAGCCTGATGGTGGCATCTTCCGACCCACAGCTTCCCCAGTGAGAGCTGAGCCAAAGGAAATGCTTCTTGAGGAAAGAGGGGCCAAGGAAACAATGCCCCTGAAAAACTGCGCGGCAGCATCTTTGATTAGGGGACTGGCCTTTCTCCTCCACCACCCAAGCCACTAGATTCGCCGTTTCCAGCTTACAGACCTCCTCACTTCTGTTCTTGTCTCCACCCTCCAGGGCTGCCCCATCACCTCTCCATGTAAGACATCCCGCTGGTCCTGGGGCTGTTACACTCCCGGCTGGGGGCGCAGGTCTCTCTGCGACAGCCCGCCGAGGGAAAGCTGCCCATGCCCCGGGCGTTTCTCTTCCCTCGTGCCCTGGCAGGGCAGGGGACAGCCCCAAATCTCCAGGTGCCCGCTAGGTGCCAGGAGCCCTCGTCCCGTCCCCCATACCCAGGCGTCAGCTGGAGGGAAGCGGAGATTGGGTACCACCACCCTGGCACCTTCCCTCCTCCCCTCATTGCCTGGGGCGTTTCTCGCTGCCCATCAGGATGGTTTCTGGTCTCATCTGGTGTCCTGCAGCAAACCACCGCCTGAAAGCAGCTGGGGGAGGCGCAGGGCTTTCCGGACGCACGTGCCAGCAGAATTCAGTGTGAAAAGGAAAAAAAAAAAAAAAAAAAAAAGGGCTGAGAGAGGGAAAGAGGAGCTGTTAGAGGAAATCCAATCTGCCGACCACGCCAGGGTGGGCGGCTGGACCCGTCTGCGTCTGGGGCTATTGAATCGCGGAGCTAAGTGGTTTCCTCTCCACCTCACCGGGGAGCGGCTTTTATGTTCCACTGAAAAGGTATCCTGCTCAAACAAGCGGAGACATAATGGGGAGAGCATCCATTAAACAGAAGGAAACGAGGGCATGTTAAACATGAAATATTCATGGGGGCTCTCGCCAGCTTGTTAATGCATTTGTGTTTGCAAAATACCTGTGGCTCAGGAGCCGGGGAGGGAGGTCGGAGGGACCCTGGGTGCGGTGTGGGCAGGAGGAAACTGCGGAGAGGGAGGCTGGGGAGAGGACAAAGGCAATTTGTGCCTGGTAGGAGAACGGCTTGTTCACAAAAGACCTGCTTAATATTGCAGAGGTAAATAAGGGCAGCTAGCAGCTTCTGCTCAGCGCCTCCCAGCTCCGTCACTGGGATCCCCAGTGTTGGGGTGCCCTGTGCCCAACACGAGCAGAGGGCTCTGAGGGGCTCAGGCACTGCCTCCGCTTCCACGGCACTTCATGGATAGCAGTGTCCCAGACTCTGCTGGTCTGTGCGTCCCTAAGCTGGTTTGTGCATCCCTACTGGGAGAACAGCCTACCACAAAGGCTTTAGAGCATTCCTCCAGCTTCAGATTACAGACCTCATTGCTTCTACAAAACTCACTTCCATATATTTACTGGGACATTATAAGATAGCATCAATAATTAAAAATAAGCTACAGTTGTCAAAATGGGCCAACAAAGTGCATCTGGTGATGAATTACCCTGGCTATGCAAAACAGTATTTGCTCTGTTGGTCGCTAAGCCATAGATTTCATTAACTCACAACGGGTCTCCCAGTCATTTAGTGCAAATTAGGGGAGCTCTATTGTATTATTCCTATTATTATTATTATTATTATTATTATTATTATTATTATTATTATTATTATTATTATTATTATTATTATTGGTTTGTAACACAGTCTCATGGGTGAGTGTCCCTAGCAAGAGCTGCATTCATTCATCTCGAATGAAGAGCTGGCCGGAGGCAGCACGGTGCTGTCAGGAGCCAGGAAGAGTCTCAGCAGTGCCAGATCTAGGGGGTCTCTCAGCATTTTGGGAGACCTCGGGTTGTGAAGCTGCCTCTTCCCAGCCTGGGCAGAGTTTCCCGGGCACAGATGACAGCCATACATCCTTTTCTTGTTCCTTCCGTTGCGATCCCTCCAACTCATCTTTCTAGGATGGATTTTACTCTCTAGCCAAGAATAGATCACATCGCAGCACTAAGGGCACACGCTTTTCATATTAAACCAAGGACCAGAATGACCAGTGTCGGCACTCAGCAAAGCCAATCTCAGCTCGCCCGGAGGGCTCTGTCTGCTGGGCATGTCCCCATCATGACAGGCTGCCCACCCGTCCTTTCACCTGATTTTGGTGACAGTGTTCAGAGCCACACAAGTCCCCAGTGTGCCCTGCTGGTCTGCTATGGGGAGAGGACCTGGTCAGGGGGTACGCGGGAGGAGGGACCTGAAGGGGCTCTTCAAGCAGAACAGAATAATTGGATGGAGTGCCAACAGATGAGAAGGACAGGAGAAAGAGAGCACATTTTGATGAAGAACAGTTTTTAATGATTGCTGGGTTTTGCTCCTAATTAACGAAAGCAGGCTGGGGATAGACAAGCAGGAGCAAGGCAGAAAGAAGAATTAAAGCGGCTTTGTCACAGGCGTTACTGGAATTGGCTGGTGTCTCACAGCCCAGCAGTGCAGGGGGAAGTGATATCCGACGGAGCTGGGCTGAGAGGAGCGTTTTGCAGTGGAAAAAATCAGCATGTAATAGAGCCATAAAAATGTTGTTCGTGCCTTTGTAAAAATCTCTCGCTCGGAGGAAGAGGCCGGGGAGGGAAAGGGTCTCACCAAGGAGAGGGCAGGCTGGAGACTCCCCTTGCTAAAGGCAAGGTCCAGCAGAAAAAGAGGGATATTTTGCCTAGCATGGTGACAAATCCTTCACAAGTGTGAACTTTTCAGACTCCTGGGGAAATGGGACCAAAGTGCAAAGGGGAAAATGTTGATACAGATCAGGTTTATGCTGTGCAAATACATTCTTACATTGGTATTTGGGAAATGCAATCACAGACTTGGCCAAGGAGGAATTAACAGCAGGTTCAAAGACATCTTGGGCTGAATATTTTATCAGAAATTGTCTATTTCTGTAACTCCTGCCTGACTTAACCTGCGGCTTTTGCCTTCTAGCCCTCTGCTAATGTCCAGCCCTCAGAGCCCAATGGCATGCATCAGAAGCATTTCCCAGGCTTGCACCAGTGTTCATTCTGCCAAAACCCAACTGGAAAAAAAAAATCAGAGTGATGGAAATGGCCTGAGGGGTCCTGAGGGGCCAAGAGCATTCCCTCTCCCTGCAGGGGATGCCGGGTGGTCTGGCTGTGCTGCAGCCCCAGCTGGCTGCGGCACTCACAGGGACCCAAAATCCATCCCTGAGCATCTCCAGCAGAGCTGAGGGCTCTTAGGAAACCCACCCTCGATCGCTTCTTGGGAGCTTGGCTTTTTCTTCAGACACAGCCACATGCTTGGCCCGACACATAGTTCTGGGCTATTAATCCGTCTCTCCGTTGCAAACCTCCCAGGACTTTGTTTTCTGAAGGGGAAGAGAGTTGATTATTTCAAATTGATGTTCAGGGTCATCAGCCGAGCTCCTTCCCACAGACGGTAACTCCAGCCAGCTCCCTGCTCGCTCCATGATCTCAAACCCCATCAGCAGGATGGGCTCATGTTTAGAGCTTTGACATCATCAGGATGGTTTATCCCTACCATCCGCGATCTTGTGCAGCTCCCCATGGTACAAATTAAGCTTGCTGGAACGTTTATTTAAAATTTCTCTTCCTTTTTGATTCCCAATTTCAGGTCAATGAACTCTAAGTAAATTGGCCACAGGCACCCGGCAGCCCCGACCTGCAGCGCCGGTGAGCACAGCCCCTGCGCCCCGCTCTGCTCCGCTGCAGCTCACCTCCTCTTGCACAAGTTTATCCTGAGGAAAAAGTAAGTTCAGCAACCTCGACATGTCTGTGGGATTTGCCTCAGCTTTTCCTTGTTCTTCATGGGAAAAAGAGGGAGATGAAACACTTTTTCCCTACGTTTTTAAGAGAATTGATTCATTTTTTTCCACTTAAAATGGTCATGCGTTTTTCTCTCCCCCCTATTTTATTTTATCCTTCAAATTATAACAATAATAATAAAATTCAGAAGGAACTTCTTGCCTGCTGTGGGAACAATGTGCCAGTTGTGCCCAAAAAACACATGACACAAATCACGACACAAACACCTCTTTAGCCACTGCCCCCTTCGTTAGCTGCCGGAGAAGACCTGGGCTGCAAGGCACTAGCTGCAGCAGGGAAGCGGGCAGCAGAGCTGCAGCGGCAGCAGGCGTAGCAGGAAGGGATGGGTCTCCGTGTGCCTCGAAACCAGGGCCAGCCCTGGCCAGGAGACATCTCCTCACAGGTCCCTGTGGTTTGGCAGTGCCAGAGACGCGTCTGCCCTGCCAAAAGCAGGGACAAGCCATCCCCAGTATTAAAAGTCTTAGTATAAGTGAAAAAAATCTCCCCTTCAGACTCTTTGCCAGCTCCGGAGGGGAGCACTTGGGCTGGGACCTGCCGTTGCAGGGGCTGTTCGCGCAGGAGGTAACCACACACTGCGGCCAGATGTGAATCTGCTCTAATTATCTCCGGCTCATTAACACTAGGGCAAAGGCAGGGAGGTTTCTCTGGTGAGCGGTGCTGCATCAGGAGCTTGCTGCAAGGCTTTGTCTCTCTGGACATCCCTTGTCTTTCCTGAGTTGTGTGCACCTCTGTCCCTGGGGCTCCCCTCTGCAAGAGCAGCTCATTTGCCGTGGAGGTGAGGAGCAGGACTGGGATGGAGGAGTGGGATAGCCCACCTGTGGGACGTGAGGTGGGACCAGTGTGGTGGGAGGACAGCAGAGGATGGGCAGAATGTGGTATCTGTGCATCCTCTGTGTCCAACAGGAATGGTGACGCTGCAGCAGAACAAGCCACCAGGCCATCCCTGAGCTTGAGCCCCTGCACGACCCTCGTGTGCACTCTCAGAGGCTGGAGACCTCCTAGCACTCCAGTGTCCCCATTCAGCCCCAGGGCATGTCTCAAGCCGTCCCCTGCAAGAGGCACCAGCCTGAGACCTGGGGCACCCAGACCCCCGTGGCTGGTCCTTGGAGGGGGGCTTACCCAGGAGAGCAGGTCCAGACGTGCCCTCACAGCTCACCCCAGTCCTGCCTGGGCCCAGTTATTTACTGTGGGGTTTATACTTTCTTCTTCTTTCTTTTCTTTCTTTTTCTTTTCTTCCACTGGTATTAAGACCCTAAAAATAACTGCGCTTCTTATCTCAGCTCGTAATGTAAAACCAGGTTAACATAGCTGCGCCATGGAACAGCAGCCATCTCGTTTGCTCTGAAATCAAATTTATTAAGGCATTAGTCTCTTTCTCTCTCTTTCCCCCTCTCTCCCCTCATCACAGCAAGCACAGGTTTTCACGCAGCCATCGCTGCTGCTTTGCTCTGAGCAGAAAGCAGGGGGGCAATGTCAGGGGGACGGAGCTGCGGCTGGAGCCAGGGGCAGCCACTGCCGGGGGGGGCTCAGCACCATTCCCCCGTGGGCACACTCGGCCAGGGGAAAACCCAACCTCCTCGCCGGCACCCGCACGATGCCTGATCGGCACAGCCCACGCTGCTCGTCTGCCCGGGGAGGGGGAGCTACCCCCGAATATCTCCCCAGCCCTGCCCCGATGGGGTTGCACGCAGGGGCAGCTCAGCGCTCGGGAAGAGCAATGCAATGCACTTTTCCGCAACCAGGCTGAGGGCTGACAGCCGCCGGGAATTTGCTGAGAGGATGCCCTGCATGTAGGCACAGCTTCAGAGAAACTAACGCAAGCGTGAGGCGGCCAGCTAAAGCCAGAACAAGGGTTCAAAGGCAGGAGGGAGCAGGAATGGGCATGGGGAAAGGGGATGGCTGAAGTCTTTGTGGCAGGACCACTAACTGCAGCACAGCAAAGGACCGACCTGTGGGCGAGGGAACGGATGGAATCGGATGGGCTGTCTCAGGCAGCAGCGGGGAAGGGGCCAGTGGGGGAGCAGCCGTGTCATGGGCAGTTTGGCCCCTTGGCACAGCCATGGGCTCCTGCCAGCCCCATCTCAGGGCGCGAGGGAGGAGTAAATGGCTTAAAATCAAGTGATCCTCAGGCTGGGCAGAGGCAGCTGGACCCTCCAACGGATGGAAGAGGCTGCAAACGAAGCTTGCCGTGTGCTCCAACCACAGGTCGTTACAGACTAGTGGGATCCTTTATAAATTATAAACCGATATTGATTGCCTTTGCCAGTAAACACAGAGTGACCTTTATTAAAAATACACGAAAAACGCACTTAGTGAAACTTGCTGACTTCTTGCTACAGACAGATTTACACAAAAAGCTGATTTGTCCCACAACAGCCGGAAATGTGGTAAATGAGGTGGGCAAGGGGAGCGAGCCGCCAGCACAACGGGTGCTGCATCCCACTGCCTGCTGCCTGCTGCCTGCTCCTGCCCTGCAGCTGCAGACCAGGGCCAGCAGAGACGCCCACCTGGAGACCCACCACCATCTCTGGGGTGAGGGTGCAGGTCTCTGCCCCATGGAAAGCCACAGGACACAAGATATTCGGCCTCGATGCGGTTATAGGGGACAGGAGAGAGCTCGGCAGAGGAGGGGGAAAGATGACACGTTAAACTCCACTTCAGGGCGTATCGCACAATAACCCACTCAGGCACTTCTGATTTAGTGGTTTGGAACTGGCCCTTGGACTCTGCAATTTGCTTTAAATTGTCCACTCAGCACCCAGCACCAGCCTCACTGAACGCCGGGAGCTGGACACAGTTTCCTTGGCCGGGGGCCGTGGAAGTGGCTCAAGGCACTGTGTAAATCTGGGAATTTGCCTCGGAGCTGCCCTCCATTTGTCTGATCTCTTGGGGGTTTTGCAACAATTAATTATCTGCTATACAATAGAAAGATCATTCCTCCTGGCCAAGGTTAAACATCCCAGTGCTGCAAAATAGCATTCATGTTAACTCAAAATAAATCTCGCTTATTCCCTAGGCAATGCTGCTGCTTCTGATTCTTTGTCCATAGGTTAGAGAAATGGGCAACAGCACGGCTTCAGACCCTGGGAGGGAGATTAAGAGCTCCTCAGCCCTCGGCCACCACTCGAACTGTGAATTGTCGCTTGGGCCCTTCCAGTTGGCGAATTGCTTGTGACCCCACGGCAGTTTTTGCCAGGGTGTGACTCGGTCTGCAACAGTTCAACAAATCCCGGGGCTGGCAAGTTTTGCTGTAGGTGGCCTTCAAGCGCTAGGCGTTGGGGTGGTGTGGCTGGGGATGAGGATGCTGCTTCTGGGCAGATGCTGGGAAGATGCTGACATGGAGGAGAAGGGACTGGTGGAGCCCCGAATGTCTCGGGCTGTCCTTCGTCAGCAGGGGAGCAATCCTGGCAGTGAGATGAAATAGCCTCTGAGGTCTAGAGGCTGCATAAAGAAAAACAAGTAGAAATGGCACTAGATACTCAGATCCCCAGACTTAAAAGCATCTGTTTCTCTTCCCAAAGGAGAGGGGGAATCAGACGTGTTCACTGTCTATTAGACGTTACATCCCGTTTGCTCTCTCGCAGGGTAATTGCCTGCGTATGCAAAGTGACTGGGAGATACTTCTCTCTTTGAGAGTCATTTACACACAGCATTTTTCCACATGGGAATGTCCCCACGTGTGCACAAGTACAAGCATTTCCACAAATAAAAGCATTTTGGGCAAAACATCTGTTTCAAGAAGCGAGTGTGGGATGCTGTGCAGAGGCAGGGAAAGCCCATCCCAGTTCAGACATGGGGAGCTTATTGCAGGACTGGCCCGGCTCTTGTTATGGGGGTCTCCCCAGGCAGACCAGGGACACAAACCAGCCTCCACCAGCCCTTCCCACACTGTCACACAAGGGACCGCAGCCCCTCTGACCTGAGGGGGCACACATGGGGACCGCGTTGCCCACACTGAACACCGAGCTCAGGCTCTCTTGGGATGGGGTTGAGGGCTGCTGCCCTATGCTGCTCATGCCTTCCCATCCTGAAAGTCAACATGCCGAGCTTTGTCCCCGTGGTGGAGGAGCCAGTTCCATTAGTCCCCTCCAGACTTGGCCAGGCAGCCTTTTATGGTGCTCTTCCACTGGGGCATCCCCTGGGCACCCAATGTCCGGACACGTGGGCTCCTCTGGGGCCAAGCAAGGGCAGGAGAAAGGCTCTCCCCACCTCTTCTGATCCCAGTGAGGACTTGTAAAACGTTCTGGCTGCCCTGGCACAGGTTGCTGGGGAGCAGCCTGGACTGCTCCAAAGGCTGTACAACACTAAAAAGCCAGCGTGGACCAGGGCCAAGTGAACAAAGGTTTTATTAATTGGAGTGCATGTGGGTAAGTAGCATTGATCACTAAAGTCAAGGGAAGTACATTACTTATGGCTTTGGAACAAATGCTCCAGGAGCAAATGTGTCTGGCTGCTTAATGGATTTGGGATTTTATTTATTTTTTCCCTCCAGTCTTTTTGGAGAGGCACAGCTAGGTGCTGAGCGTCCAGCACCTGCACTGTGTGCCTTACAGGTTTCTCATATCAGAGCATCCCATTTCACGTTCTCATTTCCACCTTCCTTATCACCCCCTAGCTCCCTGGAGGAGATGTGCAAGCAAAAGCCAGCCTAGTATTTTGTTTTTCCCCAGTCAGAATGTCTGTTAGACTCTCCTGGAAGGGCAGCAGATCCTTCACACCCCCTACATCATTCTCATATTCCAGCTGAGCTGAGGCACAGAGCAGAGCAGCCTTCTCCAGCATCATCGTCCTGCCCACCACTATTTTATAATTAATGTTGGCACTGCCCAAACAACATGGCAACACAAGAACTACGTGCTGGAGCATGCTCCGAGGCCAGGCTACGCTGATTCCTCATGTCCAGCCAGGACCTGATAGTCGACTGCATTTTCCCTGGGAGGCTGGAATGGAGGAGCTTTTCCCCAAGCTCTCAGCAGTGCGTCAGCCTGATGAGCACCATAGCGTCCTCCATTACCGTTGTACACAAGGGGACACTCCACACTGTGCTTGTAACCCAGCCCCGCAGTCCTGTCGGCAACAAAACCCATTGCACAGCCAATAAATAATTCATGCCAGCAAACTGGCTCTGCTCGCTGCCACTGCGTACAGCCGCAGCCCGGGGTGCCGAGAGAGTCCCAGAAGAGCAGAAGCACCTTCCACGCTGCCGTGCAGATGGGACAGAGCTCCTCCGGCTGCCTCGCCACCCTGTCCTGCTGCCCGTCTCCGCCAGGACTGCCAGCCTTGTGCTCGCTAACACTTGCTCATCCCTGCGCAGCCCTGCCTGCAAGGGCGGCTCTGCCTAGAGCCAGCAGCAGCCAGCGAGCCGTCTGCTCCCCGCGGGTGGCTCGTGCTGTTACCCTGGAGAAGCTGGTTAGCCCACTGGATGAGGACGTTACCGCAGCAAATCAAAAAGGTCAGGCTCTGCATCGGCTTGTCTCACTCCAGTGCTGTAGCGAGGCACCGTCTAACCCCGGCTGCCCTAAGGAGAGCCCTGTGCTCAGCGAGATGTGGAAAACACAGGTCTGGAGAGGGGCCGTGCTTCATATCTCACACTCCAGAGAGCCTTCAATTAGCTCTTTCTTTTAATCCGATTACCAAAAAGATGCATTAGCTAAAGGCCAGTGTTGACTCCAGGTCTAAACGGGCTTTCTTTCCCTGTCTGCACTCCTGTACTGATGAGGGTCAGAAGCTGGAGGGTTTCTAAGCAGCCGGACCCTTGGGAAAGCTTCCCCAGAGAGGCAGCAGCACACAAAATCCTCAAGTGGTTCTAATATGAAATTTAATTAACTTATAAATGGAAACACATGGCGGCACCACCACCTTAGGGAGCAGAGGTCTGCAGCTGATCCAGGCATCCTCGGGAAGTCCCAACATCCCGTCTTGGGATTGGGACTGCGGAGCAGGGACCGGTCACACAGACCTGCAAGTTTCCCTCACTTTTTTTTAATTCTTTTCTCTAAACGTCAGAGAGAAGATGGTTTTAAGGGCTTGTGGAGTTTTTTCATATATAAAAATACAAAAGGAAAGGTAAATAGGCACATGGTTTTAATGATCCATCATTCATCCAATTTGCACTTATCTACCCAATAAGCTAAGGAGAGATGTTCTTAATAAATAGGTAACAAAATGATCAGCCTGTTCCCAAAACAGTTCAGGTATTTGGAAAGCTGCAGATACATGGGATCGTGTTTGCCTCTTTACCTCTGTGACCTGCACTGCATTGGGATTTAAAATTGGGATGATGGAGGAAAGATATTTGCATTTTGAGAAAATTTCCCAACTTTACAAGTTGATTGTCCTCAACTTCCTGCAGAAGTCTCTTGACAGAATGGCACTGATGGAAGAAAAAAACCAACTCTTTTCTCTAGAACCCTTGAAATATTCCATTTTGGAGCAGTCAAAGCAGATTGTGAAAGAAAATAGACTCTCCAATCACAGCCCAGGCAGGAAGGCTGGAAACAAGCGGATGCGAGCATGAAATGTGATGTGCAGTGGGATGAGATAAACTCCCTATCTTGTTTTGGCCCATTATGGCATATTATTCATCAAAACACTTTGTTGAAATCAGCTAGCTCTGGGTTTTGTTAATTTTCTCTGTTTCAAAAAAATCAGACTTTGGGGAAAAATGTGCCAAAAATAGATATTTAACTAGCTGCAGCCAAATGGTCCTTGAGTTTAGCCTGTCATCCTGGGTTATTACTTCACTTACATCCCCGTGATAATTTGGGAATGGTTTCTCTGAGCCTAGGGCAGAGGGAGGGGGGAGGTGGATACACGCTGCCTTGTTAAAACATTCAGGATATTTTCCTGGATGGCAAGAAGCAGCCAGGATTAAGTCCTTATCCCGTGGGGAGTGTTATTACAATATGCCTGGGCAAATTCTTTGCATGGACACGAGATGATCTGTGTCTCCCGCAGGAGTGGGGTCCCTCACCGTGCCCTGAAACTGACGGAGAAAAATAAATAAACCAACCCAAGTGAGCAAACCTCGGGTATCTGTGCATGCTGAGGTTTAATTCGTTTAGCGAAGCGGAGATGCCTTCCCAGTGAAACCTGCCCACAGCGCTGGGTGGGGTGGGAGGGCAGGGGGCGGGCTGGGGTCCTGCCCCAGCAGCCCCCAGCCC
>VFFE01005648.1:255034-315271 GCA_008921705.1 Burhinus oedicnemus
AGAGGAAGGAGAGCAATGTTTGAAGGCACCGTTGATTTTCAAGTACCAGTCGCAGGCTTGTTTTGTTTGGGTAAGTTGGGTGCTCACTCGAGTTTCTTAGCAACCCTAATGGGCTGATGTTTTCCATTCCCCCGAATTGCACATGGCAAATTAAGCCCCGCGTTTCTACCAGACCATCCTTTGTGCACCCGCCTGGGCGGGCGAGCAAGGAAGCTCCTACTCTGCTGCGGTGGGGTGCACACAGTGGGTCCCGCCGGGAATGGTGTGGGACCTCCCCCAGCCTCTCCCTGTGCTGGGGCCAGAGACACTAAGGTTCCTCAGCAGTGACCTGGAGGGTCCCACTCAAAACCACCCGATCCGTATTTCCCACTCCTCCTGCTACATCCAAGCTTGGCTTCTCTGGAGCAAGGACAACCAGGCAGGGATGTGCTTTATTTCTCACATTTATTTATTTCAATTTTATAAATCAGTCAAAGCCACATTTGCTGCTGTTCACATTTGTTTGGATCAGCCTCAGAGCAAGGAAGGGCAGCGCAGCACTCCTCTAAAGCAGCTTAGTGTTTTTTACACCACAGTAGAGCAGGAAAAGACCATCAGTGAAGGATTGTAAATTGAGCCAATTAAAGGAATCATTGAGATTATAAAGGACAAGCCATGCTCATCTTGGTGCGGCTCTGGACTTCAGAGCGTTTATACAAAATCACATATTGCCTTTGTATAATTTAATACCCTTCAAGTAATAATATGAAACAAAAGCACCTCCTTTTAAGTAATATTTTGAACTAAAAGCATATATATGTTCTGCCATCTCAGATGGTTGAGGTTTCGCTCTTCTCTTCTTTAGGACAGTGACTCCAGGCCAGCTGGTTTTACATTCCATCTTTTATTATTTTTATTGTCCATTTCTCCCCTCTACTAAGGTCAGTCAAATCTCTGCAAAACGAGCACCAAGAGACGATCTTTAAAGCAAAGAGGAACTTGCTCTCCACCAAAGCCTGTTCTGTGCCTTGTGCAGGGCATTAAAGGGGAGTCTGTCATTGCTGGATAGTTTTACCCAGTTGTCCAGCTCCCTCCATCCCTGGGGGCAGAGGAGCCACCTTGGGGACCCCAGCAAAGCCCTCTGGACACCCTCACCCCTCAAGGCTCAGTTGCAAGGCCAGATTTGTGAAACTTGAGAACAAATCATGTCTTTTCCATTAAGATTTTCCAGCAATACCACCAAGAGTGCTGCAACATATGCGATCTCATCAAAGTCGTTAAGCCTCCGTGATGAACCGGTGATGTCCCTCATTAGCTCGCTAGCGCTTAGTCACTTGACTGATTTCAAAGTGTCCAAAATCTCTGGCTTTGCAGCATCACCCATGGAAATCTGTTTCTGCCTCTTTGTGCTCTCTCAGCCCTGGTGCCGACCGTGTCCCTCGGTGCCACCGCAACAGAGGTAAGTATTTCCAGGCCAGGTTTGGTTACTCTTGGTCATCATG
Organism: Burhinus oedicnemus; assembly: GCA_008921705.1. Lineage (NCBI taxonomy): Eukaryota > Metazoa > Chordata > Aves > Charadriiformes > Burhinidae > Burhinus > Burhinus oedicnemus. The sequence goes on from VFFE01005648.1 coordinate 256,516, forward strand.
TCATTGCCGACCCATTTTAGTTGTGACCTTCGGGATAAACTTGGGCTTCCACAGAGGACATGGGCTGCAGCTGTGGTGTGATGGTGCTGATTTTGGCTGATTTGCTGTGACGATCAGCTGTTCCTGGTTACAGGAACCACAGTTGCAAGCAAAACCTGAACTTGTGCAGATCAGGACTTTTCCTCCCCGCTAGGTCAGGGGAGCTGGACTAGTGCCTGCCAGTGTGTGGGCATCGGGCTGGGGCTGAGCTCTGGGCACACTGGCATTTCCCTGCACCCTGTGCTGCCAGGGAAAGGAGATGCCAGCCCCGTTCTCTGCAAATAAGGCCGCTGGAGATGTATAAGAGGAAAGGATTGACTGGAATATTACAGGGAGAAGGACAAGGCAAAGGGTGAAAGAGTGGCGGGTAGGACTGCATGGGAGCCCTGTGGGCTCTAAGCCAGCCCCTCCAGATCTTGGCAATGCCTTGATCCACCTTTTTTTGGAAACATATGTGTATGTGTTGTGAGTGTGGGCAAGGCTGCGACAGGGAGCTCGGCCAGCCTGCATCTTTTCTGTCATCTTCTCCTGCTCCCCTCGCAGTGCCGGGCAGCTCCCGAGGGCCGCTGGACGTGACAAACCGGCTAAAGCAGTGACTGCAGGATGAAGTCAGCGATCTGGTTTCAATAAAATCAGCAGATTGTTTCATGGCTGGATGGGAAAGTTGTGAGGCTCCAGGATTTGCTCCTCTGACAGCTGGATCCTGTTTGTCCATCGCTGTCTCCCTGGACTGCAGCTCTCACCCACGTCTCTGGAAGAGGCTTCCTGGAGAGGTGGTGGATGCCCCATGGCTGGCAGTGTTTAAGAGGCATTTGGACAATGCCCTTAATAACACGCTTTAACTTTTGGTCAGCCCTGAAGTGGTCGGGCATTTGGACTAGATGATCACTGTAGGTCCCTTGCAACTGAAAATATTCTATTCTATTCTATTCTATTCTATTCTATTCTATTCTATTCTATTCTATTCTATTCTATTCTATTCTATTCTATTCTATTCTATTCGATGGTGGTTGTGCTGGTCGGAGCACAGTGCCTGCCACGGGACCCAGGGCCCCGACCTCCTCTGGAGATGCAAGACAAGAATCTAAAGCAGAAAATAATAGTCAGGGCTGAGAGCTAAATGCCTCTGCTGATTAGCAGCTTTCTACGTCTTTGCAAACACAGGCAGGTTGGATGGATGAGAGGGTTTCCAGGGAGAACTGAGCTGGTTTCCTGGGCTGCAGAGAGCCTCTGGCTCGTGGTACATCACCCTCTCAGAGCATCCAGCTGACCCAGCAAGAGTGCTGGCAAGTCCTGTGCCCCTGCCTGCTTCCGAGGAGGGCACCTCCCGCAAGCACTGCAGTTATGACTGATGGAGAGGGCTGGAGGTTGGGGTGAAGTCTGCTGTGATCTCCAAAAAGCATAGCTCCCCCCAAGCTCGAGGTGCTTGTGGTGTACAGGAGGCAGAGAAACAGGAGCATCCCCTGGCTCCGACTCAGCAAAGCACTTCAGTGTGCAGCTTTGATGGGGACATTAAACATATGCTTAAAGCTGAGCCCGCACTGCAAGGCGCTGCTCAGGCAGGGACCTGGAGTTAGCTCAGGCGGAGGCAGCTGGGCACTTTGAAATATTGGGCCGTTTTCTAGGTTACATTTAGCCTTTCTCTGTACCTTTAAATTCCAAAAGCAATGTGACTTCTAAGGAAAAAAACAAGCCTTTAAAGCAGTAAACAGCTGTTTTCCCTCTTTCTGTATAAGAGCAATTTTAAAAAACACTAAAAAATTTAACAACCTTAATTTTTTTCCGAAGTTTTTTTTGTGAAGCAGGGCCATTTCAGGGGTCTGTCAAGCGTACTCAGTAACAACGTGACATATCCAGTAACGGCATCACCAATAACCATCTTGGCCTTCCTCCCTAGCTTGGCTTTATTACAGTCCTTAAACTGGCCCAATAGGAATTTCTGCTCTGTATTTAAATGAACTTGCAGGCAGTAAAGGAGCATGTATAAAGAAAGGGGTGAGTATTATGTCAGTTTTGTGTATTGTAACCCCTTTACTTACAGCCCCTATATCTTCTAAACTCTGGCAGGGGCAGAAGCACTAACTTACTCACTCCCACTGTCTCCATCCCCAAAGTGTGCAGTTAATCCCAAATCTGAGGCTGCAATATCAGCTTTCTGTTCTAGCCAGGACAGAAAAAAACCAGAGCAGGACAGACCAGCTGCATTTAGCGCCCCATCAGCTAAATTTCAATGAAATCATTTTGATGAATTGTTTAGGAAGGGAAAAAAGCCCCATTAACTGTACATTTGCTGTTAATTAATAGTCTGCTTTTTTTCTCCGCTTCGGCACAGCACTTCTGTGCTCTTTCACGCTCTGCTGTGAGCGCAGCATCCCTGATACGCACAGCAGCAGTGGGTGCTGGGGCTGGGTGATCCACGCAGGCGTGAGCTGCAACAAGGGAGCGAGCTGCATCGGTATGACCCCGGGGAGGATGACTTCTCTCAGTTCCATGCCCTGCTCCAGAGAGACGATGCCAAAGCCATGCCAATGCATGAGGATTGGTAAAAGCTAATGTCTCCATTCTGCTCCCAGGGCTGCTCCTGCTCCGGCCCAGCGTCGGTCCGTGGGCAGCATCTGTGGGCGGCTGCACAGTGTCAGCGGGGCAGACAAGGCGTTCCTCAGCTCCTCGGTTTTATTATTTTTAATAAATTCTCTTTTCGTGTATTTATTTTCTGTACATATCTTGTAAATATCTCTGGAATGTTATTTGAGAGGAATGTTGGCCAATATCCCCCAGAAAACAGATGCTGGAGCTGCTGTGGGGGACGGGAGAAGGGCAGTCCCGTGTGCCTCGGGGTGTGGGTGCCCACAGGTCCTGGCCAGGGCTTAAAACCAGTAGCAAATACACACAGTAGGCAACTGCAAGGAAGGCAAAGTCTTGATATATCATTTTCATGCATAATTAATATGTTGATGTGCCCACAGGACTTTTCAGGAGCAAAACACAGGTGAGGGAAGATACCAGTTGCACAGCAGAGCATCTGCCCGCCTCCCACCCTGCCCCTCTTGCAGCAAGGCACGGGGTCGGCCACAGCACCCTGGTCTTCGGTGCTTGTCAGCACAGGCAGCCCTTGAGCAAAGAGCTTCAGCGTCTGTTTTAGGCTGGCTCCCATGCTCTCCCGGCTCTAGGCTGTATTTCAGAGCTTCCGTAGGAAGCCCCTATGGTTTTGAAGCCCAGAGTCTGAGGCCTCTCTCACAGAGAAGCTCTTATGTGATATGATTCCTTGGGCTGCCTGGCTTTGTTTGAGTTAAGATGTCCTTCCCCCATTGAGACTTTCCAGGATAAGGCACCCTGGGAAGAAAATGTAAAATACCAGGAGGGTGCTGAGGCTGGGAACTCAGTTCTGACCGGCCTCGCAGCTCTGTTCAAAACTCCTCATGTGAGTCTTTGACTTTTCTGTACTTTTCAGTACCTTTTCCCCTGTAATTAATCCAGAAACTTTCATTCAAATTCAGTTTGGATTTAGGAGAAACCAAAGGCTGTAAACACGGTTTCTTCCAACCCACCTGCATCACCTGGACTCAGCCCTGCTAGAGAAGGAGAGAAAACCTCAGGCCCATGGATTACAGTTTGCTAATTCCTTTACCGGCTTGTCAGAGCGTGCACCACCAGCTCCAGCACCTCCAGAGCAGGGCACCTAGCGACAGAAAAGTAACAGATACCTAACAGTAGAAGTGCTTGTGAGCCTGCAAGTTTCTCTTCTTCTTTTCCAGCCCTGCTGACTCTTCTGACAAGTGAGATCAGCCACAGACCTTGTCTCACGGCTGTCCTCTGCTGTGGCACCAGCACTGAAATTTGCTATTTGACACTGCAGCTCCATCACAGGGGACAAAAATCCCAAATCCACCCATGACAGGCAGCTGCCAAACCCCTTGGGAGAAGCAGCCTTGCAGAGCTTGCTGCCTGTAACCCTTCAGCTCCCGACACAGGGACCGAGGAAAGGCTCCTGCTCATCTTCCTCCCCCTCCTGCACTATGTGCTCTGACACAAGCTATTCCCTCCGCCACCAAGCTCCCCCCACATGGTGCTCGCTCCCCTCTCGGTGGCACACACTATCTCAGAGGGTTTGACTCTTGGTGGACCGTTGCTTCTCAGACGTGTCCGCCCATCACCATGACTCAGGACTCGGGGGCTGTGGGATGCAGGGTGCTCGGAGCCAGCCACCTCCACAGGTGCTGCCTGGTCCGGCACCGCAAAACCAGAGCGAAGCAGGGAAAGAGCAAAAGCCAAGCTGGGGCCAGGGGCTGTGCTCCGCTCTAGGGGCAGGTAGGGAGGTGACCGGTGCTCCCCAGGTCCCATCCTCCAGGGCTTTATCAGAGCGCAGAGGAGGAGGCAGTGGTGCGCAGGCAGGGGCAGGTGGAAGGCAGATCGCTCACCTTCAGCGGTGACTTTCTGTTCTTTCAAGTGTTTGGGTTTCCTGTAAATAAGCTCTGGATTTCCTGGGGCTTTTTTATTCTTCTTAAACTACCATGACCTCCAGCTTGTGCTGGCAGATCTCTGTGCCTGCACAAAATACCACTGCTGTCAGCCAGATCTCCAAGTCTGTGCAGGAATCATTACAGGTTTGGGTCTAAAAGCTTCCTTGGGGGATTTCTTGCCCTTAATTTTTGACGTGCACGCTCAGCGTTGGCTTCACCTTCAGGAAGCATTTTCTCTGGGTATTCCATAGCAGCAGTGAGCCCTGGTCCTGGCAGGTGAAAAGGGGTACACCACCCCGCTTTCGGTCTCTGGGCCACAAGGTATCCGTGCAACGAGCTGCTACAACACCCAGGCTCCGCGTCCCTCTGAGTCACCACCTCAGCCCAGAGGAAGAAGCTAATCTGAGTCTTTGTACGAAGAACCAGTCATTCACCACCGTGCCACATGCTTAATTATCCTAACAAGAAAGAAGAGCCCTAGTAACATTTGGTCCAAATTAATGATGGTTTGTTTTGAAATGCAAATAGTTTTTAATCAGAGGGGGAAAGGTGGAAATAGACACTACTTGGTTTCTACATTTTAATTTTTTTAATGAAGCCATGCATCTGTGTTTTTTTTTTAAATATATATTTCTTTTAATATGGAGAATAACTTTTGTGTGGGCTGAATTATCTCTAAATGAAAGCAAACAAGGCATAATTAGAAACCGGCTCACTTTTTTTTCTTCTGTTTCTGTTCCTCCGTAACGGCAGCATTAGAGTCAGGTGTGCATAGGGGAGGGGAGGGAAAGCACCCCAGCTGGGAGTGGGCCCATCTGCAGGGGGGGCTGGCTGCGAGGGTGGCGTGGAGGGGGACAGAGAGGTGCTGCAAAGCACCATTTGAAGCGGGAGCTGGTCTGAGCGGGGAGCTGGGCAAATGTCGGGACTCATCCCAGCTGCTTTGGGGCTCCCGGATGAGCAGAATGTGGCCCCTCTCCCCACTTTCAGCCGTACCAGCGGCTGCGTCATTGTGAGCCCCAGTCCCCACACCCAGACACCCCTGACCACTGGAAGTGGTTTCTGCCAAGTGGAAGGAGAGGAGCCCATTTCCAAAGGCGTCTCCATGTGTGAATCTGGGAAGCTCCCATTTGGGAACGGCATGAGTTTCTCATTTAATATGGTACCATGCAGCATTCTTTCTCTATAAAGAAACCTCATTTAACTTTAGGCGTGTTTATACATCTAATTAAAAATTGGTCATGTTTAATTGATTGCATATATCATTACTGCCGCCTCATTGCATCTACGAGCACTGTCTAGCAGCAGTCGCAGAGCTGCTTCCCCGCTCTGCGGCGCAGGCACAAGAACACTGCTAGGTCCCAGCCAGTTTCTCTCTGCTTTGGCCTCATTTTGTTAGCAGTGTCCATAAGCTGTCCGGTGCTGCCTCCTCCTCCTCGGAGCTCCCACCGCGCGGCTGCTGCAGCCGCTGTCTGGGGAGCATCTGGGCAGAGCGGGGAGGGAAGCGCTTCTCCAGGCACTCTGTGGCTTCCCTCCAGCACAATAGTGCACACACAAAATACCACTCTGGGCTGGTGGTTTCCAAACCCCTTGGGGCTGGGGAGGAGAAAGCCATTTTCAAGGCAAGGCAGAAGCTGGAGAGCCCTCTCCCGTGTCCCCACCACCACTGCATCTGCGCTGAACAGGGTGCTGGGGCTGGGTCAGGGCTGTGGCTCTCTGGCCAGCAGCTGCCTGCACTCCCCATCACCCTGTCCTTGATGCCCTGCATGGTCCCCTGCTCCTGCAAGCCCCGTGGTGAGGAACACATGGACTCCTTGGGGTGGGAGTCTGTCCTGCTGCAGGAACAAGGAGGAGCACGGGTGGACAGCAGAGAGCATCACTGGGGGACAGCCACTACTCCGGCCATCGACAGAGACCCGAAGACTTGCATGGCACATACACAGCCTGCCCACCCCACCATCCACATAGCCCTGGCACCGAGCACCGTGGCTGCCCTGGGCGGGGAATGGCCACTGCGGCAGTGATGGGGCACTGCTCGTCCTCCTCCCTGTCACACCTCTCCTGGGTAATTGAATCAAATTGTCAGCAAAGAGGGGATGATGATTCAGCTCCCACCAAAGGCTAGACTATTACCTAGCAGCTTAATAATGAAAACTGTCATCATTCCTGCAATAAGGAAAGATAAATAAGTTATTAAATGCAAGAGCCTGCCACCCTCCCCGGGCAGGGCATCACGCCAGAGGAATATTAACTTCTGGCCACAGCCTATCTGTTCGGGGAATGGAGAGGAATACCCCGAGCACTGAGAGAAAGAGCTCTTTCTCCTCCAGCCGGCTTTGAAAGGGCTTCTGCTTGCTTTGTGCTCCCGCTGTGTGCTTGGCAAGCCAAGAGCCACCGCTCCCTGCTCCTCCTCAAAGGCTGAAAGACAAATACAATCCCAGAAAGGGAGATAAGTGGGAAAGACTGAGTCTGAGGAAGGGTAGGAGTGGGGTCTGAAGATGCGCATTATTCACACAAGGACTGATGAGCCCTAATCTGGAGCAAGGAATGCGTTAACTAGAGCTTTACTGAGCACCTTTGGTGGGACCCTCTGCTGCAAGACAAGCGAGGAGCGATCTGTACAGCATCACCTGTGGGCACCTGCTGCGGGGGTGCCGCACAGTGAAGGGGCTGGTTCAGCATCCACCCATGCTGGACCCAGCTCAGCTCAGCAGCCAAAATCACTTTCCTCTCCCTGATAGCCCCTGCCAAGCTCACCTGGTTGTGGCTCAACTTTAGCGCCTGTCAATATGTTACAAAATGAAAGCCATGTCTGATGTGGAGAAAAAAGGTGAGAAACAGGAAAGAAAGGAGGAAAGAAGAAGTGACCTTTCTTGCCCAGCTGTATTTTACTGGGAGAGAATCCATGAGCTGTTACACGGCCCACTGGGAATTGGAGGGAGCAAGCCCTGGTTCTGCTCCGGCTGCAGCTGTGCACTGTGGAGACCCGTAGGTGCTGTTCTGCAGAGCTAGCCATAATAAATGACCTTCATAACACCTTCCCTCTAAAATTCTCCAACTTTCCCACTAATAAACAATGTGGTTGTCTAGGCAGTCCTATCGTTTTATCTAAAAATTGCTCCTTCCTTCCCTGCTGCACAGTCAAAGCATCTTCCATTGAGCCTACAGCTATGTATTCTCCTCTCCAGCCTTCTTCTGGGGGTGAGTCCTCCCCCGGCCCTCATCCGCTCCCACTTGCCAAGCTCTGACCCCTTCCCCATTGCTGTTAGCTCCTTGGGGATTAAAAAGAAAAATATTTGCTGACGTGGCACCTCTCTCTCTCTCTGGACTACCTCAGTGCCATTTTTAGCCTCAGCACAGCCCCTGGAACCATTTTTTTTAATCACTGTGTTTGCATGCACTTTCTGGAGGCTGCTAAAGTGCCCGGACAGGCCTCTGAAATCAAAGGCTTGGAGCTGTCCCAGGGGCAGGGACCAAAGAACAACCATCACCTGGGCTCCCACTGGGATCGCCCGGGAAGGGCTGCAGGAACACGCCTGGCGCGGGCGGCTGGGCTCTCGTCCATGCAACCCGCAGCTCCCGCCCGCCTTCCCACCCAACCACCCACGGTGCCGCAGGTCCTGACACGCCGCGCTCCATTCCCACCCCAACAGCCCGAGCACACAGACGCCATCAGAGACCACAGGCAAGTTTCCACGCTTCGCCAGAAAAGAATCCATAAAGTTAGCGAACATCTTAAAAATTAAGCATCTAATGAGCCCCATCCTGCAGCCAAGGCTTGGTTCCAGTTTGGCACTGGCTCTGTTCCATGCCCTTCCCATAACAGCAGACGGCTCTGCTTGGCTTGTCTGCTGAATCCCGTAACACCCTCTTGGTGCCTTCTCTAGGGGAGCGGGGCTGTGAAGATGGAGCAGGTCCTGGGACACTGCCACCTGTTAGATGGCAAACGAAGGCATGAGGACACTGGGAGGAAGTGGGGAAGATGTGACCTGAGTCTTCGTGCTCTGGATTATGTCAGCAGAGCCCCTTGCTCTTTGACTCCCAGAAACATTTTGCTCCCTGAACATCCATTTTCAGATCTGTACTATCAATGGCTTATGTTCCCTCACTCCATCACTTGCAAGAAGAGGTAGGTCTCTGGGGAAGTTCATTCATCTGTCCCCTCAGGCTAAAGCTAAGGGCTTGTGCATGTTGCAAACACCTTTGTGTCGTGCATCCTCGCTGCCATGGAGCCAGGCCAGCTCCTGTCACAAACGCAGCAGCAGTGAAGCCTGCAGGCATCTCAGAGGGGACCCAAGAGCCAGGCTGAAGACAAATTGTTAAAACACTTCATACCCCCATGCTTTTCTTGCTATTAACAATGCAGCATGCAGCAAGTGGATGAAAAAGACCTCAGATGTACTTGGTCTTGCAGCAGGAGGAGACAGCCTCTTCCCAACCCGCTGCATGGGGATTTCCCTCACATGTCTGCCCTGGGCAAAGCTAACTGGGGAAGCATCTCTGCTTCAGCCTCCCCTCCTTCCCCCACAAGTCTGCGTTTGGCGTACTGCACCCTGACTCATCCCTCTTGCAGACGTCTGGACGCTTCACCCCACCGCTCACCCACTCCTGCCCACTCCACGCTGGACCGGACCCCGGTCCCAGGGTACCTGCCTGCCCTGGGCTGCTCCTCTGGAGACTCCTTTCCTACAGCCTTCCTTTTGCTGGCCGGCCTTCCACCATTCCCTGCCCTCTACTGCTCTCCTGCCGACCATAAAAATATATAGAATATAGAACATTATTTTATGACGTACTATAAAAAAGAAAAAATCCTGGAACTACAAGGCACGTGCCAAACCTCAGCAGCACATGCAGGAATGCCTTTGTTCCAGCTGTTGCTGGATTGCCTGTGCTCTTCCCAGCATAGTTTGAAGGCTTTTCAGGACAGGAACCTTGTTTTCTTGATTTATTTACTTTTTCTGGCATCAGGCAGCAGCAGTGGTTGGGGCTACACATAGTCGGTGATACCATCTGTCCTTTACATACAGCCTGTCTGTGTCCCATCTCCTGAATTGCTGCCCAGGACTCCCCAAATCAGAGGCAGATGTGGAGTTTGAAGTGTGGGTACAGACTGAGCCTGAAAGAGTGAGAAGGGGCGTGGGACAGGGACTTCCCATTTCTCACGGAGGATGCTGTCTCATATATTGCTCCTTAGATCTCATACCTTCCTCCTGTAAGAGCCCTCTCCCTCCTTCCCTGGGGCTGAGCTTCCCTGTGCCCACCAAGAGCCACCAGTGTGGAGCCCCTCGGTGCAACGCAACCCTCGGCTGCTTCTAGGGATTCACTGAGGTGCTGGCTCCTGTGTGGCTGCTTTGGGGAACCAGTGAGCAGGGAACTGTCTGTGTTTCTTATCAGGTCTCATGCCAGGCCCATAAATCACCAAGAGATGCCGTCCCACACCAGCATCCGTGCCCCAAAGTGCCAGCCCCACTCCCCGAGGTGCCAGTCCCTGGTCCTTGTTCCCCTTCCCCTCCTGGGCTGGTGAAACTTTCTTATAAAACCTGCAAACCAAGCTCCATAAAACTCCCGATTCATTCTGCAGATATTTCCTGCGCTGGGGCTTTCAGCAGCATCTGCTGGTTTGAAGTACGCTTTTTATTCGTCCTGGGGGCACCATTACTTTCTGCTTTAGCAGTATTGCCTGCTCTGTAGTCTCTGCCAGGCTCCATCCACGGAAGAGAAAATTGGTGAAAGAATAATAATTATGATTGTTATAAATATATATTTCATTGCGGTGGCCCTTTGTGCATGTGTTCATCCCTGATGAGGAGACCAGAGGGGAGAGCGGGTGATGCTCAGCTCCGAACAGGCTCCGTGTCCTCGCCCAGCCCAGCGGGCAGGCGGGCAGCTGCTCTCCTCCTCCTCCCAAGGCACCTGCCAGGACACCCCTGTCTCTTCTCCCTAGAGGGTCTCCGGTAGGTCAGAGGGGCCAAAATCGCTGGACATCTCCGGAGGTGGTTGCCTGCGGGGCATGCCCTGGGGCAGGCTGGAGCTGCTTCCAAGCGCGTCCATCCGTTGGGATGGCAAGAGAAGCAGGAAAGGGGAGAGCAGCTGAGTTGGGGGTACTGGTGAAAAAGTCTTGCAAAGCGGGGCACAGGGAAAAAGTGCATAGTCATGTCTTCTGGACTCTGCCTCAGTTTCTCAATGGATGTCTGCTCTTTTCCAGCTGAGTGGAAACAGAAAGGACTGATAGTTTCATCTGTAAATGATTCACAGCGGCAACCAGCAGCAAATTTCTCCTCTCATCAGGGAATTACGTGAACAGGGATTTTGTGAGTGAGCATAGAGGATCTTTCCCCTTCTCTTAGAAGGAATTTTTTTTTCCTTCTTTCACCAGATGTGGATGATCACCTTCTCTTCATGTCTTCAACTACACAGCGCCTGCAGACTGAGGATGCTTCCCGGGTGAGTGTCCTGGCCCCTTGCTGCCACTCAACCTTCTCCGCTTTCATTTCCTGCTGCAGAAAGGTTCAGGTATTTCCTGTAGCCACTTTAAATTTCCTTGAGGGTTTCTTCATTTCATCCTCAGTGGGATGGCCTGAAAGCAGGACAGTAGGAGTCGTGCAGAATGGGGTACATGGGAAGACTTTGTACTAATCAGCATTTCTTGGCTAATTTTTCCACAGGCCTTTCCACTTCGAGCAGCCCTCCCCTCCTTGCAGATCAGACTAGATAGTTACATATGGTCCCTCCTGGTTTTGAAAATCAGTGAATGCAATTCCATCTGCAAGCAAGTCTAATATTACTGCTGTCAGATCTTCCCTACTCCTAGACTGCAGCTCCTGCCAGAGACTGTCCGTACCGTGGCAGCTGCCGCTGGGGCTTCATTGCAACATACAGAGAGAATGAGCCCGTGGTGGATACTTTTAGCTATAGATGGAAAGTCATCTCTGAGGTACTTGCTCTTCCGTAAACTCATTTGCCATAACTCCTTCAGAGGACCTGGAGCAGATTGTTGTGGTTTGCCTTTGCAGCAAAACAGAGAAGAGGTGGGAGAAAACGCACACACACACATTTTACCGTAATCTGCTCCTACACCACAGGAGCACACAAACTGCTCTCCACTCCAGAGGGGCCCCACACCAGAGCTGAGCACCCTAAGCTGGCCAGCAGCATCCCCCGAAGGCCAGGCAGCGCAGGCTGGGCAGATACGTGCACCCTCTCTGCCAGGTGCTGGTGGTGAGGAGGGGAAGGGATGATGCCCAGGGTGAAGTGAGATGTCTGACAGATGCCAAAGCCAGTTTTGGAGACTAACATTGCCACAGCTGGGATACGAAAGCAGAGGACCCTGAGTCCAGCTGGGATCTGCTGTAAAACACATACCCATTGGTTTCAGCGCCTTGAGGAGCAGCCATGGACTTGGGTCCTCGGGCCTTAGCAAAACTTTTAAGATGTATTTAAACTCCTGTGTTGGGAGATTGTCCGGAGCTGATGTCAGCCCATCACACAACACCCACCTCTCTTGCACAAGCCCTACACCCTGTGGATGTGCCAGCAAACTGCTCCTCCTCCAGCACAGGAGCAGGCTCCCCTGGAGCTGCTGCTGCCCTGGGCACTGGTGTGCTCCCCGCTGGGCACTTGCTAACTCAGGCTGTCCCCTTCGGAGCTGCCTGCTTTCCCTCCCGTGTCTGACCCCGTCTCAGGGACTCACACTGGGTTTAGAGGCTCACGCTCAGTCAGCTCCTCAGCTCATGTTGAGCAGGTCCACCAACTTCTCTGAGCCAGGCCAGATGCTCCTGCAAGCTGGGCAATGAGTCATCAAGCAGGAGCAGAAAGCAGTTTCCTTCTGTCTCTCCAGCCCTACATATTGCAGCCCAGGAAGGTGGGGGAAAAAGACAAGAATACATCAACAACCCGAGTTTGTACAAACATAGCACTAGCTGCAAAATCTAGGATTTGCTGTAAGATCGGTCATAACCTCTGCTGGGAGCATCCTCCCAGTTTGGTCAGGGGAGGCAGACCTTTCCTGTCCCACCATGGGGCCACTGGCCCCTTCCCCACCTCCCGTGCTGCTCTGGTGCATGCATCCCCGAGAGTGGAGCCAGCTCTCTGCAAAGCCAGAGCATCCTGCTGTGGCCATCTCCGCACCACGCTTGCCAAAAGAGCCTTCCCAAACACCCTGATATCTGTCTCCAAATGTAAACAGACATTTCCATGGAAAACCCGCAGCTCAGCTCAAACAGCAGGTCAGGGATGTTTGCTGAAAGCTGGGTTTCTGAGCCCAGAGAGAACCCATACAGCCCAAAGGGTCTCAGTTTCCCGTGTTTGCACACAAGGAAGCTGTTTCTTATGGTAATTTGTGCTTCAATAAACGTGAAATAAAATTCATTCTGCCCTTTCCCAGCTGGCGTCATCACCATTTCCCTCTGTTTATCACATCATAACCATTGCCCCGGCAACCACAGCGTGGCCCAGGCAGGGATGCTGACTGCAGGTGGGGCAAGCGCTGGCTCCGCGCCCCCAAAACAAAGATCCCACTTTCACACAAGCATCTCCAGTGGCTGGAGGGAAGCTGGGAAACAAACGTGAGATGGGAGCAAAACGGCTTCTGAAGAAGATGCTCTTGGCAGTGGCAGGCACCAACCCCGGCAGCACCTATGAGCTTGAACTTTGGAGGTGTCTGCCCTGGCAAGCCTGCAGACATGGACATCCCCACAGCCTAGCTCCAGCTCCTGGAAGGAGCCAACCAGAAAACACAGCTCAGAAGGGAAGGAGTTTGGGAGCAGTTTGGCGACCTGGTCCTGGTGCAGGCTCATCTCTGCACGCACTCCTGCTCTCCCACCTTTCTCAGGCCTGTCCCCTCTCTGTGCTCCCCCCCTGCCCCATGAAGTACTGAGTTCATCCCTCGGAAACCACAGTCAGCAGTCCATCTTCAGAGGGTTGGTTTTTTTTCCCTTTTAACCCTGTATCGATTTGATTTCAGAACTCACTTTACAAATGAATTCATGACTCTCTGGTGAGCCCCCCAGACCCCTCCTGCTAAGCGGAGCGGCACAGCCCGCAGGTCTCTCTCTTCTCCATCCCCTTCTGCGGAATTGCACAAGAGCCTGCATCTCTGTACACAAGCGGTTCCCCGCAGGACCGCCCGGCGCAGCGCCCGCCGCGCCTCCCGCGGTCTCCGCCTGCCCCCCCGCGGCGGCAGCCGGCACGCGCGCCCGGACCCACGCCGGGACCCACGCCGGGACCCACGCCGACCCACGCCCGGACCCACGCCCGGACCCACGCCGGGACCCACGCACACCCGAAGGCCCAGTGACCTCTGCCGCTGCAGCATCCCACGCAGCGCTGGGGCGTACCCCGCGATTCCCACGCTGCAGCGTTGGCTGGGGGGACCCTAACGGGGACCGTGCAGTCGGGGAGGGGGCAGGACGCATTGGCTCTTTTAGATGGCTTTGCATCCGCTAGTTTTGATGGCATGAACCCTCAGGTGTGCAAGCAATTCCAGTGTTCTGGGTAGTTATCCTGGAGGGCTTTCTGAAGATTTTGCCACTGCACAGCGGGAAAACAGGGTGCCTGCCTCAGCAAGGTGGGGGCGAGGAGCCGGGCACGTATGCACCGGCCAGCTTAACTCCGTTACGGCAAAAACGTCCTCCCAATGGCTTGTCAGCAGTGAGACGATAACGAGGCAAGGAAAGCAGTTAACATGGATTTCTCAAGAAAAAATCACGTCAAACCAATCTCGTATTTCTTTTTATGACAGAGCAACGGCCTTATGGATAGAGAGAAGCAGGAGTTGTCCTATATTTTGTCTTTAGTGCCTTTTGATGTTGTCTCTCATGGCACACTGGTACACAAGGGAGAGAAAAACTGAAATGATTATGAACCGGGTGCTCCCTGCCCGAAACCTGCACTAATGGAGAAGTTATCCAATGTTCCTGTCAGGCTGCAAGCATCCATGGAGCAGAATTTCAGAAGGGTTGGCTCTGGGCTCATGCATTCATTAATGGCTTGGTTGATAGAATAAGAGTCTGCCTATTTATTTTGCATATGTGATGGAGCAAGAAGGACACAGGGGTAGGATTTGAATTTGAAATGATCTTGAGAAATAGAAGAAATGGTCTTGGGGGGAAAGTGAAGCACAGTTCAACAGGAGTAGATGAAGTTCTGCCCTTAGGAATAATCAAGTACACAGAAGCAGGAGGGGGACTGACTGGCGAGGCAGGCTCTGAGAATTGCAGTAGACCTCAAGCTGAGCATGAGTCCACTGTGCCACCCTGGGAGAGAGTCAAATGTTACCTGGGCTGCCTTTTGAGACACATGGAGTACAGGCTGTCCTCCGCTTTGCCCTGGAGGTGTGTCAGGAAGAGCAGTTTGGGGCATTGCAATTCAAGAGAGATGTGGGAGAAGGCCAGAGAAGAAGGATCAGAAGGATCAGAAGGATCAGAATGAAATACTGAACAACTGGGGGAGATTTACTTGAGAGAAGAGACTGGAGAGGGGACAAAATAATCTTCAAAGACATCAGCTTTGGGGCTCATACCAACCTGACATCAGTCTAGCTCCTTTAACTGCAGCTATTCATGCCAATGTGGATGAGATGGGTCCTATTGGTCTTGAAAATGGGACCTTCTGGAGGCCTCCAGAGCTGGCCTCAGCCAAGCCTGGCCCTGCAGGCCATTGTCATCTCCCCCTGCCCCACACTCTGAGAAGCCTGTTGGCACCAGAGCCCCACTGCCACGTGCCCAGGGAGCACAAAGACTGGTCCAGCAGGCAAGGGAGGAGTTTGAATGCTGGGGTCCCCAGGGGACTCTTGTGCAAGGCTCTCAGCTGGCAGAGTCAGTGAATGAAGAGTAAATAGCCGAGTAAAGTTGCTTTGCCTCTTATCAAAGAGCTGTTGCTCTCCCCTCCGGTTGCAATGACTCATGCTCTGCTAGAGCACTTTCCCCAGCCTCATCTGGGATGTATTACAGCTTTGGACCCCACTCCGTTTCCTTACAGATGTGGATTCTCCTGGAATGTCTGCCTCCTCCTCCTTGTCTCTAGTGTTTCTGCTTCTCAGGTGTCCCCCTCCACAGCTAACAAAGCACTCCCCTAAACAGGGCTCCCCTTGGCTTCTGCCCAGCTCCTGGGAGCCCCTGGTAACACGTGCCCCGGAGCCAGAGCTAGCTCTGCTGCTCGCTGCCATCCGGGCTGTGGCCATTGCATCCCTTCCCTGGACTCCCTGGGGGGACTCCCCAGGCACTGGAGAAAAGGTGGGTGGGAGCAGGCTGGGTCACGCTGTCAGCCCTCCTGGAGGCTGCTCCTGCAAGGAGAGGGGTCATGGCTGTACCTGGAAGTGGGTGTTTGTCCCATGAACAGCAGAGTTGGAGTGGAAAGCCAAACCATCATGGCAAGAGTGAGAAGCAGCCAGGAGACAGTCTGGGATGTGACAAGCCTCAGTCATCATATGCATGAAAGGAGAGAGAATTTTTGCCACCAGCTGTGATGCTCAGGTACGTGAGCGGTGAGGGAACACCTGCGGTCCCAGCTGGAGGTGAGCAGGAAGCTAACCCTCCCTGCAGTGACCATCCACTGCAGCCATTTCTGCTTTGACACAGCAGCCCAACCATCTGGAAAGAGGATGCTCTCCAAAGGCTCCCCCTTTTTCAGAAGCCAAAGAGGCCTGTTCATGTGCTTTCCTGCCTGCTGGCCCCAGCTCTGCCTGCGTGGGTTCTCCTACGGGTTTCAGAGCCGTCCTCCTCTCCTGGGCCAGTTTAATTCTGACCTGGAGAGGGGAGGGAAGAAGACATTCAAATTCAAGGTAGTGAGCACAGATTCATTGGATCTTCATTACGAGCTGCCAGCTGACATTTTGGAGGGGGTGATCACATACCCCTCTGTTTAGTAAGGTTTAATTTAACTGTCTCAGAAGCCCATAGGTCTTTCAGTGCCTGGGACAGTGGTGACTCAAGGAGGCAGCAGAGCTAAATCAGATGCCAAATACTGATTCCTTTGCACATCCCCAGGGACTGACAACTAGAGTTACTCTCACCATCTGTCTTCCTACATGCAGCCCCTGGAGAAGACGCACGCTCCTTCAGCTAACAGTGAAGACAGCAAAAGGACAAATGCTTTCATTTCCAAGCGTATGGATTTTCTGTTCAGGTATTTTGGGAATGTACTGCATTAGGGGAATGTGTTTTGTTGGTCTCTGTAATGGGATGTAGCTGCTGCACTTTACTGTAGTAGCAGGTGTTGCACCGTGCCCATGTTTTACTCCATGTCAAGGATGGCTGGACTGAATCCTCCACATCCCCTGCTCACGGTGTCTTTCAGGGACGTGTGTTTGTGCTTTGAGATCCTTGGAGGAAAAAATACTTAAAAGATTGTATTTATTGTTCGTTGTGCTCTCGCACTTACACCAGACTTAAAGGGTTGGCCAGAAACTTGGAATATATGATAAAAGCATTTTCTTTCTAGATCGAACAGATTTTCATGGGAATGAGTCCGGTATTAATAAACCATCAACCAGCAGCCATGTTTGTTGTGTTAACTCAAAAGTAATGAGGTCATTGTGAATCACTGGGAGTCTGGGACGCGGGGGCAGAAACCAGCTTGTAAAAATACTAGATTAGGCCAAAACCTGGAACTGAACCCTCTTTCTTTCTTTATGGTTGAAACTATTTAACAGTTTATATTCTTCATATTAGTTTTCCATTTCACACTTCCAAGAAAATGGGAGGGAAACCCCAGGTACCGCAGAAACCATCCTGGCCCAGGGGGGATGCAGGAGCTGGCAGAGGCAGGGGGGCTCGGGCAGGTCTGGCATCTGTACCCTCAGGCAAAGCCAAGGTGGGGGCAACAGTGCCCTGCCCCAGCTCTGCAGGGACCTGTCCCCAGATCACCCACAGATGGGTCTGTTGCTGATGCTGCTGTGCCAGAGGACCTGAGCTGGGGAGGGAGAGCAGGTCGCGAGCTCTGCCATCCTGACTGATCTTGGACAGCAGGAGGAGGCTGGGGCTGGGGCCACCTTCCCATTCTCCCCAGCCACTCACCTCTACAGCAGCAGTTCCCAAAGGCTTTATGTTCCTCCAGGGGGACTCAGTGGCCAGGGCACCCACAAAATGTGAGAAAAACACTCATTTACAAAAGTTTTCCAGGCTACAGGCATCTGGGGACTTTGGGGAAATAGCTCTATGGCAGGGTAACATCCGAGTCAGAGGAGTTCTCACGGAGAAAGGGAGCTGTGGTGGGAAAAACCTTTCTCCCCAGCTTTGCATATTCATTTATTATGATTAACAGGCTAATCCAGTGCCCCTCCCTACACTCTGATAACCTCAATACCCATCTGCACTTTGAATTACCTTTTTCCCTGCAAAGTCTGGCTCTTCAGACCACCCACAGTATTGCCAACAACTCCTTATCCCCCTGCCCTTGCTGTCTCCCAGGGAGCTCCTTTCACACATCACCCTGGGGTGCCAAATTTGGCTGGGAGCAAAACCCCAGCTCCAAACACTCCTGTGCTTTGGGGGAGCTCACCCCCAAATCCTGACAATCCACCCTGAGTTTCTCTCTGCTTCTTAGTCTTTACAGTTGTGCCCCTGCCACACTCTTCCTCAGTTCTTCTTCCCATGCTCACTTTCTGGTAGGTTTTCCTCATCTTACTTGTCCATCCACCCCAGACCTCTCTTCCTCAGCACCCGCAGATGTGTGAGAGCACCTCTGTTTGCATGGGTATGCCAGGCAAGGTGGCACCTCATCTTCCTCCTGTCCTGCCTGCAGGGGAGCCACCTCTTGCCCTACCTCAAGCCCTGCTCCTCCTGAGGGCAAGTCCAGGTCCTTGACCTTCTCCTGCACCAATCCAGGCGGCTCTGCTCCCCATGCCAGCATTGCCACATGCTCTAAAATACCAACTGCTTGGCTCACTTCAAACAGCGGCTTGCCCTCCCCCAAGCAGACTTTTATCCACACCCAAAGGGGTCTGAATATGCTTTCCCTCAGGTGGTCACATACCAACACGCACCCCAACAGCCACATGTATTTAGCTGTGCCACCAATGACAGCCACGAATGACACAGCCACTGCTCAGACCTGGCAGAAGCCTGCAGCCAGGAGCATCCTAAGGGCCTGGTTAAAGCTCACAAAGGTTGCTGGAAAGGCATTGCCCCACCACCCTCAGACATCAGAAACCCCCGTCTTTGCTTCAGAAATGCTCTCTGGTAATCTCAGAGCAGTGGAGGTTAATCCATCTTCTTGGGGGTGAAAACTGAAAGAGCAGAAGGAATATATAAACTCTTCCAAACTGTGAGACACAGCAAACCCATTGGATCAAGGATTCAGAAATGCCCCACTCGGACCATTGATGTTTTATTCAGCAGTAATTTGCAAGTCTTTGCATTCAAGATGATACTGAAATTACTCTATTTTCCAACAATGGTAAAACCAGGGCTCAGGCAGACCTGGAGGAAGCTCATCTGCTTCCCCGCCAGCTTGGCTCCCACGGCATTTCTCAGAAGAGCAGAGAACAATTCTGTAAAGAATGAGCTGAAGAGTGACACGTTCGCCCTCCTTTGTTTTCACTTCCATCAGCTGAAACCTTCCTCTTCCCTAATTCCTGAAAGGCTCTCATTGTAATTAACTTCGCAGGAACATGCGAGCAACACGATGCTGCGAGCTCCTCGGCAGCGGAGGCAGCCAAGCAGATAAATCTTCAGGAAGCCGAGGCTGTGCTTTAGTAACACCCGTCCTCACGCCTGGCATCTGCCTGGCGGGAGCCCGGGCACGGAGCGATGCTGCTGCTCCCTCCTCCGCGATGTCCCCCTGCTTGCAGGGAGCCGGGCCCGTCGCAGCCGCAGCCCCCGAGGCACCTGCCCGGACCCCGGGGCCCGGAGGGTTCGTGCTCCCGCAGCCCCGGCCAGGGCCCTCGGCTGCACCAGCTGCTGCTGCTCCCCCCTCCCCGGGGTGTTGTTCATCGCAGGTACGCTTTTTATTGGATTTCGTTAAATTAAACATATGATCCCATATTATCTGACCCAGCTCGGAAATCTCCCAGGCACAAGTAAGCTCTGCTGTCTCAGCTTTTCATTTACATGTTTATTTACTGCCTTTCAGATCACCCGGTTTGCACTGTGCAGCCTCTGATGAATAAATAACCAGTGCCCTTGTAGGCCAGATTGATTAAATGTATTTAATTAATGAGCCCGGCTCCCCCTGAGGACTCTCCCAACTAAAATACTGAAACCAGCCTTTTCTATATGACACCACCAGGACCCATTGATTTGCAGCGATATGAAAGAGGAATTACTTAGCAACTTCATTGATGCCATAACAAGGACATCCCCAAGGACAGGGAAAGGCTGTCGAGGGGTTGGGTCACAGGCGGTTCACATGTGGCTTGCTCCCCCCCACCGTTCAGCCACACAACGCCTGCGAACATTTTTATTTCTGGTGGCAGTGGCTGGCTGCCCTCCCCTTGCCAGCTGTACCTGTGCGGCTGGAGGGACCGGGAGCGGGGGAGCCAGCACTGCCGGATTGCTCCCAATGGGCATCACGGGCACTCGAAACAACAGGGAAAGAGCAATTGTCCTCCAACGGAAAAAAAAGACTGCTGCAGTTCAGAAGGTGCCTACCGCTTTGCTGAGGTCAATAAATAGCGGTTCAGGGGAACAGGCAATGCTCTATGAAAGAAGTACAGAGACATTGCTGGAAGCCAGGGGAGACGTGCTGGAGCAAGGCTCGCAGTTCATCCAAAACTACCACGGAAGAAAGCATGGAGAAAAGACTTCAGTGTGGGCTCACTATCAGAATCATTTTAGCTCTTTCCCTAAAAGATGAAGGTGGCAAGGCCAGATCAGGGCTGGCTGGCGTGGCCGGCTGAAGGCGGTGGTGCTGGGGCCCTCCACGGATGTGCAAAGCAGGGTGCGCAGGAGGGAGCTACCAAGCCACCTGTGCAAACGAAGCAGCATGAAGGTGCCGGGGAACCGAGGGGAGGGGGAACCATGGGGCAGCCCCAGCCCCGCTGCAGGGACAGCGCTGGGGCAGTGGGGTGGCAACAGGGACTTCAGCTGGTCCAGCATGGAGCTCTGCTCCCATGGCACGTGTATGTGTCCACATATGCCAGGGAGGAAAATCTCCAATGGGGAAAGCCCAGCCTGGTGTGGGTCAACACCACTGCCTGCTGTCTGCCCACAGAGCTCAGAGGATAAGCACTTTCCGGGCAGCAGGCAGGGAAGGCGGATGGTGCCCCAGATGTCAGATCTGAGGACTCGTGGCCCCATCATGAGCAGAAAACGCAGAGAGGAGCACTGCACAGAGCAGCAACTCAGGCAGAGGCAGCACTAGTTTCAAGGACAGGGGGGTTTAAGGAGACGGTGCTGCCTGGAGTGACGAGGCAGCCTCCTGCCCAGCCCCTGGGCTCCAGGGAGGGCGGCAGGCAGCGGGCAGTGGGCAGGATGAGGAAAAGGGGACAGAGAGCGGTTCTGGCCCTGCGCTTTCCGCTGACAGATGCCTGACCTGCAAAAGCTCACAAACTGCCTTTCCAAAATCCGCCCCTGAATCTTCTGCCCTAATTCTCCATTAGCAAATGCAATGACAGGCAGATGTTAAGAGCTCCCCCGGGCCACTCCTCACCAGGCGGGTTGCTGAGACATCATGATCCAGGGCTCAAAACCTGCTCTGAGCAGCTCTGTGCACAGACCCGCAGCGATTTGTACCTGGGGACAGGAGTTGCTGAGCTGTTGCTCCCGTGGGAGGCTGTGCCCAGCTCCTGGGGACAGCAGGGCTGCAGTGGGCTGGGGACCAGGGGACCGCAGGGGATGCTGCAGCCAGGGTGGTGGGACTTTGCCAGGGGAAGCGTAACATTACCCGGAGAGGAGACAACTGGGGTTGTTCCTCACCAAGGTCAAACCTGGAGGTTTGCAGGAGAGGGGAACCTGGGGCAGGACTGAGGAGCCCACGCTGGGCTGGGGCAGGGAGAGCTGCCCAGGGCCAGCCTAAGCAGCCGTGTGCTGAGGACCACGTAGCTAAAGGGGACAGATCGGCTTTTGCTCATGGACGTGCGGTCAGGGTGTTCAAGCAGGCTGCCTGCCCGCTCCCCAGCTTTCCCTGTTCGAAGGCAGATGGCAGACCCCGCCAGCACCTCACCCTGCCGCAGACCTTGCCCTGCCAGGCTCAGCAGCATCCTAGAGAAGCTGCCGTGTGGGTTTATTAATTAGTCCATTAAATTATTGCTGGAGCTAATTGAGACCCACACGTTCTCCCTCCAGCTCCCTCCCCACCGGCCAGCAGCTCAGGCAGGAAGACGCAGCATTACAAAGGATCAGTAGCATGCAGCTAATTAGCTGCTGTTGGATGCCGTTGGGAGCATCCAACGCCAAGTGTGCCGCATGTCCGCCGTGCTGCCTGACACAGACGTCTGCCAGGCTCATCTCGGTGACGATCATCAGGTTTTAATTAGGCTCAAACACGATTCCTGTCACAAACACTCTGCTGGGGGTTGTTTGTTTTAATTTGATCAGAGACAGGCAAAGAGAGGGGGAAGAAGGAAGGTAATTAAATTTGACTAAAAATCTTGGAATGCCATTAAAGCTGATGTCCTCATTTGCATAATCCGCTACCCGCAGCGCCCAAAACTTCCACCAGCTCATTTTGACTACTTTGCCCCCCGAGAAGAGGCGGTCCCGCAGCCCCTAGGTGGCACTGCCCGCCCGCGGAACCCATGCGGAACCTGCGCGGAGCCCCGCGGAGCCCGGCCGGGCTGGGGGAGGATGGGGACGTGTAAGGGTGAGGGCAGCCAGATGAGGTGAGAAAAGGAAACCCAATCCTGGCTTGCTTTTAGCAAGATGAGGTCTGCAGGCGAAGTGGTTAAAATACTGACACCTGGGTTAAGCGGTTAAAACACCAACATCTGGGTGGTTCCTCTTGTGGAGCCTGGGGCTTCCTAAGGCTAAGTGCTCAGGAGCAGCCTGGCATGGATGCCTGAGCCCTGACCAAGGAGCAGCAGGGTGCCAGGTCGTGCTGTGGGCAAGCCACCAGGAACAGAGGTAGAGCAACAAGGCTGGGTGGCTTGCCAGCAAGGCAAACACAGCTGGCTGTGACTCCAAATCCCCAGCCTTGGGAAAGGCTGAGGCTCCCGGAGCTGGGGTTTCGGTCCCCAGCACAATGACAGCTATGTGACAGGTAGGTATAAAATTAGACTGGGCATTTCTACCCTCAGCCGTCCCTTTGTGTGGCCTTAAACAACTCTTTTTGTCCTTCGGTGCTTCTGTTTCCCTACTTGTGTTTCCCTGTTTAATGTGGAGAAAATACTATTCCTAATTTCCCTGCTTGGCTGTCCATAAAGCAATTATCTGATAATTGTTTCTGCTCATTGGCAAGTTAGTTCTAATGATGTTTGCTAAACATTTGATTATTATTGCAAACACCACTTTTGCATGTGGAGTCAGGGCTGTGATTTCTAGAGATGGTTTCTGGGAGAAGTAGGTTTTACAGGCAGGTGCTTTGTTTTACAGAGATAGCGCAGTCAGAGCTTGAATTTGTGATGCTGTTAGGTTTTCTGGTTATATAGATAAAATAATTAGGTGATAAGCTTATACTGGGTGACAAACAGGGGTTTGATTGATAGAATTAGACAGTAAAAATCCTGGGTGGTTTGGGATAAAACACAGAGAAGAAGAGGGAACAGGGGTGCTGGGGGAATAGAGGCAAGGCAGCATGTCTCCTGTCTGTCCCTGGGATGTGCATTTACAGCCAAGCAAAATCCTCTGGCTGTTTAAAGCAGGAGTATCTGTCCCCATCCCCCCAAACCCATCAGCAGCAGATGCAGGACACAAGCTGGGGCGATGCTCTGGAGCTGGCCCCTGCAAGCTCCCAGTGCCCACTGAGGGCTGCTGCTCCCCAGCTGAGCTCCTGCCAGCCCCTGCCTGCCTACATCGGCAGTTTTGGACATTTCTTGGAACCGATTGATTAACCTCCCACCACAGCCATCCTTTTTCAAGCCCTGGAGACCATTATGCAGTGCTTGAGAAATGCTATTAATGGCCTTTGTGGATGTTTTTCTGTAATCGGGGCCTTATACCAAGAGCCCCAGGGCATCAGAGGAGAGGGATCATCCCTACGCCACGCGGTGCTTTCCTACAGAGGATTTGCCCGTTGCTCTTAGCTGTCTAAATGAACACAAGCTTTTCTCACTTTTCTGCTCCCTCTCTCTGCAGGAGCTGTGGTGGCAAGAAGAGCCCAGGGTAGAGTCTGTTACAGTGCAAAATGCCCAGGCATTTGCTGAGAATAACGCAGAGAAGACAGGAGAGATGCTTCATTTCAGCCTCCAGGTGGTTCTGGGGGAAGGAGAAAATCTCGGTTAGAGGCATGTCGCTACCCGACTGGCATCAGCTCTTATTTGGCTGGGAGATGGTGTGCACCCTCACATCATCTGGCATTGCCCCTTCCCCACAAACTTGCTGGGAATAAAACCTTAAAATGAAGGAAGGAGAGAAACAATGTGCAGATGGAGCTCCAAAGTGCTGGGAAAGCCAAGCGGTTATCAGTACCAGTCCCAGTGCTGGTGGCGCAGAATAGGCTCTTGCAGTACAAATACAATCCAAAAAAAGAGGACTACAGAGAGACAGAACAGGATAAAAAGATTGAGCTATTACAGGAGCAGTGGAGAGGAAGAAAGTGATGTGGGCAAAACATAGGAGGCTTTTAGCAGCTGAGGACAGTGAATTAATCTGCGCTGGCTGCAGAGGTTGTAAAGGATGGGATGGGAAGGCATCACAACCACACTTTGCAGCATGTGCAAGAATTTAAGGAAGCTGAAATGCCACATGCTCCCAGCTGGTCTCCAGAGGCGGGAGCACCTAAGGAGGAATTGCCTCTTCTAGTGGCACTGTGGAAATCGGGCCTCTTCCTCCAGCATGATAAAGCTGCCAGTGCCAGACATAAAAGATGGGGCTCGCACCAGCAGCACGTTAGGAGCTTGTCATCTGACAGTTGTTATGGCAGCACACATTACCTTTATGAAGTGATATGGTGGTGTTCCTTTCTTAAAAAAAGGAATGGATTGCATTTATCACGCGCCCCAGCAAAAATAGGATGTCATAAAAATGAATTGCACTTGCGTGCAGGATAGCATGTCATTGCTATGGATGTGCCTCGGCAGCTACCTCAGAAAGTCCCAGCTCTGACTGCAGTAGTCCTGCACACCAAGTATGGACCAAACGAGGGTACTGGGAGGGCGTGCTCCTCTTTTATGCCTTCTCCAGCAATAGCACAGGATCTGCAGGACTTTATCCTCTGATTTTTTTTTTTTAAAAAAAACAAACAAACAAACAAACCACCACACAAACATGGGACTAATGTCACATTGGCTGTCACTAAAAGGAGAGCTGGAGCGTCCTCTGAGCACCTTTCCCCAGCCCACATGCTGTTGCTTTCTCTACTGCCATGTGGCTGAAGGATGAAGTCCTTGCAACATGGCTGGAGAAGAGTGGACATCAACCAAAAGTCTCTGCTGCTGCTATTCCCCCTATCCCCTCAATATTCAGCTTATACTGGGGGTTGATTAGCTTCTCTTGTGCATCTTGCAGCTTTCCTTTGGTCACACAGTTATGGGGCTCCTACCGAGCTGTGTTCCCTGCTCTCCTGTGCTCTCCTCCAGTGGCACTTTCCCCCAGTGAGCCACCAAAGCACTGGTGCCTCCTTGCAGTGCTGTGAAACAGCTGTGATACACACAGGACTTCGAGCTGGATTTGTGTAACACTTTGCAATCTTTTAATTAAAGGCAGCCCAGTTGTCCACTTTCTCCCTGGCCTCAGGTCCTCTGTGCTGTGACATTCATATGTAATGATCTGTCCTTATGCATGCAAAGTTCAGGAGTCTCAGGCTGCCAAGGGCACAGATGTCCAAGGATGCTCTTTGATGCAGTATGCATCAAAGCCCCAGGAATTCCAAGGGAAAGACATAGCTTCACAAGGGAAGTCCAGATGTGCCAGGGTAAAATCTACCTAAAAGTGTCTAAAGGACCAGCCAGTAGCAAGAGGAAAGTCGTGCTGGTTCCCCAATAAAGCCCAAATTGACTTGTCCAGACCTGGTGGTCTTCAGGAAGCCTATTCTTTTCCTGGGCCTGAAAATCTGGATTCCCCTGTGGCAGTGGCTTCCAAACATCATTCTGCAAGGTAATTCACAGGCTGTATCTCTCAAGATACTTAAGTAATAGAGGATATGAACCCTAAAAAGCATCACAGCTCAGCATTTATGTCTAAAATTCAACATCAGAACAGGGTGTTGTGACCAAACTTATCTGCTTTAAGGTTGGCAATTTCACATGATTTCAGCATGATGACTGGAAAGCAAAGGCCTTGATGGCCCAAATACTTTCCTGTGATTTATTCTGCAATGATCTGCAGAAGTAAGAAACATGTAAGTTTGCAGAATATGGAAGAAACTGCAGCGTGTACCAGTTTAAGCAGCTTTAGCAATTTGTTCCACTTCCCAAGCATTGCACAGCCCAGAGTAGTTATAGGCTGCTCCACCTCTACCCTGGTTGGTCACTGGTGAAACTGGTTCTGTTCCTGTCTGGGTTTAAACGATAAATGAGTGGGGTAATTATTTCGCTTTGATATTTATAGCTTTGTTGCCTGCAGCCATGTTTCCACCCAGCTCTGGGAGCTGTGCGTGCTGCTCTGACAGCGGTGAGTTCATGGGCTTCCTCCCTGGCTCTTACGGCCTGAGCACGGCAGATGGTAATGTTGGTAAAAGCTCGTAGAAGATCAGGGGTCAGAGCTGCTTTCCAATGCAAATGTTAACTCAGGTAAAGCTAATGTTTCTCTTTAGCTTCAATCATGCGTTTCCCTTTATGAATACTTCTAGGCATCCAACTTTTATAATGGTTCTGTTTTCTACTTACCAATTCCCTCTCGGTGGCTGTCCTGCTAAGGTAATGTTGTGCTTTCACGGGAGGCAATCTCAGTGGCAGTGGAGACTGATTTCACCAAGGGGTTGGAATTTCAGCACAAAGACCTCGACCTGGCTTCCCCCCTCACTGGCAGAGTGCACGGAACCGTCCAGCAAGTCCTGCTGCATCCCCTCATCTGCACACACAGACACTGCTTGGCACAGGGTGCTGGGATGGTGTGTCAGCATGCCACTAAAATGAGAACCTCGTGGTAAGAGGCATATTGGACTACCATGCACTAGCATTTACCCTGTTTCACAGAGCATGTGTAGACAGCAGCCTTTGTGCAGCAAGGAAATGTTTGTCGGTCCTGTTTTGTAGTGGTAATAGCTAAAACTTCCATCAGTGTTGGGGTATTCAACCTCGAATGGCTTTGCAGCCCACAGAATGAAATTAGCAGCAGTGAAGCATGGCCACATCTGTAGCGGAGCACAAAAACCACGGAGGGAAAAAATGCTCAGCTGAGACTGCAGAGAAACAGGCAGAGCATTTTTCTCCAGCTGGAGCTGACACCCCAACTAACCTCTTTACGCCACCAAGGTTGGAGTTTATTAAAGACCATGAGTCAGCCAAACCTTGAGTATGAATCTCGTTAGGCACTAACATGCCCTTGCTCCTAAGAAAGACTTTGTCTCCTACTTCTTCCAGTTCCCAGCTCCTTCCCCTTCCAGCAGGGACCTGTCTGACTTCGCTTACCTCCAGGTTTTGGGCAGATTTGTGCAGTCTCATTTTCCAGCAAGATAAAAAGCGATAATACGTGAGAGAAGTGTAGAACAACGTGAAACTCCGTGGGGATTCACACATGGAGGGCAAGAGCTTCCTGCTGCCCTGCAGCCTCCCCAGCAATGCCAGGACACGGCTCTGCTGCGGCAGCAGGAAAGTCGGGCTAAGGACAGCGCGAGCAAGGTCTGGCTCATCCTGTGGCTTGGGGCACTTTCACTCAGTCCAGACTGATTTCTCTGCAAGTGCCATGGCATTGGCATAGTCCTCATGGTGTTTGCTAATGTGATATTTCTGTCTCTTACCCGTGAAGTAATGTGGTAGGGAAAAGCACTTCTGATGTGAAAAGTCGCTTCCCAGGGCAAAACAGAACCCGGGTGCTGACAGTGAGCATCACAAGGTCTGGGCTTTGCTCTACCAGCGCCTGTGCTGTGGGAGTTGGGACCAGACCTCCTGTCTCTGCAGCATCACAGCTTTGGAGAGAAAAAACCCTCTGGAGCTGTGTGGGAGCAAGAGGCCAAGCCTCAGCAGCACAAAGTTCAACACCGCTGTTTGCAACAGAGCCCTCCTTTCTGAAATGCAGCCCTGTCTGCCTCCTCGAAGCTGTCTGTCACCGCACGCGGTGCTCCCCTGGTGTTGGCGTCTTCTGAATGCCTTGCTCTCCCCAGCTCTGCAGTGCCTTTGGGCCCCTCAGGTCTGGGATAAAACTAGCCCTCTCCAGAAGTCCAGCTTCAGCTCCTGGTGGACTTGGGAACTGTTTGCTGGGGCTAGAGACCTCTGCTCTGTCACTGTTGTAGTGTCACCTCTGAGCCTTTCTCCTCTGGACGTTAATTTCCCCAACTGCAAAGTGGGGGATGGCAATTGCATCTTACCCAGCCATGAAAAAATGAAGTTTAAAGGAGCCTTCATTATTGCTCCTTGGCCCCAGCCGGAGAGGGCTGCCGATGGGAAAGGTGCTGTAATTCCCAGTCACTCAGGCAGCGATGCCTTGGGCTCTGGCTTACAGGGGATGCTCTCCAGTGGGGATGCAGCTTTCAGTCACTCTGGCGAGGAATGGCTGAAATTGTCTTCTCACCTGTGCAGGGAGGAAACCCCTGCCCAGCGCATGTGCACACCTCCCTTGGCACCTCCAGGAATATTATCTGTTGTTGACAGAAAAAGGGAGAGAGCTGAAGTGATGCGAGCTGCCCAAACGCCTGCGGGGCATCTGACCAGACATGCAGGGGACCTCACCGGGAGAGAGGCAGCAGACTGAGCCCGCTTCTCCTATAGCTGTGCGGAGCAGCAATGGGGCAAAAGTGCTGCTGCTCAGCACGGGGAGGGCTTGGGAGGTTAAGGTGAGGCTGCTGCGGGAGCCCTGGCTGCTGGGCTGGATGAGGTCCCCCCTTTGCTCCAGGTGGCGCTGGTAAGGAAGGGAAGGGCAGCTTTGCATCTCTGTGCATGGACCTGCTGCTTCACTCCCATTTCTCATCTGTGCTTTCAAAGATTACAAGGAAGAAGAAAATGAAAAAAAAAATCATCTAAATATCACCACAAACCCCATTTTCTACTCCTCTTGGTATTTTTCACTGTTGTGACAGGTTTTTCAAAGCAGTGCAGCCTCCAAGTTTGGGGAACTGGGACTGCAGCAGCAGCCGCTGGTGGTAGCCAGGCGAGGCAAACCCAGAGGTGCCTGCTGGAGGACAGGTCCCATGCAGGAAGGGAAGTCCAGGGCACTGCGTCTTTTTAGGACAGGAGGGAGCAGGAATTTGGTACGGGTGAATGAGAGCAACTGCAGGTTGCAGTATTTCATCACAGCCCAGCTTTGCAGAGAAAGGAGTGGTGCTCTCTTTGTTGCCCCGGTTCCCAGGGGGTATCGGATGCTGCCTCTGATTCTCCCTGTGCAGTTTCCTATGAAGCCGTTAATTTCTGCTTATCTGATGCAAAGCTGTTTCTGGGAGTTCTTAACTGGTCCGTATCGGAGAAGCAGACAAGGTGATGTGTGTGTAGATAGACTGTCCAGGGGTAAGATTGTGTACAAACATATGCGGTTTTAATTATTACTGCGTTTTCTTATAGTTCAGCAGGGAAAGGTTTCTCCTGCCCATTTGCTTGTTACTTGGCAGGCTCTCAAACCTGTGACCTTCTTCCTCCCTGTCCTCTTCTGCCAGCTAATAAATGAATTTTTGGGGGGAAGGTGTTTTCAAGTTTGCTGTCTCTAGCTCCTCTTTGCTGTTAATATGGCTGATAAGGGGATTGAACTTTGCCCAGGTTCCTTTTTTACCTTTCAAAGCACCAGTTAAATTTGTATTTTCTCCCATTTGCCCTCTTCTCCATCTTCCTTCTGCCTGGAGGGTTAGATCCAAGGACAGAAGAGGAATGCAGAGACCCGCTGAGGTGCTGCCCTGCTGGGAGATGCAGACGGATAATCTGTGTTTTTAAGTGGGCTGATCCCTTGGGAGCCCTGCTGCCTGCTGGGACCGCTCGCTGTCCTACAGGACATGTGGCGAGCCCTCTCCAAGCTGGGTGCAGGGAGCCCGGCCCAAGAGGAGCTATGCCCATCAAGGGCATCAATGCAGCACTGGCAGGGAGTGCCGCACAAGTTTGCAGCATTTTCTCTTATTCATAAATGAACATGTTTACCAAAAACATCCTGCCACTGTGGTCAGGCAGTAAAGATGCCTGAATTTCTGTCTTGTCCTTGAACCAGGTGACATCTGTTCAGCAGGGATGCTGAAATCATTGTGCCTGTTGATGTGACTGCCGCACCACACAGGCTTCGTCCGGAGAACTGCAGAGAGGATGTAATCAGGACTGACAAGCACACTTCCAGCATCTTGCCTGATCACAGATGTCATCCTTGTCTGATTAATCCTTTGTGTCCCACCAGCACTGCCCCATTCCTGCAGGTTTTTTGGGCTGACTGAAGTCAGTTGTGCAGAATGGCTGTCGGCACGGGCTGCTGCTGCGCAGAGTCCATCCTCTGCCTCCTCTGAAGGTGGGAGCGGAGCCTGTGCCTGTGCTGGTGAGGTGTTGGTGGGAGAGGGAGGGAGGGAGGAAGATAGATGCTGGGCAACACCAGACATTACACCCACAGACTAGGGATGTTTCAAAGGTTGTTCTGAGTTTGGCTCTGAATATTCAGAGCTTTGTCTGGAACCACCTGTGGTTCAGGCACAATGCTGCTGCCGGCTCTGGTGTGCTTAGGTTTGGATGGGAGGGGAAACCTGCCTGCCTCTTCAGCTGGAGGGTGAGGATGGGCAGATGGGTGGGAAGAGGCTGCTGACTTAAGGAAAGACAGATCAGCCTCACATCTGCCTCCTCTGCCTCAGTCCTGTCCTCTGGAGGCAGTTTCTCCAGCTGATGAGCATATTTCTGTATTATAACACTGAACCACGGCTGTTCTGCTGAGCTCAGCATCCCGCTTCCCAGGCTGGGAGCGAGGCAGCAGGCTGTGACTGTTGTTAGATAGATGAACGAACCCCGTCGTGGCCCCAGACTAACAATTTCATTCAAGCGATCAAGTCCCACGGCAGCCAGATCAACTGCCGTGGCAAAGGCAGACACTGCGGATGCCTGGCCGAGCAGGGCTGGGTGTGCGGGGCATTGCACACGCAGCTGACATCGACCCACCCAGCACCCACGGGAGAGCGGAGCTGGTCCGTGACGTGCAGCTCGTGGCCTCGGACGCAGGCGGAGGCTCACCTCAAAGGGAGAGGGAAAAAAAAAAAGCACCAAAGAAGTCAGACTTGAGCAAGAATGTTGGGATTTGGCACAAGGAATTATCCCAATGGAAAACAAAGTAAAAGGGAAAAGCCGGCTTGATTTGTTCAGAAGCAACATTGTCCAGAGAGATGTCAAGGACGGCTCCGGCGGGGCAGGCGCTGTGCGTGGCTGTGCCGGAGTGAAGGCTGCCCGGCAGATGACTGTGGAGCTCTGCAAAGAGGTTACGCTTTTAAAATCCCGGGATATAAATCTATGCCACGCAATTGCACAAGTCCTCTCCCAGCCCCTCGGGGCTCTGTATCGTAATGAATTGCTGGGCTTCACAGCCCAGAGATTTAATGTGTGTGGGGAGGCGTCCAACACCCATATGTCATCTGGGTACTTGGTGGGAGGCGTGTCCCCAAGAGCTGGACGAAGATTGCTGCCAAAGGGCGGAAATTTTTTGGCCCATTAACAAAGCTCACATTAAGAAATACAGACTTGGTGTAACGATGCTGACAGCCTGAAGGAACATGGGGGAAGAAAGCTGAAAGGCTCTGAGAGTGCGGAAGGTTGGTCAAGGGCCAAGAGCAAAGAATGGGCCACGGAGATAGACCAGAGAGGTGCAAGAACAGCAAGTTGGACGAAGAGCAATGAAATATGGAGTGTTTGTAAGAGAAGATGGATGCCCCTTGGCTCCTGCTGGGCTTCCTGAGGGGAGAAGGCTCTGCTGTTGGGTTGGAAGCAGTACGAGATGCGAAGCGGGGCGCCTTTCTGCACCAGCTGGAACCTCACAAGGCGCTTCCTTGCTCCCATTACTGATGCAGCATCTCCAGCCAGGTCCAGCTTCAGAGCAAATTCCTGACCCTGCACCTCCACACCTTTGCAAAAGTTTGCTACCCAGATCTCCCCACTTTGCCTACAAGCCACCCAAAATCTCAGCCTGTACCCTGGGCCATGAGGAGGTTCCTGAAGGCGGGTGCCTCTGCTCAGGCCCATCATTTGCTGCTGGGGGTTATAAATTTCAGTTCTGTGGTACAGCACAGCTTCACACAGAGACCTGGGACGCTGGCTCTTGAAAAGTCTGCAGAAGAAATATTGTCAGTCCCTGAAACACACTTTAACTTTAGAACTTTGATTTTTTTTTGGTTTTTTTTTTTTTCCCTGGCTGCAGGTTTGAAGGCTTTGCAGTCACTGTTATCTGGCACCTTGGCATCCAGCAGCAAATGCCCGAGCTTGAACATTAGGGTAGAAAAGTGGGTTTGTCTCCTGACACTGAGCCTCCATCCAGCCCTCGAGGCCAAAGTGAGCGCTTTAAACTGCAGCAGCACAATCGCAAAGCCTCTGCAGAGGGTCTAAGATTTGTACGCACAGAACTTTTTTCCAACAGCTTCTTTCCTTCTCTGAAAAAATTCTGTTTCCTCTTCCCCCACCTGCCTCACCCTACCTGGCTTTTAGCTTCAAAGTGCCCTTAGATATTAAATAAATTTGATTTAGAGCTACAAATACTTTGTCGTGTTCTTTTGGAAGCTGTTCCCTGCTTCCTCGCACTGCGGCCACGGCAGGGCCAGTTCATGGCTGGAGGGAGATGATGGCGGGAGGGGAGGCTGTGTTTCTAGGACCCCGTTTCCATCAACACAGAGGAAAGGGGCATCAGTACCAAAGACAACCAGGAATAGGCATAGAAATAGTTGTTGGGTTGTTTTAGAAGCATCAACAAGAATTTTGATAGGTTTATTGATGAGCTTTAAATGTGTTAGTAGGAATGTGCAAATAAAAGGAGGGATATGTATGTCATTTAATCCCACCCACATCTTCAGGTCAAGGAGAGGTGGGACACTGGGTCCTATGATCTGAGTAAAGATTTGCTTTCCAGCAGCAGGGGAGGGGTTAAATTTTTACAGATTTTTCTGGAGCAGAAACAAGCCTTTGGAAATGCTGGGGAAAGGAGGCTCCAAGGAGACCCGTACTCACTGTGCAGATGGGCTGGGAGCCGAGCATGGACAGTAAAGCTGTGGTAGGGGTTTGCTTTCTGACTGGGACCACCTCTCCTCCCTCCCAGTCCCCATCTGTGAAACACTGATTCCTCTTGCTCCTGTGCCGGGCTTGGGTGAATTTGAACCTGAGAAGCTGTTCCATCCACGGGACTCCTCCTCCTGTGCTTCCTACCATCCTCATCCATGGGGTTTTCATGCAGCATGAGGAGCTGTCCCCATGGCTAGCAGCCTGCAAAAGGGGTGGCTGTGCCACCACTCATGCCCACCAATGCTATGGCCAGGCTGCCTGGGCACAGCCCCCACGGCGGGAGGACCTGTGCCCAGGGTGGGCTGCACAGCACCCCTCTCATCCTCCTCTCTGCTCACCCCCAGAGTGCTCGTGGGACAGAGACAGGGTGTGCACAGTGGGGCCTGGGAGGGGTGGGTGAGACAAAGGAACAGGGATGGAGTCCCAGACAGCATGGGGATGGGGACAGGGGGACCACAGCATCAGTGGGGAGAGCAGGATGCAGCCTACATGGACTGCAGCCCTCTGCAGCTCACCTGGACCCCAGCCCACCAAGTCTGGGTACCCTGAGGTGTGCTCGGATGGTGTGTGTCTGGGCCGGTGTCTGCCTCGTTGGGGCTGCATCCCTGTACTGGGATGACTGGATGGGGCAGAGATCCCTGCGGATGCCACTGCTGGGTTGTATCCATCATGCCACCGGACACGGTGGGTGTAGGTACCGAGGGCAAATCCAGCAGAGGGCCCTCTCGGGGAGGAAGCAGCCCTTCTCCTCCTCCCCTTCTTTTCCTCCTCCTCCTCCCCTTCTTTTCCTCCTCCTCCTCATCCTCCTCCTCCCCAGCCTGGCCCTGGGCTCCTCTGGGGTGTGCACCCCAGGGTGCCTGGTGGGCAGGTGGGACAGCACAGCCCCACACTGCCCCTGGGGTGGGGAGCACAGGCAAAGGGCTGCATCCTCCTGGCGAAGGACTGGCTTAATTTCCTTCTCTTCTTCCTTCCTCGCCACACACATTGCCTCGCTGGATTTTATGTGCCGAGTCCCGCGTGGGCTGTGAGGTGCTGCAGATGCGCCTGACTGCCACTGCACCAGCGCCTTTGGGATGGCGATGGCAGCACAGCGCGCGGCTTCCCGGGGACCTGTGACAACCTATAGCATCCCTGGTGTGTGCACTCCTGGGAGATGTCCGTGTGTTCATGTACATTAGCAGGAGAGGACCTGCAGCATCTCCACATTCCCCTTCCCTCCTCCCTCTGCCTCCCAGGAGGTTTCCAAGACTTTTGGGGCTGGGGACTGCCCCACCAGTGGCTGCTGACATGAGGCTTCTCCTGGTCATTCTGCCATCGCTTTTCTACGCTGGTACAAGTAAGTGGCTGTCTTTACAGTTCATGTCATCCGAAGTGGGGAGGAAATCAGGCCATTTGACCGGGGTGTTGGAGGGGGGTGTGCGTGTGGAGAATTTTATAGTGGGATTTCAATACAGATCATGGCAGCGGGATGCTGGCTGCCTGAAAACAACTGTGCTCCACAGAGAAAGTGCTGTCCTGTGAGGAGAGTTCCTGTGCCTGGTAATACTGCCCCCTGCGCTGCTTACTGTTCGCTGTTCTGGACATCCGTGTTACCTGTAAACCCAGAGATAGCTGCAAATTGTGATTCTGCCTTTTATTCAAGAGAAGAGGGAGAGAGCAGAGGAGTGGAGGGGGAGCAGGGGCAGCCGCCGCACCGATGTTACAGTCTGAAAGGGAAGGGAGTGGTGGACAAAAACCAGATTGAATAGCAACACTTTTTGCTGGAAGTCGGGAAGGGGGATGGTGGAAAGGCAGGAGCTGTGTGCTATTTCCATTTTAGTCTGATGCGTTGTGGTTTACTTTTGTGAATGGCAATGCAAACCGTTCCCTCCCTGCCTGCCCTGTGGGAGAGATGGGGGGGTTAAACCTTTCTCTCCGATCAAACAGTTAGTTGTTCGTGTCTCCTTTAGAGTGGTTTGCTTTAGGTGCAGCTCAGCCCACCTCGGTACGGGAAATGTCAGGGGAATTGTGTGCAGCGTGCCGTGAGAAGGGGGCCACAGTCCTGGGCGGGAGGTGAGGGGGATGCACCGTGGTGCGGAGAACCTGGGTGCTGGAGACGAATGGGATGGGCGATGCATCACCCTGGCCACGTCCTGCAGCTCCAGCACTTTGCTGGCAAAACTTACAAGGTTTCTTTGCAGACAGAGGCAATGCAGACCAAAGACATGTTTCATTCAGCCTGTTAGTTTCTAGAGAATTTGGTCACGGCTGTTTTCTTGGCAATGCGTGGGCTTCGTTTACAATCCTGGGTGGCCCTCATGAAAAGTCAAGGCAGATCCTGAAGTTAATCCCAGCTACATTTGGCTGCCTCCTCTGGCTATGCTTCCTTCTGTGGCCCTGCAGGCCAGGGCAGGAGGGTCCCCGCTGTGGCACAGTGCCCATGCCCACCCCATCCCACCTTTGCCAGGGAAGGGCAGTTTATCGAATAGGCTGCATCATCTGAAAATTGCCTGTTTTCTCAGCGTTTTACCTTGCCTGAAACACACTTTTCCTCTGGTTGGTGTTTGTTGTTTTTTTTTTTATTTCGCCTTCTCCTCTGCTGCCTCGGGTTGTTTCTCTGATTCCTGTTCTGCACAATCCCTGGTTTCTCTAGCCCTGGGGCGGGGGGTTAATGCAGAATGAGATACTATGGGGGTGGCTGGAAAGCATCAGTTCAGCTGAGAATCTGGGGCTTGAGCATCATTTGTGACAAAAAATAGAAGCTATCTGTGTTTATATGTATAAATATATGTATGTATAAACTCCTCTCTCAGTATTTACGTAGCTCCATACGTGGATATGCTCTCTGCAATAGGGACCTGGAGGCCCTGGAAAGGTTCCTGTTGCCTTCTGTGTGTCCTACATAAATTCAGACTAAGAAAACAACCAGAAACCTGTGTGACATGACAGTATGCAACAAAGAGCCTCTGTGGATAACTAGAAATGGAACTCAGACAGGAAAAAATCCCTCTGGAGGGACTTGAGCTCAGGTCTCAGGGCTGGGGTCAGATCTGGTTCCGTTCACAGGACTTGGGGAGGGTAAAGGACACGCTTCCCTCTGCGGTGCTGTAAGAGGGCAAAAGCCAGGGGTCTCGTGCTAGCCCCATCCCCCCTGGTTTTTGTTTTCTCACTCTTTCATCACCTGAAACACTGTATTAACGTGACATATTTTTCCTTACAAGCCCAGCCCCTCACCAGCCGTTGCCTCCGCTGCCTGCAAGGGCAGGACCTGATGGCACCTCCAAAATCTCATTTCTCCTGCCACCACTCTGGCCTCTTTTAAGAGGTTTCCCATTTGGCAGATTTTCAGGGAGATGCTCTTAATTGCCCTTAATCTTTGTCCAGGTTTTAATTCACTGGTTAGGTGTTTATCTCGTGGGGATCCTGCAGAGCTGTGCCAAAGCCTGCCAGCGTGAGTGGGGACAGGCCAGCCGAGACAGCAACCGAGGGAGCAGCAGGACCACCGTGGCTGTGCTTAAAAACACACACGCAAGAAAGCACGTTGAGTAGTTCAGCAAACTTGCTTCTTGGCAGGTGGGGTCGACCCTGGTGCATGGTCCTCCTGGCAGACTGAAGGCTGTCTTCAGGAGTGCCTGGGAATCTCTTTGCAAGCCGTTGCCGGCGCGTTTTGCATGTGGGATGCTGCGAGGGAGTCAGCTGGTCCCCGTGCGCATGGTCACGGGGGTCCTGCGCAAACACCAGCTCTCCTGCACTAGCAGGAGCCCTCCTGGCGTTGCACCCATGGGCTGTGGCAGGGTGCTGCGCAGCTCCCGTGCAGCACTCGGCAGCGCTGGCTGCGGGCACCCGTGGGGAAGTCTCGTGTTGAGGAGCAGCTTCCAGCCTCTCGCAGGTGCTTCACACTGATATACAGACCAGACTCGAACTGTTTTGACACAAACGTCATTTTATTTAGTTTTCGCACGTGCTTTTATTATTGGGTGTGATCTGCCAGCATGAGGTATTTTTAATAAACATGATAAAACTCTTTTATTGAAGCATTAACACTCAACAGATCTATTAGGAATAAACTTACACTTGGCTCAAATTTTTATTGTATTCACTGCCTCAGAGAAACAGGTGCTTAGGAAAATCAAAAGGAGCAGTCACACATGATAAGTTTGCATTTGTCCATCTTGCAACAGATTAATTTGTTAAAGCATTTGCTTGTGCATGCCCCCTACGAGATATCCACGTACCAGAGCTTTCCACTGGTTTTTATTCCCTCCTTGGATGGGTGTCCTTGCTCAGCTGCTGATTCACACCTCCCGAGCCCCCAGTGACTGGTGTCGACCTGCTGGCAGAGAGCAGCTCCATGGGCACCATGGAGCTCCTTGTAAAGCATTTTTTTGTACGCTGCTGCGGTGCTGGTTTTAGTGTATAAAATGAAACCTTGCAAAATCAACTCCCCTTCCAGCTCAGCTCTAACTAGCAGGTAGAAGTAAATGATGGATTTTCCCTTTTCCCCACCCCCTGGTTTTCAGCAGCAGCCCAGCCCCCTTCAGTCTGACCGGCTGGGAAGAGCTGGCGTGAGTCATGCCATTGCCAGTGGAGACACCTCCAAGCAAGGTGCTATTGCAGGCACTGGCTTCATTCTAGGTGAATGATTTCATGCTGATGGCGACGTTTCTGTTGCTTCCCAGCAGGATGGGGGTTGGCACCTAGAAAGCCCTATTCATTTTGGAGCAATGCCAGCAGGGAAGGCCATGCGCAGCCGGTAGAGCCTGGCACCAGACGTCTGCAGGAGCCCGTGCCAGGGAGCAGTATCCATGGGCACTGCCTACCCTTTTCTCACTTGCTCCGTTGTATTTCCATAGCACACCCCCACACAGGCACCTCGTTCCAAAGCTGATGTAATCTGGAGAACACCAGACCTCACCACACCCCTCCGAGATTTGGGTGGACCAAAATCTGCTCTTTACGAGTGTCCTGGTTTGAGTGACACAGGACTAATTTCTTTGCTCATGCTTGGGAAAACTGTACTTTTAGAAGGCTCTAGTGTCTGAATTTGTGAAAATATTTACTTTATAGTCAGCTATAATGTGTGGATTTCAAGGTCTTAGTGTTTTTGAGCTCGCCAGGTGCAGGGATGAGGAAGAGCGAGACCCGGGCACTTGACCCAAGCTGGCCAACAGGATTATTTCATACCATGAACATCACATTCAATATAAATTAGAAAATTTGCTGTGAAGCTCTCTCTCCCTTGATGGCGGCAATCCAGAGAACTTCTTGCCCCAGTGCCGGACCCCTGAGCCCTTCCATCCTCCCGAAGCCATAGCGCTCGCAGTGTCCAACATTTGCTGTCCACCTCTGGGAGTGCACAGCTTCCTACGGATAGAATGGGCTGAGTATAATCCTTGTATATTTTATACTGGTATTGGGATCACTATTGGTTCTTTAGTGTTATTACTGTTAATTATCTAGTCTTATTCTAGATTCCCCTTCCTGGGTGGGGAGGGGTCATCAGGTAATAGAATAATTGTCTAAACAACAATAAATTGTTGTGGGTTTCTCAAATCATAACAACAAGTAAGACATTGTGGTGCTAAGCAACTGACCCATCGTCACAGAGGAGTTCTCCATTTGTGTCTATCCTCTTGGAGAGGTTTGGCTTCATAAAGCAGAATCACACCCAGAAGTAGTTAAGGTCACTGAGGCTCTGCACTAACGAGAGGTCTAGGACAAGGTTGTCCAGTAAGGAGCCACCCCTGGGCAAACTCCCTGGGAAATGCCACTGGAGCGGGAGCAAGGAGCTGCCTGTGCTGCCTGCACCGCTCACCAGAGCGACATGGCCACATCCCAGCTCATGTCTTCCTTCTTTTAGGTATATGTGACATTGTTGTGGTATTTGGAGGCTGGGAAGGGAAGACCTCCAGGACACACAGCAGCCCTCACCCGCATCCCTGGTGACTTCTCTGTCACAGCCTTGACTTGTGTCTGTTGTGTTATCAGAAGAAAATAGATGTTCCTGCTCCCAGCTAAAGGAACAAAAGATCAGCCGTAAATGAATTTTCAGTAATAAATTTTTGCAACGTTTAATAGCAGATATGCTTTTTAATGTCCCAGGCAGACAGTAATTCATTTGACAGTTGTTAACGCGTTTCAGTGTTTTGCAGTAGCATGTGTGATACCCCAGTGGGTTTAGACACATCTAATACAGAAGTATAGCCAGAAGCATTTATAAAAATCTAAAGTTACCTCTTGGTTTGCAAAAAGACTAGTCAAAAGCAGGCACTTCCAAAACAGAGATTTCTGGAAGCCCAAAGTACTATATAAATTGTATTAAGGCCATAACCCAGATTTTCTACTTTGGGGTAAAGGGGACATGGCCCTTTCTCACCGTGTAGAGCACCCGGCATGGGAGTTCCCTGCAGGGTCGGGTCAGCCCAAGGGGTCCCCAGCCGAGGAGGGAGACCTGGCCCCCCTGCCAGCTCCCGTGGCAGCACAGCCTTCTCCTGGGCAAGGAGCGTAGATTTGGGGTCCTTATTTTCACCTGAACAAACACCCAGATGTGTCAGTAAATCCCTGGAAAGGCTTGCAGGACTCTTGGCTAGTCAGAGAAGTCCAGGCAGGGATTCAGGCAGCGCGTGTTGTTTACATCTAGATCAGCCAGCTATTGCAGAACGTGGCGATATTTCTAGTCTAATGGAAAACTTTCTCAGGTCCAGGCATGACCTGTCTGTGGGAAGACATCACTGGGGTGGACGAGCCACTCACGGTTCGGCTGCCAAGCTGGCCAGACGGGACTGCATCCACACGATGCTGCCCACAGGGGCATTGCCAGTCCCCACCAGTCACCCCTGCCTCATCTCCATTCTCCATCACAACACAGTGCTTGCTGATGGGATGGTTAACCTGGGGGTGTGTGTGTGTGAGTGAGGCAAAGTGCTTTTAATTATGGCATGCACCATTAGCCATTAATAGCCTGGCGGTTGGAGAAAATCCTGAGCGACAAGCTGCCACTCCACCCCTCAGCCGTGTTCCCCTGGTGCCTGCTGGCTGCCACTTTCCAGAGCCTTGATCAAAGCGGGCTGTGGAAACATTTAGCTGGATCTGAAGTGTGCCTCTGCCATGGATAATTGCAGGATATTAATGAACAGGGCCCTGGAGCTGGCTATCTTTGATGGCTCTGATGGAAAGGACTCCACAAAAGGGGAGCCGGAGCTGCCCAGCTTTGCACCAGGGGATGGGGTGGCCTGGGTAGGGGGGGTGGGGATGGCCGGTTTGTTGAGACTCTCCATTTTCAGGCATTCCTCAGCAGAACTGCCTCTGCCTGTGTGTCCAGGCTCCAGGGTAGCGTTTTGCCAGCTAAAAGTGCTCCAAAAGCAAGGGTTTGTGTCCCTCTTTTCCCCTGGGGCACACTCGAGCCTCCTTGGTGGTCTCCAACACCCCGTCAGCTCACACTTGCTCTGGACGGAGCACAGTCTCGCCGCACACTGGTGTGCTGGTCCTCAGCAGCAGCGCAGTCACCCTTCAGTCCCCCAGCACTGCACTGCTTTGCCCCAAAAGTCACTGGAGCTGGCCACAAAGCAGGATGCAGCCCCAGGACCTCAGTGCCCCGAAGGCAATGGCACAGCATCTGCAAGGGGTCCAGGGGTGGGAGGTGCTGCCCCAGCACTGAGCATCTCCTCTTCCTTGGGCAGAGCCTCCTCTGATCCACTGCTGGCAGGATGGGCACACATGTCCCCTGGGGCAGTTTCCCTGCGGCAACATCTCCGTCTGCCTGCCCCAGGCCCTGCACTGCAACGGGGAGGATGACTGCGACAACGGAGCTGACGAGGAGAACTGTGGTAAGCAGCAAGCCCCTCGCAAAGAGGGATGCCCTCAGAATGAGTAACTGCCAGACCTGGGAATGCCAGGATCTGGGACTGTAAGTGCATTAGAGCAAAGCTTGCTCTTCCCCTGGGAAGCATGAGGAAGCCTGGATCTGCACCATTATCCAGCCACTTCCCCGGCTTTTGCATTTGCACGCCATCCCGGCACACTGACCACGTGTGCCCCAGGGAGGAGCTCATCCTTCAGGGATTCTCCCAGGCTAGGGTGCAGAAGACCTTCGTTACTACAAGGCTGGGGCTGTTATTTCTGGGCAATGGTGGAAAGGCAGAGGAGCAGAAGGGCTCTGCACTACCAGTAAGGACACACAGGTTCAACAGATTTAAAGACACAAAATTAGTTCTTTTTCTTGCACATTACGCAGTGCCATTGTGGAGCTCTTTGCACCACTCAGGGATGCTGAGTCCAGGAGTGTAAATGGAGACTGGACAAATTCATACCCTCTGGGAGCTGGTTGACTGAGTGGCTTGGATGCAGGGTTTGGCTCAGGATATACTTAAAACAGGCTAGGTGGGGTGCCAGAAATAGAGGAAAGAAAATTTTATTGTGGCTGCACTTGGAAACACACCACGGGGCTGGATGAATCCCTGTTCTGCCCCGGTGCAGCTGTGGGGGGCTGGAGCCAGATCTCAGGCTTCATGCGATGCAGCACCCTCTCCCAAGGCTGCTGGGGTTTTGCTCCGCAGCGATGTCCGTGTGCCTCTAATGTGGTCCCCTCTGCCCTGCAGTGGATGACAGCGGCTGGCTGCAGATCTTGGGCGACATGCTGGCCGCGAGGAGCAGCAGGATGGCAGTGGAAGACGAGGGTGATGCCTGCTGTAAGCCATCATCCCCAGGGGCCGGGCATCCTTCCCCACCCCGTGAGTGTCCCCTGCCCCACACGGCCCCCCCGTGCCCTCTCCTCAGCATGTCCCCTGTGCTTGCCCACAGGGCTGGAGCTCTTCCCAGAGCAGTGCCGGTGCTGGGGAAGGGCTGTAGACTGCACCGAGCAGGACCTTGCCACTGTCCCCTGGGTCTCCTCCAACGTGACGAGGATGTGAGTAGCAGCGGATGCACACACCCCTTTTCCCTGGGAAAGGCACGAGTGGGACACGCAGTGCCACCCGGCAGGAAAACAAGCTTAGAAGGAGGGAAATAAAATCCCTGGCTTTTACTTGTTATCCCTGGATCCAAAGAAGTAAAGAGCCCTTTCCATGGCAACAGACCACTCTCTGTTGAGCTTCAGCTGCTCGCTGCAACCCTCCCATAACAGCACTGAGGTAGAAGCAGGGAACGGCCAGATCCTGGCCAGGGTGAGGACTGGGGAGCCTGCCTTCGCTGCCAAGCCTCCAATTGAGATGCACAGGGTCGGAGACTGTCGGCAAGGTCCAGGCCTGGGGTGACTTTACACACATGAAGCAAGGGCTCGGAAGGGAAGGGAGTGTGGAAAAACTCATCTGCAGCAAATAATGCTTGCAGATTGGGAGGGCAATTAGCAATGTAGCATTAATGAACAGCAGCTGCCTTGTATTTTGTTTGTATTGTACAAGAAGAGGAGGTCTAGTCTTCACTGTTCTCCTTTGTTAAAGGGCTTTCCTCTGTCCTAGTGTGCTGGGCCTGGGTTTGATTTTTTTCCTTCTGTGTTCCTGCTAGGGACCTGAAGAAAAATAAAATCCGTTCTCTGCTGGACAATCAGTTTGCCAGGTACAGGAGTCTGAAGAAGCTGTGAGTATCACCTTCTTTATCCAGCTCTCTGGCTTGTTTGTGATAAAAGGGGAGAGCGGTGGATGCGCAGGTCAGCAGCGGTGGGGCCACGTGTAGAGGAACAAGTGTGTGAAGCAGCTCACAGCAGCCGCTTGTGACAGTCAGGCATCTGTACTTTCAGCTTCCTTCCCTTTGCATGGAGTAAATGAGGCAGAGGGGGGGAAACAGCCTCTCCAGGGACTCCTGAGACAAGGAGCCCATAGCAGAGCAGGGGCTGCAGGCTGGACCTCCATCCCCAAGCACTACTGGGGACAGCCAGTCCATAATGCTGGGCAGGCAGCAGCTAGCCCTGAGAGCCGTGTGACTGGTGTCCTGTAGATGTGGGCACATCCCTCTCTTCCCTGGTGACCATGGACCCTGAGAATCCCTTAGAAAACATACTTCTTCAACCTCTTTTCTGTTCTGTTTTTTTAAACTAGGTTTTTGCAAAAAAACAAGATCCAATTGATCTCACCCAAAGCCTTTGCTGGACTTTCTCAACTTAAAATGTTGTGAGTAAAGGTGTCTGCATTATGGGGCCCTGGGGAAGGAAGCCCTGGGATGAACACAGTCCTCGGGCTCCTCTTGGTATGAAGGCTTGCAGCACAGCCGGCTCGAGGCCAGGTTCTGAGTCCTTTTTCTTGCTCCTGCAAGAGTCTGTATCAAGTATGCTTTAAGTTGGAGTTGCATGTATTTTGGATGAACATGGAGCAGAGCAGAGGCATTTCCCCTCCTGTCCCTATCCTGTCTAGCTGAAGCTGAGAACCTGTGTTTGAGCTGCTAAGGGACATGGTGCCATGGGCACCCAAAGCCAGGGGCCACGGGCAGCTCAGGAAGAACAGCTTTAGCAAAACTGGGTTTAATTGTCAGCAGTGTCTGAGGATCGCTCTCCTCCTCTGCACTGGTTCCAGGTTCCTCAGCCACAACAGGATCACACAGCTGAAGCCCTGGGTTTTTGAGGACCTGCATCAACTCGAGTGGCTGTGAGTTCCTCTGCCGGTCCCAACAACATCAGAAGATGTGACTGATCCCAATTCTTCCTTGCATTTACCATAATTTAATTTACTTGGGGGGGGGGAGGCGATAGAAAGTGGGCATGATGTTTTCAGGGTGTCTGTGGTAACATGCCCATGCTGGGGGCCACGGTGGTGATGGGTGCGATGCCTGGCTGAGTCTCCACCTCCTCACATTCCCCACTAGCCCTGGGCACCAGGGCATGCCTGGCTTCTGCTGCAGCTCTTTTATGAAACTCCTGTTTGAGTTTCCCTCCCCTGTTACTGGGGACAGGTTAAGCATGGACTGGACGTGGTCTTGTCCAAAGTCTCGTTATGGCTGGATGGTCCCCGCAAGGGCTCGCCATGCCACACTCCCCTTGCCAGTCCAGAGCGGCAGTGGCAGGGTGTCGTGATGGGCTTTGTGCAGAGATAGCCTCAACTCCCAGCCTGGAGCACCGGAGGTTTGTGTGTAAAAGGTTTTACGTGTGCTGTTAAACATGCAGATTTGCAGCTCCATCACCTTGAAAAATATAGACCTAAATTGAAAGTACAGCTAATATCTTTCCCCTCTGTTTATTCTCAAAAGCTCTCTTTGATCCGGGCCCGTGTGGTATGTGGTTTTACACACAGAGCTTATAAAGATTTCGCTACAGAAAAGAAACCGTAAAGGCCACTTTACAAGATGGTTCATTCCTGTTCTGCGTTTGCAGGAACAGCTCGGGCAGGTCTGCCACCCCCCCAGGCTTCCCTCCTCTTACTTGCCATGGGACCAGCTCAGTTATTCCTTAAATCAAAGAGGGAAAACAGAAGGATGAGCAGCTCACAGAGGGTGGTCTGTGGTGCAAACGAGCCAGAGGACTTTTGAGAAGCCCAGCACGGCCCTGAATTCCCCAAATTGTTTCTAATTTATCTTTATTTCACAGCAGAAGAGACAAAAATCCAACAGACCCTGACTGTGAAGGAATCCAGACTCTGCAGCTGGATCTAACGCTTCAGCCAGGGCTGCCTGGGCAGGACTCAAAGCGGGGGAGGAATGGGCTTCAGAGGGGGGCAGCCGCCTGCCTGGGGATGGGTGTCCATGGAAGCTTGCAGGGGAGAAGGGACAGAGCCCCCTCATGCCAGGGCAGCACGAGTGCTAAATACGGGGGTTTCCCACTGCCTCCTTGCCTTCTCCAGGTCCCCTCCTCTCACTTCTCCCCTTCTCCTTCCAGGATGCTGGACAACAACAGGATTGCCACGATTGTCCCTGCAACATTTGCAGGGCTGAAGTCTCTGTATTTCCTGTAAGTGGGGGTCGGGGCAGCCCTCTGCAAGGTTTGGGGGGACCCCGCTCTGTGGGTGTCTGCCTGATACCTCCTGCACGCTTTCTCCAGACAGCTTCTAGCCTTTTTCAGGGCAAGCCAAGGATGCTGTGGCTTCCTTGCCTTCCCTGGGGTACGAGGGGTGCCAGTACGAGGGAGATGTCTGTCTTGCTTTCATTTCCAGG
This sequence comes from Burhinus oedicnemus, assembly GCA_008921705.1. Taxonomy (NCBI): domain Eukaryota; kingdom Metazoa; phylum Chordata; class Aves; order Charadriiformes; family Burhinidae; genus Burhinus; species Burhinus oedicnemus. Next base: position 301,399 of record VFFE01005648.1, read on the forward strand.
AGCCACAGGGGATGCCTGAACTGGCAGGGGGAACCAGCAGGCTTTGCTGGTGCTGCTGCTTCTCTGCGCCACCTCCCACTGTCAGCACACTCTGCTTAAAACCAGGGTTACTGCTTTTGCCTGGGACAGGGACAGGCTGAGGAGTCTGGCCTGAGCAGAGCCTCAGCACTTACTGATGAGCCGGAAGGGTAGGGATGCCTGTAGTCTGGGTTGCTGACTGCAAACAGGATCCAATGCTTTCCCAAACTACTGCCCCTCTGCTGAGTGTTTTCACACCAGGTCATCTCCAGCCAAGGGGTCTTTAAGGTCCAGCCATTTCCATGATGGACATCCAAGATAACAAATTTGCTTTAACCACCATCTTATAGCAATTTTGCAATTGCTATAAGATGACTTTAACACCTTTTCCATAGTCCAGAACACAGATCGGAAACCTTGGCAGTAGCCTGGAGTCAGAGTTAGGGGAGAACTTTTGGCTGTTATAGTGGAAAAAACTTGTGTGTGTGTGAGTGCACAGATGCACATATATATTAACATACGTCTGACCATGTTTTAAGCTGTATTCCCTGGGCAGACACCTGCAAGTAGAGTGCTTCAGCCACGGCTGCTGGTCTGGGCTCGCACCATCTCTGCTGGAGATGTAACTGCTGGAGTTGGTTCTAAAAGCCTGCAAGTTGGGTTTGGGGGTGTGCAGGACTTGGTAACCACTGTGCCTGGGGACAGGGGAGCCATCGGCATGGGGGGATGGAGTGCAGCCAGGGCTGGCAGTGGACTTGGGGAAGAGGGGCTGTGACTGTGGGACTTCACTCCTCTGCAAAACCTGGGTAGCACTCTGTGTCCAGAGACATGTCCCCACTCTGTCCCCAGAGGAGGAGCCGTGTGGGCTGCGGAGGACAGCCCTGGGGGGACTGAGCTCCCCTTGGCCACATGTTCCCACGTTGCAGGCAGCAGCGCCGCTCTGCTCAGTGACGTACTCTGTTTATCCTTTTGCATTTTTGTTAGCAAATCAAATAAACTAAAACTGCGGTCACTAAACGTGCAGTGAGGAACACTGTGCACAAAGGCATGTGCAAAAGTGCTGGGAAAAACATCAACAGGAGTTCAGGCTATAAATTTGCCTTTACTGGCTGTCACTCCAGGGTCACTTGCTGCTGCTTTCATCCACTGTTCTCCCAGTGACGTGTCCGTCACAGCTCACTGGAGAGCATCTCCTGCAGCCACTTAGTGTGCCCTGTATTGTTACCTTTACATCTTTCCCAAAGAAGGTGAATGAAGCTCGGCACTGCCATTAATAGCCGCATATGCCAGGCCTTTGCCTGGGGGGCTGGCAGCTGAGCTCACTCTGTGGTTTTGCGTGGCTGTGGCTGCTCTGCTGCTCTGGGCTGGCTGCACCACCGTCCCTGAGCTCCTCCTGAGGTGTCCACGCAAGCAGCCCATACAGTGCAGATGTCCCCCCAGGTGAGCCCACGGACCAGCAGAAAGCCCTTGTGAAACACTGCACGGTCCAGGAGCAGCAGCAGGACCCCGTCCATGTACAGGGTCATGTCCTGGGCAGATGTACGGTGCTGTGACCTCATTTTTCCTTACTGCCTTCCAACCAGGTACATGCTGAACAACTCTTTGACTCAAATACCCAATGCCTCCCTCTGCGCAGAGATGCCGAAGCTCAGCTGGCTGTGAGTACCCTGCCTGCCGGCAGAAAGGACGGGCTGCCTGCGGGGTGGGCAGGGGCTGCTCCTGCTCCCCGGCCAGGCTCCTGGAGCAGAGAAGGGGGGAAAGTGCTGGGAGCATCCCAGAGGGGATGGGGATGGGCCGGGGGGGGGGAAGCAAGAGGTGAGGGATCACACTGGGCAGCCCCCAAGGATGGTGGGGATGGAGGGGGAGAGCCTGGGAAGGTGGCAGCCACGATTTCCTTTCTGCAGGGAGCTGGAAGGGAACAGGATCCAGGCGGTGCGCAGGGCTGTCTTCCAGGAGTGCCGCGAGTTCACGGTGCTGTGAGTATCTCGGGGGCCCAGCCATGGCCCCCACTTGCTGGTGCAGACCCTGTACCATTGCGGGTGCATGGAGGGAGGAGGGAGGATAGCCAGCACTCAGCTGGGCCCCCCATTTTGTGCTGCTCCAGGCTAGATAAGGGGCTGCTGTCTCGTGTTTAACAGTTTCAGCCCATGTTTGTACACAGCATCAGCAGTGTAGTCAGCTTCATGGATTTTGTAGGGACTTGATCATGGGCCCCAGAGCCTTTCCCAGGGCCTCTGTGCTTCGAGGATGGCTAACCCTGGGTTGAGGAGCTGGTGGGTTCAGCCCAGTGCCCTGTCACCAGCCCGTGGGGGCTGCCTAAATCAAATGGAGACCTTCTTCAGGTGGGAGATAGTGGCAGGACACAGCATGGAAAAAGCTTCCTATGGTGTGTGAATACCAGAGCTCACAGCCAGCCCAGACTCTTCTGCTGGCATCCAAATCCCCTAAAAATATCCCCGAGGAAGGCCGTAAAGCTCATGAGCTGGCTCTCTGCATGTCAAACAGCACCTGGCTCTGTTTCCATCCCTCCCGCCTGGACCTTGCTCCTGCCCCATTCTCTCCTGGCCCCAGGGCTGAGCTCTCAGCCAGGTGCCCTCTCAGAGCTGACAAAAGTGGAGGATTTACATTGACGATGCACAGGCCTCTCCCAGGGTCTAGTTTTCCTGCACATAATGGTCATATATCTCCCAAAGAGACATATGCAGCCCCTGGAGCCTCAGGAGTTAAGGACAGGAGAGTTGTGCGCCACGCAGATGTCCATGAGCACAAGGCTACCAGCAGCCACAGGGTGGTGGCAGGAGAGCAGAAGTGGGATGGGGAGCCAAGCCACCCTCCCAGGGGACCAGCAATCATGGTTACCCAGAGCACTGGGAATGCATCGCGGGACCCTGTGCCAGTGCTGCCGGATCAGAGTAAGAAAGTAAATCCAGGGTTTATCTGGACAGTAGCTGATACAGGGCTGGGATGGGATCATCTCCAGCAGGAGCTGCTCTCACTTCTTCTTCCCCAGACGTCACTTCCCTTCGAGGTGCAGCAGAGTACGCCCGTGCCCCAAGGGCAGCAGCAGCAGCAGCACCCCAGTGCTTGTCACGGCCCCATGCAGGAGCAGGGTACGTGGCCGGCAGCAGCAGAGCAGAGGCGCTGGGTGCTCCAGTCTCACAGCCACTCTCTCCTCTTGCATGGAGGTCTGCAACATGCTCTTCAACTCTCTGCAGCTCCCACTGCAGCTCCCAGCAGATGATACAGATGCCGAGCAGTGCGTTTGAAAGTTGGGCCGCTCTGGCAGGGCAATATTACACCCTGTGCCCCCCTTGTGGTCCCTGGCCAGGTGGCAAAGAGCAGCTGCCCCAGGATGGGCCATAGAGAGATGGAAATGCTGATGGGGTGAAGATCCCCTCTGCAGTTTACCTGGCAGTCCTCGGGGACCGATCTTGAGCCTCCTCTGACCACTGCCCCCACACAGCGTCTCTGAAGATGAGTGCTTTGGAAAGCTCTGCTATCACTTTCCAGTTGAAGATTGCTCCATAAAGATCTTGTTCCCCTGTCCTCCCTTTCTTAGAGAAGCCTCAATAGGCATTTAATCCCCAAAATAGGCACCCCTACATTTTTTTTCCCTCCAGTGAGAGCTGCCTGCAGCCCCTGGTGCCGAGTGGGTGAGCGAGCTGCTGCCCCACCATCCGTCGTTCCTCCTGCAGCCGAGTCAGTTGGCTTTGATCAGCAGCATGTTTCCAAGGGCTGTTATGGCAGTGCCATGGAAACGTCCGTACAGGCAAGATGGATGGTGTAAACACGCCCTGACGGTGACACCAGCAGAGGAGACAGCTTCACGAGCAGAGGCAGCAGATGAGACAGGGGCTCGTGTTCGGGCTCTGTGGGATGAGCCATCCTGGCTGAACTCCTCCATCTCCTCCCATCCTGCCCAGCCACACCATGGACAGGCTGCCCTGGTTGGTGTCTAAGCTCAGTGAAGCCCAGCTGCTTGATGTGAGCCTCCACCAAGGACCACCGTCCCCGAGTCATGGCACTCAAAGGGTCACCTGGCACCTTCAAGCATGTGCCAGCCCACAGGGCTCTGCTCCTGCTGTTGTGAAACTGTTTGTGTTTCTTGGTGCACCATGCTGGGTTTTTATCTCTGAGTGCTTGAACCGGTTCTGCTCATCTTCCACATTTCTGTTGGGCTCTTCTCTGAGCTGTGGGCTTGTGTGAGACCGAGCCTTGCGCCTGAGAGCTGGGCTCTGGCTTCCCCACAACAGTGGAGCATTTGGCCACTGGAGGTGACGGTTGTGTCTCGGTGCATTTGGGAGGGATGCAGCAGGTCTGGGTGCACCCTGCGGGTGAGCCCCATGCAGCACTGGTACCCCCAGCTGCTCACAGCCAGTCTGGAGGTCAGACGATGCTCCCAAAGGGTGTGCGGGGCTGTGCCATACCCACACACTCTCTCCCCTCCCTTCTCCTCCAGGATCCTGCGCAGAAACAAGCTCAGGTGGATCCAGGATGGGACATTTTCCAGGCTGAACAGGCTGGTGGAGCTGTAAGTTTCCAGCCATCACCTGCCCTGAGCCCCCCTCCCCAGCTCCCTCAGGCAGGGGCTGTGCTGGGCGCAGGGGTGGGGGTCTTGCTCGGGACCCCTCTCTCCTCCTGCCTAGGGTGCCTTGCTGCCCGGCACCCTTGGGTGCAAGACTTGGTGCTCTCGACCACTTCTCAAACACTGCTCTCCGCACAGTGACCTGTCGTCCAACAGACTAGACCAGCTCTCCTCCTCTCTGTTTAATGGCCTGGATGAGCTCCAGCAGCTGTGAGTACTGGGGCTGAACTGCCCCAGGGGGTGCCCTTGCCCCCTCTGCAAGTGATGGGGTGCCCTGCAGGCCCCCTGCAACTCTGCATCATGCTGGGTACATGTCCCTGCTGCGTGGTCTGTTCACTCAGCAGTGTGACCACCTCGGTGGTGGCCCCGGCAGGACGAGCCCCCTCCAGGTGGGTCTGCCGGCAGCACGGTGCCATTGCAGACTCTCTGCTTTGGGGCTGCGGATCCATCCTGGGGGAATGGGCAGTGCTGAGAAAAGCCATAGAAAGACAACCCTTTGCCCTTGCTTCCAGCTACTCTGATATCTTCCAGATGGGAAGAATACCAAAGGCTTGTCTCTTTTCAGGAATATTTCCTACAACCCCTTGAGAGAGATCTTACCCAGCCAGTTTGAGAGCCTGCCCCAGCTACGGTCTCTGTGAGTCCCGCAACATCCCTGACCCTACAGTGCTGCCTCTGCCTGTGGCAGCCCCAAACCCATCCTGGGGCCGCTCACAGCTTCCCCTGCGCTGGTTTCCTTTTGCAGGAGCTTGGAAGGGCTGGAGATCCCAAACATCCACAACCTGACCTTCCAGAAGCTGACCAACCTCTCCCACATGTGAGTGGGGAGAGCGGGTGGCTGCTGCTGCCCTGGCACCCGTGTCTGGGGGTGCTGGGTGCAGGGAAGGAAAATGGTTCACTCCTTACACACATAAGCAAGTTATTTCAGCCCCTTGGAAGCCCCTGAGTGTGATGATACTGCTTAAATTCTCCCAGGACAAGAGGGTGTCTCCTAGCTGGGGCTTACTTAGAGCAAGGGGAGCATTTCACCCATGGGAAGGGAGCAGTTTGCAGAGCCACAGCTTCCCGGTCTGGGTGCAAGTGTGATACAAAGAGTGATTTGCATTTCTGAAGGGACACATCGCATAGGTGATGTGGGCAAGGCAGGCTCAGTCAGCCAAGGCGTGCACCAGTAGTAAGCTATGTGCTGGAAGCTGTGGTTAAGTAATCCCATTAGAGGCTCTTTTGCTTGGGTCTGAGATAATGACCCAAGAAACCCGGAGATGTGCAGATAGACAGGCTGGACAGGCATTGCACACAGGGTGGAAACAGGACCACACAGCCAGCTGTGAGTGCTTTGGCTTCTCTTTGGAAGGAGAAAAAAAAAAATCATTAATTTGCTCCAGATGCACATTTTAAAGTACCTGTAATGAAAGACAACTACATCTTCCTTTCCGTAATTGGTCTGTTTGCACTATAAATACGGTACATTTTCTACCTGACTTGCTAATAAGCAATCATTTTCTCTCCTTTTATCTATAATTAAGCAGAAATGAGCCTTGCATTTCAGTTTTGTTGTCATTTTCTAATGTAGAGTTTTGCTAAGCTTATATGGGTTGGCTTTTATAAGGCTTGAAAAGATTAATCTGAAATAACATGCAGGGGGAAAAATGTGAATCCCTGTTAATGGAACTTGAAGGATTTGAATAAGGGATTGATTTTTAAATGTTAGTTTGCCAGAATCATGGGTTGGAGGAAAACACTCTTGTACTTATCCGTTGACAGTGCTGAATAGTGGCAGAGTTAAGAGCGTGGCTGTGGTACGTGATCCAAAAAGCACTGGGGTGCCTCCAGCCGGTGTTGCAGAGACTTTGGGGTGTTGCTTATTTAGTGTCCAAAACCAGCTGCAGCACTGGGCAAATGGGGACACCCCTCGCTCAGCTCCGTCATGCTCTGTGTCCCCCGCAGATCCCTGCCCCGGGTGCTGTCTCAGGGAGGGCTGTGTGCTGGCATCGCCCTGTCCCTGCTCCCGCCCTCCATTGCTGCTGCTTCCTTCCTCCCCCCAACCTCCCCACCTCCCTTCGCCTGCTCTGTGGAAGCCCCCAGAAGTCCCCAGCCTCTTGGCTAGTGAGGGAGGGTGTGTGGGGGGGACGGCTCTTCTCCACCCAGACAGGGGAAAATGTGGCCAAGGGGCTGGAGGGAGCCAGTGCGGGCAGGCAGAATGTGGGGTGCGGGGCAGGGGGCTGTGCACGCTAGACTATGTTTGCTCCTGGTCCCAGTCACAGCTAGGAAACCTTCCCCTTAACCCCAACAGCTACTTCAAGAAGTTCCAGTACTGCAGCTATGTGCCTCACGTGCGCAGCTGCAAGCCCAACACCGATGGCATCTCCTCCTTCGAGAACCTCCTTGCCAACATCATCCTGCGTGTCTTTGTCTGGGTCATTGCCTGCCTCACCTGCTTTGGCAACCTCTTTGTCATCTGCATGCGGTCCTTCATCGTCACGGAGAACAGCCAGCACACCATGGCAATCAAGTCCCTGTGCTGTGAGCTGGGTGGTGGAGGGGCAGGAACCAGCAGGGGGAGTGCAGAGGGAACTGGGGCAGATGAGCTGCCCACCAGCATCTCTCCAGGGAGAATCTGTCTAGCTGATGCCAGCCCTCCCCAGTGCAGCCAGGGCCCGTTTGCTGCCATCTTTCCCTTTGTGCTGTTGGCAGATGGGTTTCTGGGCATCCCTCTGTGGCCTGGGGCATCTCAGCCCCTGCCCTCAGGTCTGTGCTTACAGGCACCATCAGGCATATATATATATATATATAGGCATAAAGCCAAAGGCTGCCCAGTTCTATGACGGGTTTATGGCCATGGCATTAATGCAAAGGGCTACATTTGCCCACTGGTGCTTTTTTCTCAGGGTACCTTGTTTCCCCCACCAGGTGCAGATGGCCTGATGGGCATCTACCTGTTCGTCATCGGAGCCTTCGATCTCAAGTACTCAGGCGAATACAACAAGCATGCCCAGGGCTGGATGGGCAGCCTCCAGTGCCAGCTGGTGGGCAGCCTGGCCATGCTCTCCTCCGAGGTGTCAGTCCTGCTGCTGACCTACATGACCCTGGAGAAATACTTCTCTATTGTTTTCCCATTCAGCCACCACAGAGCTGGCAAGAAGCAGACCATCTCAGTGCTAGTGGCCATTTGGCTTCTGGGCTTTTCCCTCAGCATCGTTCCCCTGTGGTGTAAGGAGACCTTTGGGAACTACTATGGGAGGAATGGAGTGTGCTTCCCACTGCAGCCTGACCTGGATGAGCGGCCCAGTGCTCGGGGCTACTCTGCCACCATCTACCTGGGTAAGGCCACCTCGAGACTTGGGACCTGTGGATGGGGATGATGTGGGGCGGGACAGGCTTCCCTGGTGGGAGTGAGGCTGCTCAGCCCAACTGTCCCCTCCAGGGTGCCATGAGAGCCCACAATGCCTCCTCTAGTGGGATGTCTGACTTTACAGGGCGCTGCCATCCCGCTGGGACTGTGTAAGACCGGGGTGCCACCTCTGCCCTACGTCCCAGGCTGGGGAGGGTCCCTGCTCCAGCCTAGTGCTGCATCCAGCCTCACCCCCAAGCTGGCCATGGGCACGGGCATCGCTGGGCTAAGGCTGGATTCAGAACTAGCCAGGGCTGCTGAGTGTCTCTGCCCCCTCTAGTGATAAAAGCAGGAGTAGTCCTTCTGCTGCCAGCTATGCTGCCAATCCCAGCTCCGCAAGGTTTGCATTTTGGCTATGCTCAGAGTGAGAGTTCTTCCTCTCTAGGCTTGAATCTCGTAGCCTTCATCACCATTGTCTTCGCCTACTCCGGCATGTTCTACTCCATCCACATCACTGCGTCCAGAACAGCAGAGAGAGGCGTCTGTTCCCAGGAAGTTGCTATTGCAAAGCGGTTCTTCTTTATTGTCTTCACTGATGCTCTCTGCTGGATACCCATCTTCCTCCTCAAGCTACTCTCCCTGCTGCAGGTGGAAATACCAGGTGAATCTGCTCTCCCCGCAAGGCCCTGAAGCAGAGCCCACTGCTGGCTGCTGCCTGCCATGACTCCCTGGGTCAGGGACCCCTTGATGCGGGTGCTGCTGAGGTTGGAGCTCTCTTCACCCATGTGTGGGCTGCAAGGGAAGATGGACAGCATTACTGGTTTCCCTGGGCCCCTGCCTCTCCCCAGGGAGCAGCAGTCATGACCACCCCATGGGGGGATACCCTTCCAGCCATGAGCCCATGAATAGCATGGCCCACCTTTGCTGCGTGGGCTGGAGTGGGTGGGTTACCCCTCGACAGGGGGCAGCCCTCCTCAGCTGCCGAATGTCATGTCCTTGTTGGCACAGGTACCATCACCTCTTGGGTGGTCATCTTCATCCTGCCCATCAACAGCGCCCTGAATCCCATCCTCTACAGCATCACCACCACCTCCTTCCAGGAGAAGGTGAAGGGCTGTTTGCAGACCAAGCAGCTGGAGCTGCAGGAGTCCCGCAAGAGCTTTACCCTGGCAACACTGCAGGCCAGCAGCACGTGACCTTCCCTGGCAGCATAAGGATGCCTGTGGCTCCCCAGCCTGCCAGGCACTACCTCCAGCTCCACAGCCCCACAAGAAAGTGCATGACCAGCTCTGGGATGCTCCTGTGTTGGAGAATTGCTAAGCATGAAGGTTTCCTCATCAGCCAGCAGATATCGTTAGTACTTTATTAATTACACGGATGGGAAGAGCAGACCCAATCCAAGTCAAACAACCTGTTGCAGTCGTATATGATACAAAACAAAAGTCCCTTAAATACAAAATACACGTCTTTTAAGTGAGCGTCACATGGCACTGAGCTCTACTGCCAGAGTTATATATTAATATTCCAACTGTACAAGTATTTATACATAGAAAAAAGAAACATTTTAAAAAAATATTAGGATAAAAATCACTCCCCCAAATGTTAGTTATATTTTTATATATATATAAAATATATATATAAAAACACAGAATACAGGCTGAGTTGCTTTTTTTTTTTTTTTCTTTCCCCCCCACCAAAAGAGAGACAGATAGAATGTGTTATGGCAAAACTGACACTGGGAATCACTCCCACGCGTGGGTCATATTGCCTTCCAGTTGGAACGATGTCTGGTAACTTGGGTCCCTGCCTGAATGGAGGAACCAGGTTGGGTCCCGGGTGCTGTTAGCTACGACAGACGGTTTCTGTCTGGAAAGGGAGTGATGGGAAGGGGAACGGAGTTCTCTGTGGGGAGTAGCGTTAGGCAGGCAGCTCTGTACCCAGGAAGGACACGGGCTCTGCCACCTATAGCTGCCCAAAGAGGGGTGAATCCAGGACAACTCCACCTCCCCACCACCCCACCTTACTGCAGAGGCCAGGATGGGACCGAGCCTGGCCCGAGCAGCTGGCACATGCTTGGCCCAGCTTGGGCTACCATGCTTTGCTTGCTTAAAGGAAGCAGGTGCTGCACAGTGAGTTGGGATGAGCACAACCTGCCTTGGCCAAAGCTATCAGCCCTGAGAGCTGCCATGGTGCAGCCAGTGCTGGCAAGGCTGCTTTGCCCTCCTCCCCTCTCCGGCACAGTCCAATGTGAACTCCAACAGCAGCAAGGAATTGGGAGCTCCTGTGCTGGCTGTGTCCCTCCGTCCCTCCCACGGTGCCTCCTCGTAACTGGCCTAGTGGGGCATTGCCCCTTCCCAGACTGTAGCCAACTACCAGGACAGCTGCTCTGGGGCTCTAGACATGTCCTGCCCCCTCCAAACAATGGGTAGGCTGGTTTTGAGGGACAGGTTTGGCTTGGAACATCATCTGTCCAGCCCCTACTGAAACCTAATGCACATGAATGGGGTTTTAGCCGAGTAAGAGCAAAGCACGGGACTGGAGGCCTTTTTCTCCTATGAAATTCAGCACCAAAGGTAATGGCAATAGGTTCCTCCTGCGCTCGAGGCATACCTGGTATCTAGATGTATCCTCCCTCTTCCCAAAACAGCAGCCTCTTCCACTACCAAACAGGTTCTCACAGTGACTCCCTGGCTCTCCCTGTCAGGTGACACCGCACACACACTCCACCCCTCGCTGCCCACCCTTCACTTCCCAACGGCGCTGCTACCTACGGACGCGGCACCGTCCTCCCCGCTCGCTCCTCCCATGCTTCCGCACCCCCCTGCTTCACTCCACACACCTTCTGCCCCGTGGCTACTCCCGGCTCCCACGGGGGGACCCAGCTCAACCTGGGCCAGCTGCTTCCCAGCCCTGCCCGCAGGCTGCATTCCTGGGGGGTCACCCCCGCAGCCCCTCTCTTTCCCCCTACTCACCAGCCCCTCCTGCGGGGACCACGGGCTGCACGGCTTCACCTCTGTGGACAACCTGCTGCACAGTGAGCTTGAGCAAGGGGTGGCTGAAGCAGCAGCAGGGTGGTGGGACAGGGAATGCCTGGCCCAGGGTAAAAGGATGCTTATAAATATGTGCCTGCGAGCGTGCCAGCCTCTGCCTCCACTTTCATGGCCAGCTGCCTGCACAGCACTCCCCTCCAAGAGCCCCAGCCCGGATCCACCGGCAAGTCCACGTCAGACAGGACAGAGCATCTTCCTGGTGCCTCAGATCTTCGTCTCGGGTCCGTTGGGACTCAGGGCTGGGAAAGAGTCTCGGATCCTCGCCAGCTCCATGGCGCAGAGGTGGCCAAAGACCTTGTTGTACCACTCAGGAGACCGGCCCCTGGAGAAGGGAACAGGCAAGAGGAGGGTGGGCGGGCAGAAGAGACCCTGGCAGGCGCCAAGGAGCAGCATGTCGCTTCTTGCTGTGGGACAGGCGCTCAGCGTAGCTCCAGGCTACACAAGCAACACATGACAGAAAAGGGAACGTGCCTCCCCCAGTCCCCACCGCAGATGTCTGGCAAAATGGGGGAATATCTGTGACACAACCAGGCTTGTGCCAGCCCAGAATGACAACCAGATTGTCCCTTGCATTACCCCATCCTTCACCGCTACAGCCCAGCACAGCTCACCACAGAGAGTGCGAATGATGTGCTTCGGACCCACGGAGGACCCCGTGTTTTCTGCAGAAGCCTTAAGGGACTTGCTGCCACACTCAGAGCCACCAGAGGAACTGCCAGCACTGCAAGACCGATCTGGTGGCTCCTTTCCCAGTAACCACCTGGCAGCTAAAATCTGGCTCCAGACCAGCACCCCCTTCCCTGCGGGCAGGCAGGCACCACACCACGTGAGCTGCAGCCCTGCTGGTGCTGCCAGACCAGGCAAGCAGAGGGATGAGCACCTCCTGTGCCCCACCACTACCTGCCGCTCCACCAACCTCCCCGGCAGCTGATGCAGCGGCACCAAGGGCCCCCGTTACCTGAGGTCAGCTCTGCAGATGTGGGTCACTTTGGAGCGGCCCATGGCACTGGGCTCAATGAGGTACTGGGACGTCAGCACGACGGCTTTGACACCTCCCTCCACCGGCAGCTTGTCGTGCTCCACCGAGATGGAGATGAGCAGGCAGGCTCCCCGCGGCAGGTCCGTGCGCCAGCGCCTGTGGGACAGGGCAGCCCCACTCAGCTCCCATCCCTGAGTCCCCACCCACAGGCAGCCCAGACCTTGGGGTCCGCATCAGGAGCGGGGAGGTGGGGGAGCCTGTACAGCCCAGAGAGGAGCAGCCAGGGCTGGGGCCAGACGGGATCCAGCAAACTGAGACCAAACCCTCCCGCTCAGGTCCTTCCCTGCCCTCACCGGAGCACCACACAGTCCCTGCGTGGGTGGGGTGCCATGCTGTCCGTGACATAGTGGTAGACCTCCATGTTCTTGTCCAGGGCCTCCACTACTTTGCTCTGCAGCAGGTCCTCATCCCAGAGATGACGCTCCCGAAGTACCCGGTGCAGCACCGCGGTGGGAGGGGCCTCAACGTCCGTGGAGACCTTCCACAAGCGCAGAGGGTGCCCATCCCCAACCTGATGGGACAAGGGAAGGAAGGGTCAGGCAGGCTGTTCTGCAGGACCTCCACAGTGCTAACCCCCCGAGCGGCTTTACCGATGACTCCCACTGCCATGGAGCAGCACCATCATATCTGCTTGCTAGTGAGGGGGATGGGATGGGATGGGATGTGTTCTGGCCACTGGAGAGGGACTGGATGCAGGCAACCAACTCCTCTGCTAACAACACCATGGTGGGCTCTTTGTCAGGACTGCTGGGCACAGAGCACCCTCCATTCCAGAGCTGTCCATCTCTCAGCCCCAGCTCTGGCCAGGGAAGGGGTTGCTGATCCCTCCTTGCCGAAGGGAACAAACACCAAGGGGTTGTTAGCTGGTTGGCAGGTGCCCGCAGGACCCATGGCACCCCGTGGTCACCCCATACACATTTCTCCACATGACCCCAAGCCCCCCCTCCACACAGTGGCATTTACCTTTTTGCAGGAGAGCTCCGTGTTCAGGGGCCCTGGGGTACTCAGCCACCCCTTGAATTTCTCCGATGACTCCTTGAGCAGGTTCTGGACACTCTGCTCAAAGTAGGAGTGTAAATCCTTGCTTTCCCCCTGACACACAAAGTCAGCCAGGGGATGGGGGTAAGCATCTGCTGCCATATACGAACTGCTCAGCTGAAGCAAGATGTCGTGGGATACCTACAAGCCAAGAGCATACAGAACTTCAGAAAGCCAGAGGGATCCTATGTGAAATTTGTGACTGGTCCTGGGCAGCCAGAAAACCACAACTCCTTATCTCACCAAGGAAGGAAGGATGGACACAGCCTCCCTGTACATACATCCTGAAGCTTGTGACCTGCACCACAACAAGATGCAGCTGGGCTTCATTCCTGGAGCTGACCAACTCCCTCACTGAAAAACGGGTGCCCTTATCTTGCCCCACACTGACTCCACAGGACCAGCACCCCACCAGCGAGGTCACATCTCCCACTGGCAGAGCCTAGGGAGGGTAACGCCAGGCTGGACACACCGCAGTCACCTACCTGGAAGAGCTTCTTGCAGTCAGTGATCATGTGGGAGAGCCCCTGTGTTGCAGCCATGTTCTCGTTGAGGTCCTTCTGGTCAGGCTTCCCCATGGTGCCCCTCTTATGTATCACCCTGCAGGGGAGCAGGCATTGCTGGAACCAGGTGGGCATCCCGCCCACCTCTAGGTCCCCATTGCTCTGCTTTGTGTTGCAGCACAGGGGACCTCCATATCGCAAAGCAGAGCAGAGTGATGCAGGGGCTGTGTGAGAGCACGTGTGTTCCCACCATGCCTTGCCCTGATTCAGTAGCCTCCTTCCAGGATGGACAGGAAAGGGATGGGGGGG